>JBAIZL010000001.1:182609340-182721840 GCA_036971475.1 Prosapia bicincta
CACCACTCACGGATCTTTAAGGATATAAACATATAAATTAAAATATATATATTTTTTGTTATTATATTTCGGAGCCGTTGCAATTAAACAATAAATAAATATATTACATGTAACAATTTTATAAAGTAATATTGAAAAATTTTGAAATTGTAACCTATTTGATAAATTCTCTGGAATGGTTGTAACGTGGGACTAACTTATATAGGCCTACAATTGATTTCACTACTAGGAACGACGAATGCCGGATATTCGTGGCAGGAATTAATTGATGTCAACGTTTAAACCATTAAATTGTTTAATAATAAAAGTACATATGAAAAGTTAAGAGTTTATATAACATTTAACGTAAATAAAGAATATTTCACTAGAAACATGTAAGACTCCTTTTTTTAGAATGAATTAAATATTGGCTCTGTCAAACAAAGGGTACTAGTGCAATATAATATATTCATACCCTTTATGGTAATAAAAGCTGTAAGAGTTTTGGCCTTTTTTCCTGGGGTAAGTTTAACCTTTATTAAAGATGTGTGTTAATTACTAATTAACATATTAATTACCTTACTTACCCAGGGCTCTATCTAGTTCTCCGTTTCCAGCAAGGCATAATAATGTCTTTCTGTAAACGATCTTCTGATATCTTCGGAAGATAGAACTAGTTTACTTGAATTGAAAATTGAAAGTTTTGTAACGTTCTAGTTTACTTGTGAAATAAGAATTTAAATTTTTAAAATACAAAGTCATACAATTTATTAATCAGTGACAAATTACAAAAGAACAAAAGACAGCAATGTGTCGAGTATTTTACTTTTAATTACTGCTAGTTATTCCATACATTTTAATTACTTATTAACCTTTAAAATTATATTTATCGAGAAGATAGTAACTTAAGATTTCCAATTATATTTTTAGAAATGTATATTCAAAGGACAATTTCAACCGTTCATCTATTAACCGTTTATCAATTAAAAATTCTTCAACTTAGTTAACATTAAAACAAATTTTCTTTATAATTATCTAAAACGTACCTGCTTGTGCACATTACTTATTTTTAAAACACTTTAACACATATTAAACATTGCTTATGGCTTTTGGAATCACTAAACATTTAACACATCGCTCTTGCAAATCAGCACACTTAAACAAAAATGATATTAACTTTTACTCATTTGAAATACATAAATAACCGCTTCTGACTTCTTCTTTTGCTGCGTGATTAAAATTTGGTCCAGCCTTGACATCTTAAATTTTGAATACTGGAAGCTTATAAATTTCTAGGTTACGTCCGAAAATGCCATCACTTCTGTTCTGTTCAAGAACCTCTCGAGAAGTGGGGTCGTTGCAAGGACACGTCAACGGAATTTCCCACCCTTTATTATTATTTTGAATTTTTTGATTGGTCCGTCAGATCAGGCGATATCAGACCATGCTTACGTCACATGAGGTGATGTCAGTTAATTACCCTGAGTTACTACCTCGTACGATATTTTACATTTTTACCCGCTAGGGGCGCTACTATCTATGCTAGCTTCACAATGAGCACGAATAAAACAAAAATTTTCTTTTATATTGGGAAGATATAATTATTAAATAAAAATTATTATATATAAATGAATATATATGTAACACCTTATTTTTAAGATAGTTACAAAGCTTATAAACTTTCATCTCTAGGCACAACTACCATTTATTTCTTTTACTACAGCGTAACTATGATCCCCTCTCGTCGGATATGTTTCTTCTTGTTGTCCTACCTTCTCTACTGTCCCAGTGTACCACAGGATTGTACAGTTTTTACTAATGTCAAACTAATATTTCCTTTCCTATTGTCAAACTTCACTAAATCACCTTCCGAATGGATATATTTAACGCGATCTCCTCTATAACTTAAAATCAGAAAAAAGAATAACAATTTGCCCATTTTTGTCATTTACGCCATTTTCAGTTTCACCTAATATTTCTACATTTTCAATTTTATTGGATTGTTTGTAAGGTTCATTAGGTGGCAGACTCAGGTTCTCTTCAGAATCATCAAAGACCTGTCTAACAAAATTACATGTTCTAATTCTTGAAGTCACTCTTTCTCGACACTATACATAATTTTACAAAGTCTCTTTTCTTCAAACGGATCCATAAAACCACAGTAAAATGTAAAACCTAAAGACTAAACCAAAACAATAATAATAATAATAGCACTAGTCATTATATCCTCGAAATGTTTAGTAACGTAAAGTGGAGCTCGAGGAACTTTGCTCCCCCACCGCATATACTGATATAAATATATAAACTACTATAATAAAGTGAAAGTGAGCTATATTTCCAACATTGTAGATTGTAATCTGATTTCAACAAATTATTGGAACACACCAATCACGCAATCGTTATTCGTTCTGGAAGAGATGGGCGTAAAATTGGGTGGCTGAAGGTATTCAAGAAGAAGAAGTTCTTCAATTGTTAAAGGTGAGAACTGATTGTCTTGCGTTCTAATAAAATATCACTCGTTTCGTCAGTCATGCATTTTGCATGACCACGGTGAACACTATTATTCCAAACACCAAGAAAGTGTTGGTTAGTGGCCTCATCTTGTTTTACACTGTAGAGAAGACAGGACAACGTGAAAATCTCCCTGCATCTGCCCTAACTAGGTGGGGTACATGGATCGAAGCTGCCAGGCTTACAGTGAAACTATTCAGAATGTGAAATTTGTGAGGAGTTACAATGCGAGACTCATGAGAAGTACATTGCTAGTTAGCTTATATCCAAGTCCATATTAGACCCTTTGGCGACAGAATTTTAAAACTATAAATTCGGAGTGGTCTTAAATCTACTTTGAAAGCTATTGTTGGAATCTATTAAATAATGATTCGGTTTTTAGAAAGAAACTTTGGCTGTACGACATCGACTGAAAATTGCAAAATCTTCAGAGGCTTTTCATATTTCTTGTTTTTTTTTTAATACAATTTAAATATGTTTGATATGTGTTGTGGTTGGTCCCCAAAAAATTATACTACAAATTGAAGAATGTTAAAGGAAGTCTTTGCTCGGAAGACCACCCGGAAACTACCGGGAAATAAGATAATTTGTAGCAATGACATCAATTTACAACATGAATGCTTAACAATATTCGCCTTAAG
Source organism: Prosapia bicincta (assembly GCA_036971475.1). Taxonomy (NCBI): domain Eukaryota; kingdom Metazoa; phylum Arthropoda; class Insecta; order Hemiptera; family Cercopidae; genus Prosapia; species Prosapia bicincta. Next base: position 182,612,472 of record JBAIZL010000001.1, read on the forward strand.
GGGTACTGCTTACCATAAAAGAGTTGAAACAGGTCTTTCAATATCACATCCATAGGCGGTATATATTTCACTGGAACACTTAATTGTAATTAAATACATATTGAAAGGTAATAAGAACAAAGTACCACTAGGCTGCGGTTGCACAATAATCCACTTCACTATGGACACATACAATGCGGTTGAGCTCTGAACAATGCATATACGTGGCTAATTGAAGTTAGATCTTTTAAAACAATGTTCACTATTTTAGAGCAGTTATACACTTTAACTATTATGCAACCTGATGTTGTTGCGGCTCGAAGTCATTTTTTGCAAGTAGTTTCATGAGGAGATACTTTCTTTCGAGGCGGTTCTGACGTTTAAATTTAAGAGTGAATAGGAGAAGTGTAGCCATCGTAGCTGCACTAGTGGTTTATGGGAACGATATGACAGCCAGGAAACGGAACAAATTGAGCACTATATAGTGTATAAAACTGTAAAACTACCAGCAGCTGTTTTTTATAACTGCAAACAAGATTCGAAATCTAAAACTGTAATGGGTTAGGGTACTTAACGGTACGTTCTTAATGGTACTATGTTTAACATATACTTAATAATTATTGTGCTACATTTTATTTTATAGAAATATATCAAATAAAATTTGTAGTTTTCAAGAAATATCAATTATATAAAAATTAAACCAAAATAAAATTACACATTTTTCAGTACTGATATGAAATATTTCATACTTAGTTGACTAAATATTCAGTAGTTATATTTTAGTGTGTAATATAAGTATTCACAGATAGGTAAAGAAATAATTTGAATCAGAAAGGGCGTAAAAAAAAATTATATATAGTGCTGTATCTGCATTGGGATTTTTTGGAAATCTGATGTTTTTTGTTATAAATGATTTCGGGAATGACCTTGTCGTTTTGACCTCCCTTGTGGCAGGGCTCTTCCCGTACTCCAAAGATAGTAACTAAATTTCATAAATGGTAAATGTCAAGAAAAACCTTTTTAACTATGTTGCTTAGGCAAGGTGTCTACTATCGTATGTGGGAGTGTCGAGAGAAAGAATTCGAGAATAGCAGCTGTCGCCCGAAGAGTCAATTCACGTAAAACTCTACGTGTTTCAGCTTGCATTCTCTATCCCCATTTCTTAAGGATTTGTAAAGGATGGGGGAATTAAATGCCGAAATAAGTGTTCCAACATTACTCGCGCAGACCTAATATTTAAGAACCTTCGTAATGTAAACCGTAGTAACCGAAACCATATAGATTACCCGTGCCCTTGACATGATGCAGTTTAATTTCGCATATTTCATAGAATTACAGTAGATGTCAGAGATAGTCATGATAAAATCTTAGAACCTTAACTAGTGGCTTTTCTTTTATGGTTATAGCTACTTCAGAATTAGCGGCAAAATTAAATAATTTCCGTCTTTTCTTCTCTCTCCATTTACCAGAACCTCACCTCCTTTTTGTGTTTAGACATGAAAGGAATTTACAAGAAACGAAGATATACTATCATTGCCATCTGTTGAGGAGATATAGTAATATGAATAAATATAGGTGTAAATTGGTGTGATGTTTACGATCATTACCATAGCAACAATGCTCAATCACCCAAAGCGGTTGCTGTCTCAGTTGCTTTACCTTAGTTAACTGTTGTTTGCACTTTTTCTGGAGAAGTCCGCAAGGGGAGGAGCCAACGGAAAGTGCAGAAATTTGACAAGGAGACCACGCCGAAAGGCAGGCAAGGATAGGGTTCCCACATTTCAAAGTCCCTTAAGATAAGAGGTGCCTTTGTTTAACAAAAATAAAGTCACTGCTTTACCAATTTGTCTGAAATAAGTCTATGGGAAGAAGGTTGTTTTTTTCTCACAAATAATAATATTTCAGGTATAATTACTTGAATAACATAATCGTTGTACAATTCCTAAACGGATGGGATCAAAGTGACTTTCAGTACCCCTGCTAACATTGATGTAGTTCGTTACGTCGATAGTAAGAGCAGTGTGATAGAAGGCGTAGTATGTGTTCTGTTAGGGAAGTTGTTCTGAAATATATTTGTTGAGACGTTTCTGACAAAAACTGTTGCCCATGCATAAAATACGCAATAAAACAAAATAGACAACTTCGAACAAAAATCAGAAGGGTTACGCAAATGTTGAAAAATTACATTTTCTTTAATGTTTATGCGTCCTAATTACCACTTTAGCTACCATGTCGGGTCAATTGGACCTAAGGCCCCGTAGGCTGAAACAAATACGGTCGGGCCACTTGACAAAGTTGTCTAGTAACGATTTATGTTTATTCGTACCACTTAATCTGTGTTGCTAAGTTTGGTAAAACGAATGCACAGTAATAAACAACAGGCCTTACACTACTTACATATATAATTACACTGGTTTGTGTTTGATAGATAAATGCTGATGGCAGAATAAACATGCTTTTTGTCGGGCTTTACGGCCCGACAACATATTTCTTAACCATTTTAATGAAGTTGAGCTGATTTATCCCTCCAAAAAACGTGGTTCATTTGAAGACGTTTAGATTTATATACTTTAGTAATAAAATAAATAATTTGTATTGACGCAACACATTGATTTTTCACAAAACCTAAACAAACAGGTCAGAAATGTTGACTTAATATTTAGTTGTAAAATAAATCTACAAAATTAGACTTGGTTAAAGTTAAGTCTAATTATTGGTACACTTAGATTAACTCAATATTACTAGGAAGTAAAATATAACGTAAATTCCTTAAAAAGAAAAATAATAAGTTTCAAAACTTTACTTGCTACGAATCTTGTGTAGTATTTACGTATCTTTAGTATTTAGCCTAAGTGTTTACACTTCCGTTCTATATACAAAATATTTATAAACTCACGAATCAGTCAGATTTGAAACGTTTACATGTCTTCGTGATAAGTTCCAGTACACATTTCTCCCAAGTCAGCTTACTGTGTGGGTAACCGGAACATGAAATTGTGGGTTTGTTGTTTATTGTTTACCATTAAAACACTGCAAACAAAAATATAGTGTTGTACAGATGAGGAAAATATAATTATCTCAAAAACAAATGAACGAAGTTTATTTTGATATATTTACGCTATAAAAACACTATGGCGGCCAATTAGCCCAACACGTTTATATATATATATATATATATATATATATATATATATATATATATATATATATATATATATATATATATATAATATCGAAATTAATTAGGTTAAGAAAACTGTTAGTAAAATATTTGAACTTGTGGGATAATTAATAATTAATCATTCATAATTAATTGAAATATAAAATTTATCAAAACAAGTGCAGTAACTTATACACGCCCTTAGATCGCTAAAGGATAGTAAAATTAGAATTGTTTAAAATTAATAGTCAATAAGAGTCTTGATGCCTATCGGCAAATATTAGAGTTAGTAAAACGAATTATATGGACTACTACCTGTAAATGCAATATTGATCACAGGATAAAATAAATCTGTTATTATAAAGCAAGTAGCTGGGTTGATAATTTAATTTCCTAATAGTCAAAATATCCCGTAGACAATATGAGTGAAGGTACGTTATAATATATATATATATATATATATATATATATATATATATATATATATATATATATATATATATTTATTTATATATATATAGGAAACTTATTTTCGTTCTTTCATATGAAAGGGAACCAAAATAAATTACACGTTATTAAAATAAAGGTAAAAAAAATGTTAAACTCTTCGGTAAAACTCCGTTATTGTGGCCGGCAGATAAAGTCTTTTACAATAACGTCCAACGTATTTAATGCATACCGAAATATAAACTATTGATTGTATACATTTGATGTAAAATATTTTTTAAAATCTTCGATAAAACTCCGATATTGTGGCCGGCAGATAAATTCTTTTAAAATAACGTCCAACGTATTTAATGCATACCGAAATTATAACTAACTATTGATTGTATACATTTGATGTAAAATATTTTTTAAAATCTTCGGTAAAACTCCGAAATTGTGGCCGGAGGACAAATTCTTTTAAAATAACGTCCAACGTATTTAATGCATACCGAAATATTAACTATTGATTGTTTACATTTTATGTAAAATATTTTGAACTTTGTCGCAAAATTTCTAATAAACTGAAACATGACGAGAGCAGTACAATAAACATCTTTCTTCCAATTCCTAGTCCTGTTTATTAAAAAAAAACAATATGAGCGTAGGCCCAATAAAAGTTGCAGAGCGTTTGAAGTTTTGGCATACCGTAAGCTTATTATGATCCAAGTCAGTCGTTGGATTTCTTCAGGGATTGGGACAAAGCCAAAATAAACTCTGGCACCATACACTCATATTCGGTTAATTGTAATGTTGTTTATCAAACTGCACTTTATACGTTTTCATATGGAAGTGTAGCACGACAGAACACAATAAGATGGAGTTTTGTAAACAAACCGCAAATGTTGTATGAACATCATTCTGGTCTTAATATACAATATAAATAACAACAACTGTCATATTTATGTTTCAAACTAAAATGTTGTTTTTTGAAAGGATTTGTGTGTCTTGTTTTACAAAGTTGTGTACAATCTTTATTTCTCAGTTGTTGACTGACCTCAATATACTTCACTGGCAGTATTTAATAAATATGTTTTCAGTAAAATTTATCCGAACATATCATATTGAGCTAGTTAATAGTTGAAATTCAAGCAATTCCCAAATAAATTATTAGGTATAATATTTGTGTTTATAGTAGTTAATGAAAGAAGATTTTTCGACAACATATTCGGCACTTCCCTTCTTGATACAATTGTCTGCGAGCACTTGATCATATTAAAGGTGTACACGGACAGTTTCATTAACGACGATGCAATCTCTTACAAAATGGTACCGATCTCAATATGTCTAATTTTATTTTATTATTGATAGAAAATCTCGTTGGTGTTTAATGGCTAACTTTAGTAGTTCTAAGTTCTTCAATCAACGTAGGGTCAATTTAGCCGTAGGTAAGTAAGGAACTAAGGTTGGTAAGTCCAAGAGCTTCTTGTCAAGTTTCTCATAAACCCACATGATTTGATAATGTTATGTTGTTCTGTTATCTTTAATCCCAAAAAATTGCGAACTTTCTAACAGAAAACCGAATCGATTTCCCTCATCGTCGTTTGCATGGTTCAAATTATAGAAGCCAATGAGTTTTTGATTTCTTATTTTTCAATATTGTTTAGCTCGAGGAACTTATAGGTATTTAATGAATTTATTCATAAATTATTAATTTATACATTATTCATTCAAGTAGAATATTTTTACACGCACGTTTTGTATTGTTGTCGATACTCCCCTTAAAGAAGAATTTGCATACACATATAGGACCTTATTCTGACTTATACACACACACACACACACACACACAAACACACACACACACACACACACACACACACACACACACAAACACAAATATATATATATATATATATATATATATATATAACATTGATTCAATTACATACTTGATTTTCGATTTAAAATAATTATCACATACTTGAATCACACTCATGACTGTAATTTTTTTTTACTTTTATGTAGTGAAGGGGGCATTACTTTATTATCCTGTTAAAAGGTTGTTAAATTTTATTTAATGTAAATTTATTGTTGCAATTCAAATTTCTTTTTATCTATTGGATTCGTACATATTTAAAAATGAAAATTCTAGAATTGGAATAGATAATAAAAGTCTCAAAAGTTTGACCTAAAGTTTTATGGCATTTTTCATAAATAATTCGTACCTGCATATAATACCAAGATAAACACATAACTGGTTCTGAAGTATCAATAAATTTTCATTCATCACTTTTACATTGTCTGAATCTGATCTCTAGAAAAATTATTTCAAGTTTACCTGCTTTTTTCTTGACCCTTGTTTTAGACCGTCAGCTTGTTTAATTTGAATAATTTATTTGATATACGTTTTTCATCCTGAGTCGCCTTAGAGCTCTCCTTAACTTGCTGCATGTTTATGTACTGAATACCACTTCTGTTGAGAATTTAATCCAACTTATTTCGATGTCGTCATCATTCGCTTTTGCGGTCAAATCAATAAGTATTAGAATAGTGCTTTCTAGGATTTTATTCAGATTGCTGAAGATGTAGTGACGAATAAAACAGGCAGTAATAAACAGATATGACAAGGCTAGAAGAGAAGGCCGTAGGTTTGTCAATAAAATGAATGCAATTTAAATGGACATTTGCATTTACAACCTGACTCTCAAAGTAAAGCCAACATACTTAAAGTTTCAACCTTAAAGATACAACCTTTAAAATTCTACGTTTCTTTATAGGAAGCGTTTTTTCATTATTGCCAAGTCTCAGGTTGGAACTATTACTATGTCGAGAGAATTTCTTATCATACCCAATAATCAAGTCTGTAAGTTTACTAATAGGAGCAAAAAAAAAAAAAAAACCAAGAAACCGGAACTTGTAATTTTGCAGAAAAATCTAGTTCGGTACTTGTCTTCTTAATTAGTGCACTTCAGAGAGACGTACAGTCTGTATGGAAATTACCCGCAATGCAGTCAAGTTCATAACTTAAAACATTGAGTCTACATAAGTATTAAACATCCGTTCTGCGTGACCTCCACGAGGAGTTTATTCGTTGCATCTTATTTTTACATAAATATTTAAGTCGCGTTGTCCAAAGTACAGTGCATTAATAAAGTAGGTCTAATATTTTCACAATGAAACTAAAACTAATAAAATGAGTATCTATTCATTCAAGCCATTGTTTTAAAATTAAAATTTAGAATATGATGAAGCGAAGCCATCACTAAAGAAAGGAATGTATTAACTTTTAAAAACTTGGCAAAATGCTGTGGCATATGAGTTTCTATGAAAATATTTCTCTCCAAATATAAGCGTCGTTTTGTTTAATTTGGTTATGTGTCGTCGTCTAACATTTGAAATTGTTTTAAACGGTTTGGTCTGTGCCACATCTGCTTCATTTCAGTGATTTGTTGTTACTACCGGAATCCCCGAGTGTATAATTCGCACAAATATTTAGGTTATTCCATTCTATTATTATTTGTTGCATACATTTTAAATACAACCAGTGCAGAGTCCCTAACCCACACTACAATCTCGGCCTCCTCTGTCCACAACCAAACTAGCCTTGGTCTTGAACGTTGACCAATCCAATTGATGTTTCCATAGCAGCAACCGGAAGTTTCGTCTAATTTTGTAGTAATTTTTCCTTAATTTTAATTTTTAGGTTTTTTACAGATTAGATAAATTTGTTAATTTGATTTATTGAATTTTTTATTTTTTTAAACTAATTTTTATTTTTTATTGGTCCAAAATGTATTTATTTTGACTCATTTACTTTGCATACCGTATTGATATAAACATTTCTTGATAGCTAACGTAATTTTCTTTGCATACTGTATTGACAGACACATATCTTGGAAAGCTGGCACATCATTTACTTTCAAATAGATAAAATAGGCTCAATTAGAAATTTGCTCCTATTATACGAAGCTCGAAATATCGGGACTTGGATCTTCGACGCTCTACTGTATCCAATTTGACGCTCTACCGACGTTTCGCTAGAATTTCGTCCAGCATGAACGAGGTAAACCCAACAACAGTTGAAGAGCGAGTCAACTCTCAACTGTCTCGCTCTTCAACTGTTCATTGGTTCACCTCGTCAATGCTAGATGAGATTCTAGCGAAACGTCGGAACTGCTATCTTATGCACTGCAGAATGATGGATATACTCTAGATAATAGCTATTCATCATACTTTTCCATCCGTGAAGAAATATGTATAAACACACACACACACACACACTGCAACGTCCGCCGCCCCTCTTTTTCGTCCCTACTACCGCTGCTCTACGCGGTAGTTGTTTGCTGTTTGCAGAAAACTAAAATTTAATTGTTTACGAGAAAACATATTTATAAACAACCCAAAATCTGCCTATCACCCTGCTGGTAAAACCGTGCTAAACTCCCTGAGTTAAGTGTATATTTCCTGCTCGTAGGGCCAAGCCCACAACAAGCCTATTCCCGCTGACTACTGTTTTAAATACGTATAAACACTCCTAAATTAGTTTATCAATTGTGTATGGTCTAAGTATAGTCACACATGTCAAATTAATAGTCAGCTGGAAAGAAACACATTTAGAATAATACACATAAAAAACACAGAGTCTTACCACCTGATGATGATCTGCCGAGACAGCAAGGGAACGGGCAAAATATGATTGTGTTTAAAAAATACCTATTTTAAAAGGCTCCTGTGTCCTCTTAAACACAATCTGCCAGTAGATAAATCTCTGGGCTTTTACACAAAAAACCAACTAATCTTTAGACTAGCTCATGAAGTTAGTAGAAAGAAACTCTTAAAACTTTAGGCTTTATCTATTACCATTTAATGAAATTTAAGTAAATTTGTTTACTGATTTAATAATCATTTTTATATTAGTTGGAAAAAGCTAAACAGTTTTTATTGGTTATTTGACACAGGATGAATTGCAAATAATGTTGATTTCTATGACATTTTTAATTCTATTTATTAAAATAAAACAGAAAATTTATCCTTTTAAGTATTACACAATTATATTAACAAAACAATTCACTGAGTTACTTCTTGTTTCTTATGCTTTAACAAATTATACTTTGCATATAGATTGATTACATTGATATAAACATAAAATTATTTTCCAAATTACACATAATAATGTTTTATCTCCTATATGGAATTGGTAAATTCATATTCTATGACCTTTAATTTTTAAATTTATAATATTCGAAAATTTCTCATTTCCTTTAAATAAACGGCTTATGGCCAAAAACCTTTTGTAAGTTTAATATTCATTATTTTAAATATTCTGAACACCTAAATTCATTTACTTAGCATACAGTTTATTAAAATTTTATAAAGAGTGAAGTCATTGTTTTAAGCTTGCAGATTTGTTTGAATTTAATAAAATTAACTAACTAAATTTGACGTGACTGATATCAAATAAAGAAAATGACTTGCCAAAGATGTTCCTGCCGGTCCTTGGAGTCCCTCGTCTGGATTCCCTGGTCCTTGGACACAGGAAATTGCCATCCCTGGTTCGTCGGTGGTGGTTTCCCTCTATTCGAGCGTCCTGGAGGCTGAGTCTGGAGCCTTCATCCTTTGGTGGTCCTGGATGTCGAAGGCGCTGAGGTTATGGTCCATCTGGCCTTGTGACGGTCCTACTCGCGGTCCAGCATAGCGTCCCGCGGCACCTCGTGTTAAAAAATTATTACAGACTGTCTCTAAAAGCTTAGAGACCAAGTATATATAGCGGTGAATTTAACCTACCTCACCCCGCCTGCAAAGCTTGCTATCGCTCGATTTATTCCTTGTACAGGCAAGTCGGGCAACGAATCTGTTTTAGCTTGCATGGTTTGATTATTAATTTTAGAACACTGAAAAATGTCTATTTTAATTAAACTGCTCTAACGTTTTTGTTTCTTAAGTTTTTTGAATTTTGTTTTCTCTAATGTTCATTTTAGCTTATTGTGGTTCTTTTAAAATGTCGATGAAAGTTCTACGTGGTTTGGTTCATAATATAGCTTTTTTAGGCACTTTGAATTTTTTCGCTTCACTCCCGATGTTCAAATTTAGTTAGTTATTACAAATTTATTTTATAACATTTTTTAATTTAGCTTAACTATTCTACTTAAGGTTTTATTTAATTTTTCCCTCTTTATTAATTGTATAATTCCCTACTTGATTATTTTAAAAACAACTTTATTTCTTAAAAAACAGGAAATTACTTATTTCCCACTTGCCACGGTCTCCCAGACCGTTGCAATTTCCCTGCTTGAGAGGTTAAAAATGTTTTACTTTGTTAAAATATTTTTTACCAATTCCTTATCTTACTCTTACTTATACTATCTTATTCTATTACAAAAATTTCCTTATTTTTACTCTCTTGTCTCTTGAGAAGTTTTCACCCTGAAACACTTCAAACACAAGTCAATTAGCAATTTATTAGTCACTTCTGTCTACACTAAATTTTATTTTGTCAATTGACACATTGTTCACCACACTAATGGCTGTCATTTCCTTTATCTATTTACCACGTCAATTTCATTTATACTAGTTATGGCTTTAAAAACAATGACCTCCTAACAAGCCTACTTGCAATTAAAAACCTAACTAATTCTACAATATTATTTTTTAAACATATTCCTTTTATATCTTAAGTATTACGTATTATTGTGTCAGCTGTGGAAGTACAGTTTATCAAGTTTAATTTGTTTATTTTCCGATAAACCTTTCCTAGCGTATCGGCTAACTATTACGTGGATTCCACATTCCAAACTACCTGGTAAGGTCAATGAGCTGGCTTGTAAACATTCTAATAAAGTACAACAACAATTCTACCTATCATATTAAAACGTAACGAACCTTGCTTTTTAAATTCTCTATCTTTAGATTGTACAGTTTATAAAACTGGCTTGTGTCTAGATTATCGAAGTCCACTTGATAAATCTCGATTGCTTCTGATTTTAATGCAAAGTTTCTTATTGTTGCGACCTTGATCGTTAGTACACAAGTTTTCTTGTTTTATATTGTACAGTCAAAGTCTGATCTAACGACCCACTATTTCATGCACACAAATTTCTTGTTTGATTTTGCAAGGTCTGACAGCGTATTTGTTGTACAATTTATTAAAGTTCGCTTGCTATCTTCCTGATTTAACCGGCTTGTTGACTTACGCAGTGAATGTAGCTCGCCAATGTTTGCTCAGTACACAAAGACTTCCTGAATAATACTTTGTAATATTGGTTCAGTTATTAAATAGTTTGTTTTAGATTTTAACATTCGTCCCTTTACAAATAAGTAGCTAATCTTAAAGTCTAGATTTAGCCTTATTCAACTACTGCTTATTCCTGTTTTTAAATCAGTTTATTAATCGTTCTGACAATTTTATTCCTGCCTAACTTAGCTTATCGTTCACGTGCTGGTTCTATTATTGAACAATATTCTAATTTGGCATTTCCGTATTTTTTGGTTCATGATCAGTGTAAAGTTCACATTCTAGAATCCCTTTACTCGTCATAAAACGTCTTAATGTTTTTAACAACATATGCAATTTTTACAGAATACATTATAAGATATTTTGTAATTGTTAACACAGTTGATTTGATTAATTGTAACAAATCAAGTTATTGTTCCTGAGTTTGCTCCTTATATCCCGTAAACATTTCTCGTTAAACATTTTTGGAATTTCCGTATGACCTTCTATTAACTTTGTCCTGTTTTAAATACATTTAGGCCTTTTTTGCCTTCTACTATTCTGGTACGTCCGGCGTATTTTGTTGCAAGGAATGTTTTTATAAACTCGTTCCCCGCCCGTCTACTGGATGTTTTCATTGTGGCCGTGTTTACAAACACAAGTGATTGCCCTAACCTTGAGCCCTTGTTTACATTTGTTCGACTCGCTGGGTCTTTCATTCAAACCATCTGAATACTTTATTATGAATTATTTCAACCTAGACAATTCTTGTTTATTTAAAATACAGCGGTTATTATTGGTACTGCCTATCTTAATAGTATTTAGTTTAAAATATTTTTTACTCTTCATAATACTTTTCATTAAACACGTCTGAATAACTGTTTATCAATTCTTGTAACTTCAACATTTCTTGTTTGTTTAATATGCAATGATTATTTGTATTTTCCAAATTAATCGTATTTAGTTTAAGATATGTTTTACGCGTTCTGGTTTTCTTTCTGCGCTTGGCGTTACGCCATTGTGCATAATTCCTGTATTTTATTTTTGTTTTTGATTTATTTTTACTTGGTTTATTTTGGTAATTCTGATATTGGTGAGATTTACTTTTAAATTTATTTTTAGCAAACAATTTGGACTTCGTTTTCAAGCAAGAATGATTAGAATTAAAGTGCTTTGGAATTCTTGTTAAGTCTAACTGATTCGTTTCCCGACAATTAGGTCTTTCCCTAACTTGTTGGAATTTTATTTGTTTCGGCTTGTAGCCATTTTTATTTAATTCGTTGAATCTACCCTCGTCATTCTTTAATTTTTTTGTTGTAAGTTTGATTAACCCATTTTTTGCTTTGTTTAATCCCGTTAGCTTACTTGATTCCGTTCTTTCACAGTTTAATAATTCACTCTCCCTTGAATTTTCGCACAACTTGTTATTTAAATTTTTGGTAATCTCGTTCTTAACTTTATTCGTTGACAATTGTTTTAATTTTATTGCTTGTTCCCCGCTTGTATCGTTGGAACATATTACATTTTTAGTTATATTTTTGTTTAGAGTTTGTTTACTTTTTAGTTTACCACCTAACTCGCACAAGGACCCATCTTCCTGGTCCTTGCCCGTGAACAGCCCCGTCTGCTCGCTATTCACTATCGGGCCCTCCAATGTCGGCTCTTCAGGTGTTAATTTGCCGTCGTTAATTGACCCGCCTATATAAGGCGAACCTATTATATTTATTTCCTGTTCCCCGCTTGTAACGTCGGAACATAATACATTTTTGTTAATATTTTTGTTTATTATTTTATTAATTTTATTACATCCTATCTCTTGTCTTATATCATCTTTATTATTATTCGATACAAGAAACTCCTGGTACAGCAGATATCCATCAATCTCATACGTCATAAACGATCTCTCCATGTTTATCCGGGCTTTTAACGCACACAAAGTATTTGCTCCCAAGATGAGGTCAACCCGTAGATTGTCCACAATCAAGAAAACAAATTCCTTTGTGTGTCCGTTTAATGTTAGAGGTAGCATCGTTTGTAATTTGACTCGTTTACAGGTTGACCCTAATGCTGTGACTATCGCTACGTTAGCTATAGGTAGCTCATAGAATAAATTCCCGTTTTGTTTTAGGGCTATGTATTTTTCTGTTTTAATCACAGATATTTGGGCACCTGTATCAATTTGTGCAATTAACTTATGGTCTTTAATTTCGCACTCTATCACTGGACACTGGTCTATATTCTCCAGTTTTATAACCGAGTCAATTCTTTCCTCTAACAAATCGTCCCTAATAGACATGGAAAAACCGTCTAGGCTGATCTTATTATGACGGTAAACCGGCTTTACCTTCGGTCTCTCGCTCTGAATTATTTTTGACTTCTTATTGTTTCGGATCTCTAACCTGGTTAACTTATCTCCCTGATTGTTGCCAGAGATCCTCATATTTAGTTTTTTGGCTTGTGGTCGCTTGTTCCGGGGATAGGCGATTTAGGATGAGGGTTTTTAGGATACTTGGTATCTTGGTATTTTGCGGTATCACCATGGGACCTTGGGTTAGGGTTAGGTTGTTGGTTTGGAGCAACCTGCCTCTGTTGACTTCTTTGAGCTATCCCATTACCATTTCCGTTGTCAGTAACGCTGTCTAGCTGTTGTAGGAAAACTATCGCTTGTTTGATGTTACTTGTGGGGTTCCCCACACTAGCTAGCTGAACGTTACTCCCAAAATGTTTCATCAACATGAAAATTAGATGGTTCTCTGGGATTATCGGGTCTAAGTTTTTCGCCCTGTTTACCATCATAATAAAATACTCTGCCATAGAGTATGGTCCATTATTATGGTAGCGCCCTTGATTTATTTGTCTGCGTATCCGATCCTGCTGGCGATAACTCCAGAAATGCTCCGTGAATTCATGCCTGAATTCAGAATAAGTTTCTGTGTTGTTCTTGATGGCTTTCCACCATGCATCCGTTGCCCCTTTCAAATATCGCTCTACAATTCTTAATTTTGCAGTCTCGTCCATAGTATTGTCTATCTCGGAAAATAGGTCTTCTATTTCCTCTAGGAATGTCATTGGATCTTCTTTGTCATTCCCCCAGAACTCAATCCTACGGTACGTAGCCTCCCCGTTCCTGTCTATTACCCTTGGTAAGCAAACTTGTGTTACTATCCCTGCTCCAGCTGTTTGCTGTACTTTTGCAACTTGTTGTTTCATTGTTTTAAAGTCTTCTTGGATATTCTGTACCTTTCCGTTTAATTTAGCCGTTTTTGTTTCCGTTTTAGTTTTTAGTTTCTCTATTTCCGTCTCATGTTCGCTTAACTATTCATATATGTGATTTGTCTTAGTCTCATTTTCTTTTTAGTAGTCCTCGTATTTTGACTGGAAAGCCTCCCATAAATGTCGTCTTTCCATTTTCTCTTCCTCCCTCCATTGTTTTTCTCTGTCCTCTCTCTCCTTCTCCTTTTGTTTTTCTTTGTCTTATCTCTCCTTCTCTCTCTGTTTTGCTTCCTCCCTCAATCGTGTCTCTTCCGCCTTCTCTTTCTCTCTCAATTGCCTCTCTTCCTCTCTCAATCGTTTCTCTTCCGCCTTCTCTTTCTCTCTCAACTGTTTCTCCTCCTCCCTCACTCGTTTCTCTTCCGCCTTCTCTTTCTCTCTCAATTGTTTCTCTTCCTTGAAAAAGGCCATCAATTTCTCCATCTCGGGTTTAGACATTTTGATTTATTATTTATTATTCAATTAATTATTTATTCCCTTATTTCTTTCTTTTTGATTTGGTTTAGGCCAGATGATTCCTACCCGCTCTTTCGACTAAATCTTTATTCAAATTTATTTATTTTATTTTTATTTGTACGCTCTTGGATTCGTTCAATTTATATTATTATTTAACAATTTAATTACATTATTTAAAACATTTTAACTCCACTTATTTAAACAATCTCGATTTATTTCTATTATTTAACTATTGAATCTTGATATAGGGAACCTGTTCAAAGTCCCTACCGTTCGGGCAAAAATTCTGCAACGTCCCCCGCCCCTCTTTTTCGTCCCTACTACCGCTGCTCTACGCGGTAGTTGTTTGCTGTTTGCAGAAAACTAAAATTTAATTGTTTACGAGAAAACATATTTATAAACAACCCAAAATCTGCCTATCACCCTGCTGGTAAAACCGTGCTAAACTCCCTGAGTTAAGTGTATATTTCCTGCTCGTAGGGCCAAGCCCACAACAAGCCTATTCCCGCTGACTACTGTTTTAAATACGTATAAACACTCCTAAATTAGTTTATCAATTGTGTATGGTCTAAGTATAGTCACACATGTCAAATTAATAGTCAGCTGGAAAGAAACACATTTAGAATAATACACAAAAAAACACAGAGTCTTACCACCTGATGATGATCTGCCGAGACAGCAAGGGAACGTGCAAAATATGATTGTGTTTAAAAAATACCTATTTTAAAAGGTTCCTGTGTCCTCTTAAACACAATCTGCCAGTAGATAATTCTCTGGGCTTTTACACAAAAAACCAACTAATCTTTAGACTAGCTCATGAAGTTAGTAGAAAGAAACTCTTAAAACATTAGGCTTTATCTATTACCATTTAATGAAATTTAAGTAAATTTGTTTACTGATTTAATAATCATTTTTATATTAGTTGGAAAAAGCTAAACAGTTTTTATTGGTTATTTGACACAGGATGAATTGCAAATAATGTTGATTTTTATGACATTTATAATTCTATTTATTAAAATAAAACAGAAAATTTATCCTTTTAAGTATTACACAATTATATTAACAAAACAATTCACTGAGTTACTTCTTGTTTCTTATGCTTTAAAAAATTATACTTTGCATATAGATTGATTACATTGATATAAACATAAAATTATTTTCCAAATTACACATAATAATATTTTATCTCCTATATGGAATTGGTAAATTCATATTCTATGACCTTTAATTTTTAAATTTATAATATTCGAAAATTTCTCATTTCCTTTAAATAAACGGCTTATGGCCAAAAACCTTTTGTAAGTTAATTACTCATTATTTTAAATATTCTGAACACCTAAATTCATTTACTTAGCATACAGTTTATTAAAATTTTATAAAGAGTGAAGTCATTGTTTTAAGCTTGCAGATTTGTTTGAATTTAATAAAATTAACTAACTAAATTTGACGTGACTGATATCAAATAAAGAAAATGACTTGCCAATGATGTTCCTGCCGGTCCTTGGAGTCCCTCGTCTGGATTCCCTGGTCCTTGGACACAGGAAGTTGCCATCCCTGGTTCGTCTGTGGTGGTTTCCCTCTATTCGAGCGTCCTGGAGGCTGAGTCTGGAGCCTTCATCCTTTGGTGGTCCTGGATGTCGAAAGCGCTGAGGTTATGGTCCATCTGGCCTTGTGACGGTCCTACTCGCGGTCCAGCATAGCGTCCCGCGGCACCTCGTGTTAAAACATTATTAGAGACTGTCTCTAAAAGCTTAGAGACCAAGTATATATAGCGGTGAATTTAACCTACCTCAACCCGCCTGCAAAGCTTGCTATCGCTCGATTTATTCCTTGTACAGGCAAGTCGGGCAACGAATCTGTTTTAGCTTGCATGGTTTGATTATTAATTTTAGAACACTGAAAAATGTCTATTTTATTTAAACTGCTCTAACCTTTTTGTTTCTTAAGTTTTTTGAATTTTGTTTTCTCTAATGTTCATTCTAGCTTATTGTGGTTCTTTTAAAATGTTGATGAAAGTTCTACGTGGTTTGGTTCATAATATAGCTTTTTTAGGCACTTAGAATTTTTTCGCTTCACTCCCGATGTTCAAATTTAGTTAGTTATTACAAATTTATTTTATAACATTTTTTAATTTAGCTTAACTATTCTACTTAAGGTTTTATTTAATTTTTCCCTCTTTATTAATTGTATAATTCCCTACTTGATTATTTTAAAAACAACTTTATTTCTTAAAAAACAGGAAATTACTTATTTCCCACTTGCCACGGTCTCCCAGACCGTTGCAACACACACACACACACATATATATATATATATACATATATATATATATATATATATATATATATATATATATATAAAGAAATTAGTCAAAATACAAATACAAGAATTATAATTGAATTTACAATTCAATCCATCATTGGATGATGTTGGTACTGCCAACGAAAAGCTTTGATTTGTAAATTCAATTATAATTCTTGTACTTGTATTTTGACTAATTTCTTTATTAATACACAAGAATACATATTGCGATATATATATATATATATATATATATATATATATATATATATATATAAATATAAGATAATAATTAAGAAGGATTAGGAAAGTTCTTCACTTCATTGACATATATATGGAGGTTAAGTCTACTATGAACATTAAGGACGTGTCAATATTGTAGCTTTTACACAGAAATAGATTAGCAAGTACGGATGAAGAAATGCTTCAGTTCACAGATATTTACAAATATATTACATGTAAGTAATTGGCCTACAAAAAGCAAGACAGAACGTAGCAGAGTTTAATTTTACAGACTGATACAAAGAGATTAGAAGGAAGGAATAAGGAAATGCTTCAGTTCACAGATATATACAAATATATATTACATATAAGTAATTTTCCTACAAAGAGCTAAAAGGAACGTAGCACAGCTTCATTTCACAGACTGATACAAAGAAATTAGCAAGACGGAATAAGTAGATGCTTTAGTTCACAGATATTTACAAAGATATTACACATAAGTAATTGGCCTACAAAGAGCAAGAAGGAACGAAGCAGAGCTTCATTTCACAGACTGATACTAAGAGAATAGCAGGAAGGATAATGGAAATGCTTCAGATATAAGAGGTAATCTATGACATGGTACAAGAAGCAGTAACTACTATGGCATTATAAAGTAATCTCGTTTCATAAAGTTTCTGATTTATCAGAAATGTGGCAATGGTTCTGTTTTCAGACATACACAATGAGATTAGACCTACAACGAGCAGAAACGAACAGGTAAGGGGTTGAGTTACAGACAGATACAAAGAGATAAGCTGTACAAACAACTGGACTAGTAATTGCTTTAGATCTCACACAGAAAGTGGTTATACTTACAGAGAGAAAGAAGCAACGGTGAATACCTCATTCTACAGATCGACGCAGCAAAATACATTCGTGTGTAAACTTAGGTCTCGATCACTTGGGACATGGGTTGTGTGTTCAAGACGTTGCAGGCTCCTCGGTCCCTTGGGATAGGCGTTGTCTGTTCAGGACATAGCAGGCACTTCGGTAACTTGGGATAGGTGTTGTGGGTTCAGGAAATTGCAGACACCTCGGTCATTTGGGACAGGTGTTGTGGGTTCAGGAAGTTGCACGCACATCGATAACTTGGGATAGGCTATGTGGGTTCAACAATTTGCACGCACATCAGTCACTTGGGACAGGTGTTGTGGGTTCAACAAGTTGCTAGCACATCGATCAATCGGGATAGGCGTTGTGGGTTCAGGACGTTGTAGTCACGTCGGTCACTAGGGACAGGTGTTGTGGGTTCAAGATTCCGTAACAAGATCAGACTTTTGGCATATTTATGAAATTTAAAAGCATGGTAACTTCCTATAATTATTAGCTTTTCAGTTATAAACATTATTTAAAATTTACTACAATTCAGTAAACAGTAATAATAAATATTGCTCCCATTAAGTAACTAACAAAAATATAATGAAATCGTAATTCTGGTTTTTTGACTTTTTTAATTTAACCATCTACAAAATAATCTTTCTACGAATTTCGTTCTGTAACTAAATTCAATTGACATTATCTGTGTAACTAAATCTACTACGGTGTTCAGTTATGTAATGTTCAAAATCACGTTTTAAAAACGCTTTTATTATTTTAATTATTATTTAGGATAATGATACAAATACAACTTCTAAAACATTAGTAGGATAGCGAAGGAACATTATGTTTTGAAACATAATTTACATTGTTGTAAGCACAGTAAATTTATAAAATCCTGTAGAATTCGTTTTGCCCCAAAGTGTTCGAAGAATAAAGCTCCATATTGTATAGTAACTTGAGACCTCATTGGTCGTATTTTAGTTATCCTTAGAGCTCGGAGGACAGAAATGTTCACGCCAACACTGAACTTGTACTCTACCTGTAAAGTTGTACACATCTGAAGTTGGTTATATTATTTATTGATATATCATAGATAGTAGAATATACAGATACTACTTTGTAGTAGTATACATATAAAACCTATATGAAAAAATAATTTCAAAAATGTTATTATAAAACTATACCAAGAAAATTGACTAGCTTCAAAATCTATATTTTCTTTCAGGAAGGAAATTTTTTAACCGTATTTCGCTCTTGACTAGAGAAAAAGGTCTGTTGAAGAGTAGAAGAGGGATATAGAATGCCGCATAAGGAGCGGTCCTTTGCCACTTCCGCCGTAGCCCGGAAAAATGCATTAAGGATAGACCCAATTAAATGAAAGACAGAGCAACGTTCTCGACTATAATGTTACCTATAGAACACGATTATATATTATATTAGAAATAAGCAAAACTATGTGAATGACAAGCGCTGGTCATTTGAAGGAAGGTATGATGTCACTTAATTTTCTAATTTATTATAATTTGATTATAATTTTCTAAGAAATTAAACTCTCAAAATTCTATGTTTTATCTAAAATTACACCACAGTAGAACCAATAATGGTGACTTTGTTACTTCTCATGGCTAATAGTTTCAGAAAGCGACCAACGAAGTATGTAAAGTGCCCTTTATATTTTCTATTTCCTACCTTGTACATTTTCTATTCAAAGAATGTACAGATTTCTCTGTGACACCAAATGTTTCAAGCCTCCCTTTATCAGTTTCCCACCTCCATTGACCCACCTAGAGTGAAAATTACAACTCAAGAAGAATACTTGGTATTAATCCTAGTAAGCGATGGAAGGGCTATACTAACTACATTACTATCCTTGGCTCCTGTCTGGTTACCGGAGAGAGCTAGATCCTGTCTCTCCTAAACAATGGAATTTCTTGTTATATTTATTTCCCTTATTATATTCAAACTAACGTTTATTTTGGTAATATTTTAATACATATTTATTGTGAGTCTGTGTAGACCTTTAGTTGTTTCAAATGGATTGCACTTAATAACTGTTTCTACAATATAATATCTTTATATAAACTTATGTTATAAATCAAATACATACACACACACACACACAGATATATATATATATATATATATATATATATATATATATATATATATATATATATACACTTTCTGGTTTTTATCAAAGGGTTAGGGCATTTGTATTAAACAAATGCATTTAAGTTAGATCTAAGAAATGCATATATAGAGAGACACAAACTGCCATAAACTTAACTCAATTTTAATCTTTACAAGCTTCCTTTAAATTGTTTACTGCCGAAGTTTGGGGAAAATAATTTTCAGGAGCTTATAAGTTAATGTGAATGAAACTCGTCCATAATCTGAAGGTATTCGGGCCTTGGAGGGTGTCCAAGTTCGAAGTAAGAGAATTTCCTAACAGCGCCATTTTTACTGAGAGTTATGTTTGAATATGATTTACGAAATGCCAAACTTTTATGCAAATCATTTTAAACAGAAAGAGAGAGAGAGAGAGAGACAGAGAGAGAGAGAGAGAGAGAGAGAGAGACAGACAGACGGAGAGAGGGAATGTAGCTAGTAAACATCCAAGGTGACTTTCCACTTATGACTTCCGAAGTTAGATTCTATAGAAATATAAATTAAATCGGAAATCGTGTTGGGGTTTATTTCTAATAGATGTACAAGTTTTTAAACAAACGTTATTAAATACGTTATCAACTTTTTTATAACTTATACTTTTAGTCAAGTTTAGTATTCAACTGTTTCAGTTATCTGTAACAATCGTTCTTTCTCTTTCCTTTACATTGAAATAACACCCGCTTCGGGGCTCTAACGTCACTTTCACACACATACTAATACCAGGTACATACCACAATACATAATACCAAGTATTATGAACTGTTAGTTGGAACAGTGTTGTCTAAAATACAATCGCTTCGTTTCCACGAAACTCATAGTTTATAAAGTAAGGTTTTTATTCAACGAACACATTGTATAATGTAGGATAATTGTTTTAAATTTCTTCCAAATGTTAATTTGCTTTAGGCTCATGAGATTCTTGATTAAAAACTCACTATGTAGGCTCTAGAGGGGGTGGTTGAGTTAAAATTTGGTGTATCTTCTTACAGGGGGGGGGGTTTGAACACTGAATATTAATACACTTTTTGTTATTGATTTTTAATTTTTTGTGCGCTGATGACATTTACAAATTGACCATCAGCCGTCTACTAAAACACAACTTTTTCATCGTCTTTTTCTACCTGTTTATTAGAATGTTCAAAGTTTTTGTCAAGTCCCCTATATCTCTTCTCACTTATTTCCGTTAGAATCTGTTCTAGATAGCCCTCCTACATGTCCTTCAGATAAGTAGAATCCTTTTTTTCACATCCTTCTTAACATTGCCTTTAATTGAAGGTTTTCGATTAAATGGCATTATACCTGTCCTTTTCTCTCGAAGCTACGTCTGTCCTCCATACGTGTTACGCTTTCCTTATTTCTATTCCAACGCAGTCCCATGTAAAGCTAGTGTCGTCGCAGATTAATTTTTTCATATCCATTCGTTTATCATTCCCAATTTTTACCGACTGACTGATTGTCCAATATTGTATCCACAATTTTATTCTACTTTTGATTGTTGTTTTCTTTCGTTGCTTATTGTTTTATCTATTTTGTTGTTATTGTTTGTGCTTTCAGAATTATGTCACATACTGTAAAAAAATAAAAGCAGCATATTGCATGTGAAAATCCCAAAGGCGTGCTTTTATGGAGGGGATCTGAAAAACTCAAAACGCTTCAATAATGGTATATGGTTGAATAAGAGTGTAAGTGATTTATTTTAAACTTTAATCGCTGAGGAAATAAGGCTGATGTTAAATATTGCAGTAATTGCTACATAATGAGACCATGGCCTGCAAAGTCAAATTTAATTGAAATGTAAGAGTTATGTGTTCGTTAAATAATACAACGCACAAATCTTTAATTCAAACAAATAAAGTGTTACTTTATTAAGAAAAATATATTAAATCAAAAACAAAACATATCAGAGAAATACTACGCTAGTTACATATTTCATAAATTTAACAGATTACCTTTTTATTCAGAGCTTTACTGTCTACAAATCTATGGCTGAAAAATTACCCTTTTTTCGAGTTTGCTTTGCGAATTCATTACATATTTAATTTTATAATTTCGACTTATAAAAATCTACCACATGATGCCAAGAAAATTACATTTACTACATTAGTAATAGAAAGAAACTCAACATTGAACATTTAAAGTTTTAATTTTGAATGATTATTGTTCAAAAGGTTTAATTTGCAATTTGTTCACTATAGTTATTAAATTTTACAACTTAGCTGTTTGGTACAACCGGTGAAGCCATGCATTGCTCGTTTGATGAATTTGTTAGAGTATAAACTCGCTCGTAATTATGAATTTGGTCCCGGCATTGTGCCGCATTCCATCTACTAAACAAAAAGAATATAAGAAACTGTTACACATTTAAACTGTGCTGTTGACCCCATGATTTGGACGAGACAGAGTTTTTACACAAACATATTATACCTAGCAATACTTCAACAAATAAAACTTTAAAATAATTTTACACTTTTAAAATAAATTCATTTCTTTGCTCCTCGGTTTCCGAGACGTGCGTCCCTGCCGATCTGCGCATATTATTAGTTTCAGATTTACTCGCTAGAGGTTAGTATCCCCCATAGACTAAAATTATCAGTCACTATTTTGTTATATACTTATCTATTATTGTTATTTTTTGTAATTTATTCGCTTTTGCTTTCTGAATCTTATTTTTAATATGTAACACCATCTAAAGTGTGTAACAAGAGGAGCTAATTAAGTCACCAATTTTACTAAATTTTGCTGGTTATATTTGAAGTATTTGAATGAATCTGCCACTGTAGCTCCATGTAAAATAATTCCTAATGACCATAATTTTGTCTGGCCCTATTAACTTCAATTTCACAGTTATTTCATTTTTCAAATTTTTAAAATATTTATGTTTTATAATTATGAAACGCAATTTACACTAACACTTAAAACTATCTATAATCTATTACTATACACTATTTAATTATCTGGGGACTAGAGTGTCTGGATTAGGGTATCAAAACACTCCATGCGCTGACGTTTTATGAAGAGCAATTCTAATCTTAAACACTGTGTTTAGAAGAAGGTAAACAGTCCATCGCCTTTGGTTTAGCAATGTAGGAATTAGTACTATTAAGAAAAACATCCCACTCAAATAGGTGTTTTTTAGATGTATACTATCCATCTCTTATCTCTTTGTTATATTTACTACCATATAGGGAATTTTAGTGTTTTTATATACTCCTTAAAGCGGAAAATAAAATGCTTTTCTTCATTTACGTTTTTGACCTATAGTAAGTGTTTGCTACATATAAAGGGGGAAATATCAAAATTAAACTTAGTTTGAACTACAATAAAACAGGTTTGGTTTTACATAAAATTAAACACATCTTTACTTATTCCTATGGTAACGCAAGTTATAATCTAAATTACTGATTTAGGTTGAATATTTAAATTTTATGAAACATATCTTTAAACTCATGAGTACATGTTGTATAAGAATCTAATACTCTACTTCTCTGTTTTATTTTAATAATTTTTCAACATTCATATATAATAGAGTGCTAAAGATCTAACCCCAATCTATTGCGAAGTATTTCTAGGGAATATTCGCCCTAGGGATTATTACAAGGATTGGCCGAAGTGCAGCATCATTTACCGGATATTCAGGATTAACATTTGTATGACCCCTTTGATGTCAGCTTGGATTGGCAGTTTTATTTATTATATAACCAAAGTACCGAGCTGTATGGTATGGATGGGTATTAATATTTTGGCAAGAATATACTCGTATATAAGTGATTAGTTTGAGTAAATCAATCTCATAAATAGTAAACCTTTCCGTATTTGAGGTTTAAAAAATATATATTTGTAAATGTAATATTTACATATTTTATTCTTGATACGATGTGTTTATTATTTGTGTTTATTATAAGAATTCCATTTCTTACAACATCATTTTGAAGATGATAGAAACTTTAACTTTTAGCTAGTAACTAATTCGATCTGAAAACATAGTTTATTATTCTCAGATATGGCCTTTTTCTGAAATTTATCCTACAAGAATCAATCCGATAGTGTTGATACTTGACTATCTAGAAGGGAAGGGTTTTTGTTAAAAGTTAAAAAACACCTATTAGTATTTTCAACCTTGCTCAAGAGGACATTTTTGGACGGACATTTTATATTATAAAACAAAATATATCGCCTATTGTAACAATGTTGTTGGTTCATATTAAGGTTATAGTACACTTTATGCCAAGAGTCTACACAGCGATACTCCATCATAGACTAATGTTTCTTAGAGGGATAAAGACACTTTACTAATTCTGAAGTAAGAAATAATATAGGACTAAGACACTGGTCTAACTTGTAACAACTAGTATATATACTATATAGTATATAATAGTATAGTAAATATTTTTCTATACTAAATCCGTTACAGTCTGGCTATGTGTAATATTAGTTTGTTTTGTCGTGTAAAGGGTGTTACATGCCCAGTAGATATTAAACGACATTCTCCATAGAATTCATATCTGCCCTATGTACCTTTGCCTTCCCTTTTATCAAAGTAGTGTTTGAATAATACTAATGTGTTAACGTTTTTTATTCACATTTATTACAAATGTATTAGTTGTGAAATTTAAGAAAATGTTTAATTCTGTTTCATATTGAAACGAGATATATGCTCGGCCATAAGTTTTGTGTGCTCATACAGGCTTATAATTTGTGATGTCCTTTAACGTAAGTGGCTCCTGATGACTTTACGTTCAGCCAACACAGCATATTGGCTTCCACAGAAGGACACCAGAAACCAGCTAGTAAGGGACTTCTTTCCATGGTGACATAATAATAGTGGTGAGCGTTACTATGGCAGTAAGCTAATTAGTTATTTTCTAGAGACATCATTACTTTTTTCATCGGGTCCTTAATAATGATCTTTTAAAGTAATTTGATGCAACGACGTTGTAGTTTTATCTGATCCTAAAACAATTAAACTATCAGAACAAAAAAGGACTATGAAATATCAACCTTTTATACTGGATCGCGAGATAAGTCTCCAGTTAGTTATTATGGAAATCAAGCCATTATATAATGTACACAGACCTAAAGTTTCATTATATAAATTTTAGTAATTAGTTTACTTAAGTTTACTTTGATACAAGTCGGAAGTAATTGTTGAAAAAGGTATAAAATATAATATCTATCTATCTATCTACATTTGTTGTTGTATTTTTTTTCTCTAAAAAGGCTTTTTAACATCGAAATATTTTAAGAATACTCCCAGTCAAATAATTAGCTTATGTCAGTTGTAAATCTTGAATCAATGTTTAACAGTTTAATTCAATGTCACGAAACTCAGCTAATAGCATTAGAGGTAATATTCGGATCAAAAGCCTAGATGACCTGTTGCAACGTTTAATTTCCAATCATCTAAGTAGTTGTACCATTATCTACAAGTACTTATGCTTTCATGGTATTCATTTTCTCAAGTGGTTCCTAAGGTCGCAGATACAGAAAGGTATACGTGAAGAAGATGAGATTAGTGGTTTCAACAAACAGTAAACAAACTTGCACTGTCCTTTAAATGTTTTACGAGTAATAGGTCGAATTTACATGGGAAATGTTTCTTTAATTATTCTCTTACCCTCATTGCACTCTCAGAAACTTGACTGCATGTCCATTGTCAAAAGGCCTTAGAGAAAGTTATTACTTCTCCAACACATCTTAGTCACTGGAGAACTTTACCAAACTCTCCACGCTCTACAATTTGGCCCCTTTCCTTGACTCAGGCTTTTATCTTCTTCACTTTGGTGTCACACCTCTGGGAGGAGCCATCGCACGTCCCTAATTATATATATATAAACGCAAACTGTCTTACGTCAAGGCAACAAATTCTTTCTAGAGTCTGAACCTATGTTTAATGTCTAAACTCTTGGAATAGACTCCCAAACCTTTTACCTTTCTCCCTTGTATAGGGCTCTAAAGGACATTTCTCACTTCCCTACAGATGTTGCAGAAATAATATCCTTGTCCAAGGGGTCACTGCCTTGGAGGAGGAAAGATGTTGTTATCTAAATATTTTAGATAGGAATTCTCAAAAATATTTTAAGGTTAGAAATAATGAAAGTTTGCAGTAATACATAAATTGTAATGAGAAACGGTTGTCGGTAATAATCTGTTTTTTTTTTCAGTGAGTATAGTTTAATCACTGCAGAAAACATTATGGTTGCCGAAAACAGGTCATGATCAATAAAATTTGTGTTGAAAGCAAGGTATACAAATGTATATTTCTTATAATCTCATTATTTATGTAATACAATCAAGGAGAAATGACTACAACAAGGTATCCAACTGATAATAGAAAAATATCATCATATAGAAAAACATGTTTGTCTTAAATAAGTATAAATCTTTTTATTATCAGTATTAACTAATAAAATTTTTAAATTATTCTATTTCAATGTTCAGCTTCCTTCTGGTGATCAACGAAATAGTCTAATAGCCGCTAGTAAGAGACAAATTTCATCATTCAATAAACGTTGAATAACTTTTACAATTTTACAATTATTACATAATAAAATACGTATTATATTTCTTAAAACAACATAAAATAAAGGTTTATGTACCTAAAATCAAAGTGAAATGAAAAAGTCAAATGATACAAGTAGAAAAGGAATTATTAATTGCATTGTGTAAAAGAATTATTCCTCAAGCGGTCTCACTTTTATTCGGAGTTGAGTTATACTATCCAACTTTTCACCATGGGAACCTGGAATATAAATTCCGCTACGAAAAACAAGTGTGAGATCCGGAGTGGGATATATAGTGCTATTTTATATTTTTCTAAGAACATATTTTTGTTTAAACAATATTTTACTCACCCTCAAGAGAGCTATAGTCACGCTGGATAAAATAACTTAGTAAACATGTTAAAATAAATAGTTTTGAAAAATCTGCACATTTAATAAAACATTTTATTCTCCTCCGATAACATAAAACTTATTGTTCGATAATAACTGCTGTTTCTAAACTCTGTATTATGAATGAGTTTTCTCAGACATTACTTAATGGTAATTAAAATTACCAGGTATAGAGAAACAAACAATTGACATATGTTGGTGCTATAACTTTCAATTCTCTTTCTCTTTGTTAAACCCACTACGATTTTATTTTGAATGCGTCTTGACGTAGGGCTTGTCTTCCATTTTAACTATACATTTACTAAAATACTTTTTAGATTTTCATGTGTAATAAGTACTTGTTTAAAAAACAGATTACTATTTCATGCTATACATATCTGTTATTTTACCTATAATTTATAATAATTACTTTTCTTATAGTGATCATTATTAGTTAGTAACACTTATAGTGATAGAGGATTTGATACTACTATACACTAGGACGGGTTGCGTTCAAATGACCAAATTTCATCTAACCAAACTGTACACACACAATTTACGCTGCCGTTAATTAACCAAATACGCGACTTTCAAATAATCGTAATACACGGACTTTAAATAACCAAATACGCTCATTTCAAATAACCAAATACACCGACTTCCACTAGAAGTTATGTTGCGGGTTATCGCTATGCCGCTCCGTAGGCGTTCAACGTACAACTTGAAGTTATTAAAAAAAGGGGAAGTAAAATTTCTATAAATATCTAAACTTAGTAGTTATTATTACTACCTTTAAATTATTTCTCAGCATTCTACGGTTTAACGTTATCGTTATTAAAATAAATGTAGTGCAGGAATATTATTAGGTTTGATTAGACCATAGATCGTAAAGTATCTTATTATAATTGTAAATAGTATACTTGAAAATCTTTTTTAATAATAAGTGTAATTACAAAAACTATGGGAAATATGATACAGTAATTATTATTGTAAAAAAATGCAGATTTAACAACATATTGAAACTTAAATAACTAACGTAATAAATAGTTAAAAACGATAATTAATATAATAAATTGATTGTTTTTCAAACGTTTTTAAAAATGATTCTAGATGTAAACAGCATAGTGATACCTTAATATTAAAGTAAACTAGTCAAAGTAAAAGGTAAACTAGTCCTTCATCAAGGAACTACAATTTACAATACATTGTTATAAAGAAGAAAACTTGTCATGTTTCTTTTCATAAAACCATAAAGTATTTGGAAACAACTAAAAATATTATCTATACCAATACCGTACATATTTTTTTCTTCTAATCTGTGTATATATAAATGAATATTTGTATGTATGTATGTATGTATCTTATTATAATTGTGATAGTCTACTTAAACATCGTTTTAAACATTGAGTGTAATTTACAAAACGACAGTAATATCATGTAGTGTTTATATTTAAAACAATTATAGATTTATTAAAATACTTACACCTAAATATTAACGTAAATAACAAATCGCCCATTATAGCTACCTATCAAAACTAAAAAATGCATTATCCAAAATGTACACACACACTTTGCGCGGCCGTTAATTAACCAAATACGCGACATTCAAATAATCGTAATACACGTACTTTAAATAACCAAATACACCGACTTCAACTAAAAAATGTTGCGGGTTATCTATATGCCGCTCAGCAGGCGTTCAACGTACAAATTAAAGTTGAAATTGATAATTGTTGAGTAATATTTCTATAAATAATTTAAATTCGTGAAGAATGGCAGCTGAATTACAAAACTGTAAACAATATGCTAAAGGTGATATCAGATTTATTTTAAAAGTAATTAACACCTATTTAGTAAATCTGAAGTAGTCTTGTCTTTGAAAAGTAATTTGTATTTATGCCTTTAAATATTTTTTTAAAATTCTAATTTCTAAATTTATAGTTACTTGAGTAAATGTAATGTAGCAATATTTTAAGGTTTTATTATACCATAGATCATAAACATCTTTTTTATTTTGATATTTAAACATCGATTTAAAAATTATTTGTAATAACAAAACGAAAGTAATATGATGTAGCGATTATATTTAAAACAATTCTAGATTTTAAAAAATACCGAGACCTAAATATTACCGTAAATAAATCACTGTTGTGTCCCTGCAAGGGGTGCGACCAATGAAATACGCACTTGAGTATAACAAGAATTTATTTGATAAAACATACAAAATTTTGCAATAAGTAAACTGAATAATTCGCGGTAAATTATAAAATAGTAGTTTCGTACGAGAAATAATAATTTAATTATAAAATAGTAGTTTTGTACGAGAAATAGTAATTGAATTATAAAATAGTAGTTTCGTACGAGAAATAGTAGGCGAATTAGGAAATAGAAGTTCGTACAAGAAATAATAGTATGTATGATATAATATTTGAATTTAAAAATGTAAATTAGTTTCAAAGTGATTGAAACTGAAAAAGACTTAACAAGAACTGGCGAGATTTTAACAAGAAATAGACGAAAACTAGACAAGAACTGGAGGAAAACTAAGCAAGAACTGGAGGAAAACTTGACAAGAACAGACTTTCCGCTCGCGCTAGGTGTATATACAACTTATTTAGTTGACTTGTACATTGGTCAATGATTACATCAAATGTTCTAGAATAAGGCTACTTGTTACATGGAAAATAACTAACGATTACATATTTAACTTAATAGAAAGTTCCGTCGGAAATAACACACATTGAACAATTATTTGAGTATTGACTTTGAGTTACTTTTGTAGCCAGAATCATTTGAAAAACAAAACGTTATACAGACAATTATTCTAATGTCATTTAAAATATAAGAAATTAATAAAATACAAAGTATCATATTTCATACATAATACATATTATGTGAATACATAACATCGCCCATTATAGCTAATTCCTAAACCTAAAGCATGCATTAATCAGTGACACTATGTTTTAAAATAGATTTTTGTAAATATTGAAAACTATTAAGTCTAAATTTTAAAAAATGTAAATAATGTATACAATTTCGTATATATGTGAATTGAATTACAATTTCAAAATTAGTTAATGAAGGTGTTATATCGTAATAATTAAATACATTTGACTTGGCAATATGTTATAGCCTAATTAAAGACATGTTTTTAAATTGCATAAAGATATAGATTTTTAAAGCAGTTTAAAAAAGTATACGCCTTACATTGTCATTTGAGAGTTAAAACTCCTGTTCCACTTATTTGAGTATCATATAGTCCATCTTTGTTTCAATCTGTTGTAAAGTGACTGATAACATATAACCAGTGATTAATACTACTACATTTATATCACATTTCAACTTCTAGAAAATTAGTAATTCTAACATCTCATTTTTGGTACTGTTTGAGGATTTTAAAATAATTCACTTTCACAATGTCGTTGAGCATATGTGTTGAATGAGGGTGTTATTCGTGAATATATATAGGTGTTATTTAAAATTCTTTTACATTTTTCAATTGAATTTATAGGAGAATAAGTTAGTTTATTGCTGCTGATAGCCAAATATTCTGTGCTGGGTTTAATGAACATGTAGGTATTAATATTACTTACAATTGGTAAAGGTACTACATGATATAAACATAATACTCCATTATCTGTTACTGGAACATAAATCACAAATATTATTTTCGAATCCATATAATATACAGTTAATGATAATAAATCTATAAATGCATAAGTATATTGCTTATAGAGTGATAATGGATATGATGTACCTCTAGGTAAATAAGGTTTTGTGTGAAGTAATTCATACATTAATTTTTGAGGTGTCAATATAAAAGGGTGAAGTATTTGTTGTTTAGCAAATTATATAGATTGTATAGGATTTCTGAATTCTCTATTTATTTCAGTAAATATTAGTAAGAGTAAAGTGATGTGATCTTCAACTTTTTGTTGTAAACATTGTGTTTGTAATATGATATTTTCTGTTTTTATTAATGTTTGTATTATTTGTATGTTGTCATTCAATGTTTTTTCTATTTGATGTAAACTTGTAAAGGTAATATTGAGATAGTTTATTGTACTATGTGAGATTGTGCTTTTAATAGTTCGCTGATAACATGTTCATTTCTTTGTAGCTTGTTTAATGACCCGTTATAATATTCTGCGTCATCTGAATATAATGTTCCTATCATGACCTTATATATTTTTCCAATTGCGTTGAATAATCCTCGTTTTTGTCTATAACCAGTCGTATGTCCTACGAAATTTTTGAGAGTAGTATCTTGTTCTATTATGGTTGATTGTAATTGTATTTAAATATTAAATGATGTAGTACAAGGTGTTTGTTGATGTAATAAAGGTTCTTGACAAAGTTGTCCACTTCGTTGAAGAAAATATTCAAAACTGTGAAGTTTATTTTTTAATGATGTTACATTGAGATAAGTTATTAATTTTCAAGTGTGTGAGTAAAATTTTATTTTACCTATGTTTTCGTAGTATATACCTGATAATTTGTCCAAAGGAGTAATGGTATAACATTGCAATCAGTATCAATGTCTGCTTTTACTAAGCAGTGTATCCTGGAACATATGCAAGTTTAATTCTATTTTTGTGTACTTTTAAATATCGTCTTTTATATTTTAATGTTATATAGACAGGTGAATCAATTCCTTTTATTTCATAAGGTCCTGTATATTGAGAAGTTAACCTCATGGAAGTAGATGGTTGTGAGATTTCATTTTTAAATAGACGTAATCGCCGATTTTGTAATCTATAATTTGTGTTATTTTATCTTAATATTGTTTACTACTATGTTTTGCTTTCTTAATATTTTCTCTTGCTATCTGATATGAACTATTTAATTTTATTTTTAAATCAGATATGTAGCGTCATATGTGTAACGAAATTCTGGAGGTTGTGTTATCGATGTTGGTAGTATTGGTGAAAATCCAAAAACAAGTACATTTGGTATATATTTCGTTGTAAAATGTGGTGTTGTATTATATGCGAAAATTGCCAGAGGAATCCATTGGTCCTAGTCTGTCTGTTCGTTGTTTGGTATAATGAAGTATATATTCTATAAATGTACGATGAGTACGTTCTAGAGCGCCGTTTGATTCAGGATGATAAGCTGTTGTTTGTATATGTTTTAATTTAATTAGTTTTGCAATTGATTTAAATAGATTAGATGTGAAGTTCTTTCCTTGATCGGTTAAGATATGATGTGGTAATCCAAATTTGCATGTAAAATTTTTCACTAGTGTTTTGACTACAATTTCTGCTTCTCGGTTTGGCATTGGGAAAGCTTGTGAAAATTTTGTAAGACTATCTTGAATTGTAAGTAAATATTTATTACCTGATTCTGTTAATGTAAGAGGTCCGACGATGTCTAAAGTAATTTTTTGGTAACTTTGTTCTGCCGTATCAGTTATTATAATTGGTTGTTTTTTTCTTTTGTATCAATTTGTTTTGTTGAGATGATAAACATGTTTGTACGAAATTGCGTACGTCTTGTTTCATATTAGGTCAATAATTTTATTGCTTAAGTTTTTTTGCAATCCGAAATGACCATTATGAGGAGATGAATGAAACTCTAAGGTATAAAATAAATCTGAATACTGTATTTTATCTTTAACGGTTGGTTTTGTCATGTGATAACAGATAAGCTGTTTGTTATGAACTAGAGTCGTTACTTCTTAGACTTTAGGATGCAATTTACTTAGTTGAGATAAGTGATTTGTACTTTGAACTATTTGATAAATCGTTGAGTTTGCTGGAATTTGTAATCCTGTTGAAAGTGTTAGCCCAATGGAATTGTTTTTACAATTTAAAAAGTTTTCATTTGTTTCTATAATGTTTTTATTAATTATTACTTTAGATTGATAAGTTTGTAAAAAATTGTGTTGTATACATGTTTTGTATTTTTTCAGAAGTTTCGGATTTTCCGTCATCTATAGGTATTAATCTACTTAAAGTATTATATTAAGTATTCTACTTAAGTACATTCGTATTGTGTTTTCCTGGTTTATATTTAATTTAGAAATCGTATTCTTCTAATATTAATCGAAATGTTACAAGTCGAGAGTCAGGATCTTTAACAGTGAAGAGATAAGTTATTGGTTTATGATCCGTATACATTATAAATAGTTGGCCATAAAGATGAGGTAGAAAATATTTTGTTGCCCATGTTATTCCTTAATATTTTTTTTTCTATCGTGTAATAATTTCCTTCAGCTGCATTCAGAGTTGGAGATACATACGCTACTGGTAAATCATTTGACAATTCACCTTGAGATAATATTCCAGATATTGCGAATGATGAAGGGTCTGTTGTTAAAATAAATGTTTTAATAAAAAACCTGGATAATGTAAAATCGGTTCAGATGGTAATTTATATTTTAATGTTTCAAAAGCTAATTGTTGTTTTTCTGTTCAGTTAAATTGTACATTTTTCTTTGTTAATTCTGTCAACGATTTTGCTATTAAAGCAAATTCTTTTATAAATCGTCTATAATAATTATAAAGACCTAAAAATGCTTGGATATTGTTTAATGTTTCTGGAATTGGGTAATTTTTTACAACAGTGACTCTTTCTGGATTTGGTTTTACATAATATACTGTAAATTGATGTCCTAAAAATATTACTTCTTTTCGTAAAAATTCGCATTTATCAGGTTGAACTTGCAAGTGGTTGTCCTTTAGTCGTTGAAATACTTGTTTAGGTTTTGCATTATGATCTAATAGATCTGTTCCATCTACTACTATATCGTCCATATAAACAAAATATTTACTACCTTGTAATCCTGATAGTACAGTGTTCATTAATCTTTGAAATGTTGCAGGTGCATTTTTTAGTCCAACATGCATTCTGTTAAACTGATAATGACCTAAGTTGGTGGAAAAAGCAGTTTTAGGAGCGTCTTCTTTTTTAATTTTTACGCTATGAAAACCTGAATAGCAGTCTAAACAACTGAAATATTTTGCGTGTCCTAATTGATCTAAAATATCGGTAATGTTTGGTAAAGGAAAAGCATTATGTATTGTTCGAGCATTTAATCTGCGATAATCTACTACAACGCTCCATTACCTTTTTCCTGTTGCATCATTTTTTTAAGGAACTATCCATATTGGTGCTGACCATGGAGAGGTTGAATCGGAAATAATATTTTGTTCAAGCATATCGTTCATTTGTTTATGAACTTCTGGTTTATGAACTTCCGGGTATCGATATGTCTTTGTCGCTATAGGAACGTTGACGTTGACGTTTTAATTTCGTGTTCAATTAAATTTGTTTCTGGTATCTCTCCATCCAAATTGAAAAATTGAATATAATTATGCGCAAAGTTTTAAAAATGATTGTCTTTCTTCTGAATTTAAATGTTTGAGTCGTAAGAGCTTTTTAAGTTCTTTAATACTATCATGTATAGTGTTCGCTCGAATAATAGGTGAGGTATAATACGTTTTGTTATCTGAAATATCTGTTTCGTGTTGTACTGGAAGAGGTTTTTAAGTTACTTTAACATATGTCTATGTGTATAGAGATACAGTATCATCCTACCATAACTTGTTAATTTGTGAACACATATTTCTGCACTGTTTAATTCCATTGCTTGTAATGACATTGTTATGTTACTAAAGTATTCCTGATTAGCATATTAAAAACGATAACAATTGAGGTTACCCAGCATTTAGTAAAGGTACATTATTAGGGTAGTAGGGAAATAAATTAGTGACAAGGATGAAAAACATGATATAGGTTTTGTTGAATTCCGCCCACTTGTCTCTTAAGCTACCATAGTCTTAGTAAATTGGGCCAACTATCAAATACATTGAATGTTTTAGTATCTTTATATGTCTGTTTCAACTGATCATACCCATTTGATTGAAATTTACTTTCTATAGTGCATTACGATGGAAAATTTAACTGCAAAGTAGAGTAAGTACTGTACACTTACTTTCAATTTAAAGAATATTTATTTTTAATTATTCATATTCATTCATTATTTATGTAAATTCCAAACACTCATATTATTATTTTAAGTATCATAATTATCTGCCATTCGTAGAATTGTCACATTATTTGTTGACACTTTTCAGAGAACTTCCGTCAGTTAGAACTTCTTATGAATTGTTCTTCCCTGCATTGGAATCGTCTTTTATCGTCTTTGATCTATTCAATATTTACCTCATACCGGTTCCATCTATCCAACGTTTAACCTATACTTCCTACCGGTTTTATACTGCTACATCGAGTAGGCGCAACCGGTATGAGGTAAATGTTAACTAGATCAAAGAGGGGTACGATTAGATAACATATAAAAGACGATTCCGCTACAGACAAAAACGCTTCAAAAAAATTTCTGACCGATGGAGTTTCTCCGAAACGCGTCAAGGAATAATGTGACAGCGCTAGAAATGGTAGGTAATTACGATACTCAAAATAAGAATATAAATCCCAGAGGAAAAATAGAAGATTACCAAAAGTACTCATGATATTTTCATATAAATTACAGAGTAGTTTCTCTGTATCATGGGTGTACCAAATGTACTACTGTATTGTTGTCAGTTTTTATTGTAATACTATCAGTTTTAAATACATAAACTCTCTGACTTCTATGTTGTAACATATTAACTAAAGATAACATATGTCGTCCGTAGTATTGAGAAATGTATTTAAAGCTTCTGAATTAGCATCTACTTTGACTATTGATGAAGCTAAATGTATTCCCTTGTGAAGCATTGTTTTAAAAATCAATCCTTGCTTAATTTCAGGGTTATTTATAACTACGTCAATAACAGTCTCTGTTCTAGCCATTAAACATGGTAAACATTCAGTTTTTGTTTGAAGTGGCTCTAAAGGTAGTATATGCTCGTTATATATTATTAGTGTGAGTTGTATAATCTAATTGACAGTCATATGTTCTTAAAAAGTCATTTCCTATTACTCCATCTGTAGATAGTAAAATTGAATCGTCATCAAAGCTTCTAAATGTTTGATTCATTGTTTAATTATTTATTAAGATGGTAAAATCACAAGTTACTATTGTTTTTATTGTACCACGAGCTATACCATATACCATTAATTTATTACTGAAATCGGTATTATTTCACTATTTTTTTTAGTGTTCCTATGTCGCTACCAGTGTCTACAAGAAATGAAAAATATTTTATAACATCTATTTGTTTAATTGTTAAGATGACAGTATAACAATTGTTGAATGCCTTTCTAACCTCATTACTGTGTGGAAGATACACACTTTTAAAAATTAGTTTTGAGTCTTAAATATAATTATTTTTATAATGTCTCTAGGTGTCAATTTTATCTTGTGTTTCCTGAGTCCTCAGTAACTAGGAAAACATCCACGTTTTTTGACTCATTATGTTTGTTTAAGAAAGAAGATGTTGTTTATAAATGTTTCGGAGGTTGTTGAAATCGTGTTGAATCATTCTTTTGAAATTGTTGTTGTTCCTTGAATATTCCTTTACGACATTCTTCTATAGTATGTCCCTAAATTTTACAATATTTGCAGTGTTTTGGCATTGAACTGTTTGTAGAAGGTGTAACCATATGCGTTCTGTGTCTTGCAAAACCATTTTGTGTTTCCGGAATCCTCGTCAGTATCCTTGTCGGGATGTCTTCTTTGGAATGTCCTCTTATCTTCTGTTATCCTTGTCTAGGAATCCTTACTTCGAATCCCTCTTCTGGTATCTTGTCTACGAATCCTTTCTTCGAATGCCTCTTCTGTGATCCTACCGCTGCCACCAATTAAATGTGTTGTGTCCCTGTGTTTGCAAGGGGTGCGGCCAATGAAACACGCACTTGAGTATAACAAGAATTTATTTGATAAAACAAATACAAGATTTTGCAATAGATAAACTGAATAGTTCGCGTAGTACGAGAAATAGTAGGTAAATTATAAAATAGTAGTTTCGTACGAGAAATAGTAGGCGAATTAGGAAATTGAAGTACGTACGAGAAATAATAATGTGTATGATATAGTATATGAATTTAAAGATGTAAATTAGTTTTACAGTGATTGAAACTGAAAAAGACTTAACAAGAACTGGCGAGATTTTAACAAGAAATAGACGAAAACTAGACCAGAACTGGAGGAAAACTAAGCAAGACCTGGAGGAAAACTTGACAAGAACTGACTTTCCGCTCGCGCTAAGTGTATATATAACTTATTTAGTTTACTTGTACATTGGTCAATGATTAAATCAAATGTTCTAGAATAAGGCTACGTGTTACATGGAAAATAACTAACGATTACATATTTAAGTTAATAGAAGGTTCCATCGGAAATGACACACATTGAACAATTATCTCAGTATTGACTTTGAGTTACTTTTGTAGTCTGAATCATTTGAAAAACTAAACGTTATACAGACAATTATTCTAATGTAATTTAAAATATAAGAAATTAATAAATCACATAGTATCATATTTTATACATAATACATATTATGTGAATACATAACATCGCCCATTATAGCTAATTCCTAAACCTAAGGCATGCATTCATTAATCAGTGAAACTATGTTTTAAAATGGATTTTTGTAAATATTAAAACTATTAAGTCTAAATTTTAAAAAAATGTAAATAATCTAATGTGCATATTATGTGAATACATAACATCGCCAATTATAGTTAACATACATATGTGAATTTAATTGCAATTTCAAAATTAGTTAGGGTGTTAAAATATCATAATAATTAAATACATTTGACCCGGCAATATGATATAGCCTAATTAAAGACATATTTTTAAACTGCTTAACGATATAGATTTGTAAAGCAATTTAATAAAATGCACTTCCTTATAAAAGCAGTATCATTGCCCTTGGGTTATAAATAGCCTGTCTATGCATTTTTCACTCTGTACCCTAAACATTTTAAAGCTTTAAGGGAACAGCGCTCTCCGAAAGGTTATAGTTTATTGCAGCTTTGACCCATGAATAATGTTTTCAAAGGCATGATTTTTACGGTCCGTCAGTAAATGTGAAATTAATGCCCAACAAAAAGGCTTAAGACCTTTTGTATACTTACATCTGTATAGTGTGGTAAAACTGCAGGAGGTAGCCGATGCTAGGAATTGCTGTTAGAAATATCTGTCAGCAATGGTTTTCGTATTTCCAATTCACTTTCAGTTTGAGAAGAGTTTCGTAATGACCACACCACTGTACATGAGTTAAAGTTTATTTTAATTGTGAAATTAGATAATAATAATAGTTTTCATTTGTATAAACTACTAAAAATAGTCTCTTTTATTTGTTGTGTTTGTTTCAAATTTGTTAAAATACAAAATCGTTAATTGTAAGGAAATAAGTTACCATAGTCTCAAATGAAACAAAAAATGCTTGCACAGATCTGTGAACATCGGTGTTATGCACTTGTGTAGGCAGTAAACGTCATTAGCGCTTATAACAAAAGTATTTTCCAAATAACCAATTGTAAAATAATTTTAGAATAAATTCGCAATTGTTATTAGATCTGTCTGATATATTTCTCATCAATCTGGTTAATTTTCTTGAAAATGTTTTAACTTCGCTCAAATATTTGTTCACCACATTAACGTTTTTACAAAACGTTTCCCAATTCTCTTTAGTATCGCTGGCCAACTTTTAATTGTAAATTCCAATTATACTGTACTTAATTTACTGTGCAGGTATTTTATTTCTAAACCTAACACTTTCATCTTTGAAAACTAAAACTTTATTGCTCCAGAACTTTAATTTATTAAGAGTTATGTTCTTTTTACACACCTCAAGTTATTTTATATTCGTTAAAAATAATTTATTCTAATTTTTAGAAATTAGTATGGTAAGGTAGAAATGTAAGGTAAGCATACATTTGTTCAAATAAAGGGGTTGTAGCTGGTGATGAAATTGTAACAAAATTGATAACCTATATTTTATCCCTAATTAGGGCACTCGTATCCATCAAATCAATTGAAGCTATTGTATTTCATAAGGGTTTAGAATTTGGTCATGTAAAACTCAAGGTGAGAATGTCCAATATGGCATAAAAATCATGAAGGTAATTGAGAATATTCAAATTATGATACTTTCACTTTTGCCTAACTGGGATTGGGGTTTTTATTCGAGTTATTTTAGATGTGAAATTGGTAGGTAATCGGAGAACATTTATGTATCACAATGAGACGAAACTACCTGTTTTAAAGTTTAAATTAAAACAAGTTTTCCACAAAGTAAAAAAAAAATTGCACAACTTTTCCCCCCCCTCCTCCCACGTAAGCAGAAAGAGGTGGCCTATGACAGCTAAGGTCTTGTGTCGAATTAATACACAATACAAGAGCACAGTGGTACAATATATTACAATGAAAATATTGGAAAGAACCCCAATACCACAAAAAATAAATAAAACAAGTTACTTCTAGATTAAACCCTTATGAACATTTCGATGACCATGTCATCATGAGAGGGTCTTATTACAATTTAGCAAACGAGAAGTTACAAACTAGAATGATGATTCTAGTTTGTAACTTCTTGTTTGCTAGATTGTAATTGTGTAATAAGACCCGCTGATGATGTTATGGTCATCGAAATGTACGTAAGGGTTTAATGTTAAGTAACTGGTTTTATTTGTTATTGTTTGTGGTATTGGGGTTCTTTCCATAATTTCATTGTAACCTAAATAATGGAGCTGTAATTGGAGATAATATTTTTGACAAATGTGCTAAACGTTATTTTGACATTTAATAAAATTATCCTATAGTATTCTGAGGAGTGTCGAGAGGCATTAATTTACCTATTGTTACAAATAAACCTATTGTATTAGCCAAAGGCGAGTATGTAAATACATTGCTTCAAGTTGATAGCCTAGTTATCTATAATATTTTTGCTGTGGTTATAATTAAGATTTATCCAGGTAATTGGCATAAAACATATAAACAAGGAAGTGATTACATTTTGTATGAGTTGAGACCAGCCACAACGGTAGCAAAATTTGGTTTATCAAACCTAACCTGAACCAGCAAAGTATATTTACAAAACGATCTGTATTGCTCATGTGCAATATGTGACCTGTAAGCGGGCAATGTTGAAAAAGGCCAATGTCAGGCGTGTCGATTTGTAGTATGATTATATTCATATCGACACAATGATGACTTGGTTGTGTAAAAACCACCTCACTCTTACCCAGTATATATAAATATATATATATTTTTTTTATGCTTCCTTTTCCTGATCTGGCAGGTATAATTCGACCAGTATCGCTACGTCTGGATTGTAGACAATAGCCTATATTAGATCTATGTTTTGTGAGCGGGTAATACTGCAATCATGTTTGTGTGGCACTAAATTTAGTCTTTTTTCGGAGTTGTGAATAAGTGAGCAATAATGAACTCGGAGAGTAGTGAGCAATAAAGAAACCCAGTTTATAATTTAAATACAGTAAAGCTGTTCTCATTATTTTCATAAAAGAATTGCACAAGTTACTGTCAAGAAATAGGCTATTCATTTAGAAAATGTGAACTTTAAAAAAAATAAATTTGGGCAATTCTGAACACGACACATTTGTAAGTCTACAAATTCGTGTTATTTGCCTAGTCGAGTTGATTGCTAATAAATAAAAATATGTGAATGTTGCCGTGCTTAAATTTATTATTGTTTAGGTAACCAAATTCGTGAACGAACAGGCGATAAAATTTGTACTTTCAAATATTTGAAAAAAAAATTTGCAGACGCTATATTATTATACGGTATTTTATTCATTTGCTCTTTCCTATTAGCAATTTCCATCCATGCCCTCCCTTTTATCTATGTAGATATATACATAGCTTTTATTTCGGAATTTCTTTAGTATAAATATGTAAATACTGCCTTTACCCTGCGCACGTTGCTGCGCCTGAGATCATATAAGAAAAGCAAATCAAACATATTTCTTTTACTGCAACGCTAGAAGATAGACAATGTTTTTCTTTAATACAATATGCTTATAAACATACAAATATTAGGTGTCGCAACATGTAATAGTAGGAAATTGAAGTTCGAATGTTCAAAATTGAATCCAGCAATGGTCGACGATTGGGCTTGTGCCTTGTTTATGGTTATTGCGAATGCAAGACGCAAAGGAAATTATAGTCGTTTGAAATCAATGGGTAGATCTGATGAAATTATCGGTATTCATAAAATTAAAACCATCTCTCCTTTGAACTTGTCCCCTATGATTTCTGCCCGGTTCAAGTTGGTTTCAGTTTTTTTGTGGATAGTCTGGCACAACTTTGGTGGATTCAAATTTCGCAAGAGTATTATCGTCGACCTTGCTTTTAATATTAATATGAGTGATAGCAATAGGCCTAATTTTACATAGAATCTACCTATTTTAAACAATATAAAATATTTATATTGTATTTTTATTTTTGCATTATGTTTATAATTATTTAAATTAATTAAGTAACCCTAATGTAGATATACATTTTAACATTAGACTTATGGAAGGCTGTACACTGAACCATCCTAAGCCTCTGGGGCGGAGCCATGTGGATGGATATACACCAAATTTCACGGATGGAGGGAAAATGTTAAACAAAACATCCAAATTTATAGTTCAGTGGTTTAGGCGTCTATTACATACAGACACACACACAAACATTCATTTTTATATATACATATTAAAAAAATAATTAAGTACGGTATTGGTATAGATAAATATTTTAGTTGTTCCAATTGCTTTATGATTTTATTAAAGCAAAGTTGACAAGTATTCTTCTTTATAACAATGTATTGT
The DNA here is from genome assembly GCA_036971475.1 of Prosapia bicincta. Taxonomy (NCBI): domain Eukaryota; kingdom Metazoa; phylum Arthropoda; class Insecta; order Hemiptera; family Cercopidae; genus Prosapia; species Prosapia bicincta. The sequence goes on from JBAIZL010000001.1 coordinate 182,654,134, forward strand.
AAGTTGTAGTTTCTTGATGAAATACTAGTTTACTTTAATATTAAGGTCTCAGTATGCTTTTTACATCTAGAAACATTTTTAAAAATATTCAATTTCATAATATTACTTATCGTTTTGTAATTAAGCTTTTATTCAAAACGATATTTAAAAACATAATAAGATGCAATATGTGCCATGCTATAACCAAGTCGAAAGATATTGCTATATTAGATAAGAAGTTATGAGGTTTTGATTACGTTAATTATTTATGTTTCAATATGTTGTTAAATCTGTAATTGTTTACAAAAATAATAGCTGTATCATTTCCCATTATTTTGTAACTATACTCAATGTTCAAAAAGATGTTCAAGTAGATTATTTACAATTATAAGAAGATGCTTTACGATCTATGGTCTAATCAAACCAAATAATATTCCAGCATTACATTTATTTTAATAACGATAAAGTTAAACCGTAGCATTTTGAGAAATAATTTAAAGGTAGTAATGATAACTACCAAGTTTAGAGTAATATAGAAATATTACTTCCCATTTATTTATTAACTTCAAGTTGTGCGTTGAACGCATACGGAGCGGCATAGCTATAACCCGCAACATACCTTTTAGTTGAAGTCGGTGTATTTGATTATTTGAAATGCGCGTATTTGGTTATTTAAAGTCCGTGTATTACGATTATTTGAAAGTCGCGTATTTGGTTAATTAACGGCAGCGTATTTTGGTTAGATGATCTTTGGTCATTTGAAGTAGCCCCACTAGGACTAAGACTATATTAAATTATATTTATAGATATTTTACAAAACGGGTACAAAGTTTTGTATTCCTCTAGAATAGGTTTATTTAGGAAATACAAAAAAAACTAATTAGGCATCCTAATGTAAACAAAGCTTTTTTTGTGAACTTACAATTAAAGTTGTGCAAGAGTGAAACAATGTGGTCTAAAACTGTAACAGCCTTTAATTTTTTTTTTGTTAGGGGTTATTAATAATAACCATTGTTTGTTAGTGGCCAATTATTTGTAATGAAAACTATTTCATTTCACCATAATCCCAGTAAATTGTGTTTCTAAATTTAAAACGTGTTAGCACCTATCTAATATAGGACCCTACTTCTGGATTTCAACATTGAAGGTAACATTTTTCTGATTTAAATTGTGTGTTTTATGTAGCGTATAAAGATATAACAATAATTGGAAATTACCATATATAATGAACAAGTATATGGTAATTAACTACCCCCACTTAAAAGTTAAATAATAATAAAAGTATAAAAATCAACTTTTTTTGTTTTCAATAAATAGTTTTTCTAAAATGTTATTTCGTTATGTGTTTCTAGAATTTACTCATTTTCAATGATCTTGGCAATAGTGTGTTAACTCAAAACCTCGGAGGTCGTTCTATAATTAAATAGAATTTCGTCTATCGTATCCAATGTATTGTCCTTGGAGTAAAAAAACTCTCGACTATCTTCTACAACAATTGGAACAAATAATGAAACCATCTTTTTATAGAGTGAAACAGTTATATTTTTATTCTCTGTGCTCTTGCTAGCCGTAACAAATTGAATCTCTATGGTGCCCTGAGCGGAAGAACGTCTCATACTGAACAAACACCTTTGTATTAGACTATTTGGTTACATAGTATAAATATTGTCAATCCTTCTACTCGGAGTATATTGTGTCACCAGGATAACCAATTGGGTGTGTTCTCTTGTTTTTCATTTGCTCGTTATTTAAGAGTTAAAGAGAACACAAGTATTATTTAAAACATATTTATTAATTATCTTTGGTTGCATTTGGTTTTCTATTTCCCCCATAATTTGCTTCTGAACTATTTTTGTCCTCCTTAAACATTTTCATATCTATACAGGTTTATATTATCTATTAATAATTATTTATTAAAGCTAATAGACTTAAATTTGATATAATTCTCATTTTCAATATTGCATTTCCTTGAACATTGCCCTGTTAGTAAAAATTTCTGTAATTCTAAACTTCAATTTTATCGTTATTCCTCGTATGAGTTTGTGTATCTAGTAGTTTCAACTGCCTTTTCAATGACGTCACGCACAAACTACATTCCAGTTCCGTAATATTACTGCGATAAGTACTCGAAAGAAAATTATAGGAATTTTTATATTTAATTAGTATTTTAATCACGTTTTGGCGCTTGCTTTAGACAGGTAAATGGTAATAGCGACATGAATTATATTGAAATATACCTTGTTAAAATAATTTTGGTTTATTTAAAGATCGCTCAACTATGGCTAACAAACTTCCACTCATCGGTAGTAGGGACGTCAAAGACCTCCTTAAGTCTTTATGTGAAATCAACATCAACTTTTATAATTGCTTTTTTATCACTTTTTTGCAAAACAAAAAGTGCTTAATACTGCAAACAGTATTAGAAAAATATAGGGCAATGTTATTAGCTACAGCCGTTATAAATACCACCCCCACACACAGACATATACACACAAACACACACACACAAACACAAACACACACACACTGTAACGGTCTCATATACCGTGACAAATAGGAAATAAATAATTTCCTGTTTTTAAGTAATAAAGTTGATTTTTAAATTAATCAAGTTTGGAGTTATACAAATAATAAAGAGTGAAAAATTAAATAAAACCTTTAAAAGAATAATTAAGCTAAAGTAAAAAATATTTTATATTTAATATCTAATATCTAATATAGAATCACGGAAAAGCAAATTACTTCCATTCTTCATTCTACTGAAGTACAGTAAACATTTTAGAGAGCCTTTTGAGTCTTGGATTGACTTACTTTCGCATCTCACAGTGTTTACCAATAAACTACAGTCTAATAATACTAAACAAGAAAACGGTTTGAAGATTCAATGCGTATATGATTCTATTGTCTGAAATATCACATTGCCTCCATACATTTCTATTTACTTTCAAATAGAAATGCCACCTACCTTGAAATGTATCCTATTTTCTGAACTAATCACGATACTTTTATTGCTTATTTTAGACAGACTTTTCAAACATAATTTGTTAATGCACAAACATCTCGTAAACCGCTTTCTTATAGATTTTAACTAGTATGTTCTGGTCAATGAAGAAAACGTTTATTATTCAAAGCTTTGAAATACTCTTTTTTTTTATTGCATTCTTGTACGAGAACCTATTGAAGGCAGTGGCATACTTTATACAATTAAATAGAAAGAATGGCTCTTCGCCAGTGGAATTTATAAACCGCATATATCTTGGGACCCATCATAGGATATTGTTCTGGCTGTCCTGTTCAAATATGTAGTAAAACCATAAGACTTCTATACCAATTCAGTTTTTTATAAATGATTTGCAAGGCTGTTCATAACTAATTACAATATATTGGTTTCTTTTTTTTTAAAAGCGATTGAATTTGAAATCTCTAGAGTTATCATTTTACTTAAAATTATTTATCTTAACAAAAAGCAAAAAAGGAATATTGAAGTACTTCGTTACACACTGAATATTCAGTAAAAACCAACAGCATAGAGTTTACTCTAATAATTGTGTTTCTCTTATTATGTTCTACCATTTATTTTATTACCCCGTTTAGTACGTACATAATTTTACACTAATATCTACAGACAATTTTTTTGTTAATTTTATGTATATTTGTTTATCTCAATGTTCTATGTCTAAGAAATTTTATAAATAACTAGATTTATTTATTATAGGAAGTTTTTCTTTCAAGCCATATATTTATTTTATAGGATAAACATAATAGGCCTATATCCATTGAATGAATCTACATACAACTTTCTACTTGTTGTCAATTAAGAAATAATTTAAACCATTTAGTTATTACTTGCCGGTAGATGTATACAATTTTTTATAATTCATAAAATAGGAGAAACATTGATTTTCTTCCTGGATGAGGTTTCAACAATTGCTAGCCTTTGACATGGATTATGTTGTATCAGGTTGTTCCAACACAGAAGATGTGATGAGATATCTTGTGAGAGAGCCTTGTATTAATTCAAGTTTGACATTACCATTAACTATATTTCTGTTTTAACTAAGATTAAAATTTATTTTGAAAAGTTGTTTGGTTTTTATGGTGACACAAAATAATCGAAGACTTGAAAGTCCTTATTTTCTATTCAGTGTGAAATAGCTTGTTTCGTTCATTTAATTTTTCCGTTGTTTAGTGTTATTTAAAATCAGGTGTGTAAAAATAAGTTGGCAGTTATGCATAATGTGTAGGTACTGTTAGCAATTGTTTTTCTTTCCATCCAAACCATTCAAAGAATTTTTTTTTAAACTAAATTTTTCGGTAATATCTTTCAAACAGTTGAAATAATCTTAACACTTTTATTTTTCAAGTTATAAATTATGCTATATGACAAAAATTACATTTAACCCAAACAAAAGAATCTGTTCTATTGACGGACATAAAAATATAAAATACAAACCATCTACAAAAATTCTTCCATAAAAAGCTCAATTAAATAGTTGACATACTCTGAACATTTTGTAACGTGCAGTGATACTTAAGAGTTTCTTGACATTCCAAACCACTAAATTGTTTTTTAAATTGATTGTACAGGAATTTGAGTTTAGCTGACAGCATTGTTTTTTAAGTATTATCAATATTCTTGTTTAGCAATTCAATAAGGTATCGTCTAATAACAGTAGATCGTGAATATCATTAATTACTTAATTCATTATCATTATTAAATACATTATATTATAGTAGATGATAGGGTATTATTAAGTGTAACAATAATAAATATCATGGGTTAATAGTATGATCTTAATTTATTTCGATTTTCAAAAGCAAATGGTAGTCAACAGTAAAATAGTAGAATTATGTCAAATGTTGAAAAATTACCCAAAAAGTAAGATATCCTAATGAGTATAAAAAACGTAATGTAAGGTATGTTATACTAATTAAAAGATATGTATAGTTATAATGATTTATAATTTTATTATTTTTTAAAGTTTATTTGTCTTTATGCAATTATTTTGCTTTTTTATACAGTTTTATATTTCACCAGTTGTCAATATTTCATAATTTCATTAACATTTCTAAACATCTTGTCAACTTGTTTAGACTTGTCAATATAGAAGCATTGCGCTTCGATATAGGGAAGCATTGAACTCCGGCTTACAATTGTAGAAATGTTGACATTCGTTGTAGAAACATTGCGTTCCGATGTGGAAACACTACACTCCAATTGTAGACACGAAAAAAAATGTTGTCGAATATAGCTTTAATTTTGTCCTCATAAACGAAAGCCCTGTTAATTACAATTGCATATCATGGTACTTTCACTCTATATGTTATAATATAATTATTATACTAATAATATTTACCTTTTTTCGCTAAAGTTATATAAATCAAGAGTAAAACTAAAAACTAAAATTCGATAATATTCTAATACATATAAATATATTATATAAAGTTATATTTATAAATATAACAACTATAGATGAACCGCCTCAGTAACTTTTTCCTGAATTATTGGTATTTTTTAAAGCAGTTGTACAAATTTAATAACATTTAAAACAACGATCGTACTTTCCAAGACGACTACATAAGATTGGTTTGATGGTCGAACTTAGGCACAAAGCAAATTCCTTTCGCCCCTTCTAGCACAGAAGTATCGTAAAAATACTTTAAGGAATATAAAACTCTTTAGTAAACAGCCCCTGAATGCTCAACCGTAAAACAATATTTAAAAATAAAAAAATAGTTTTTATACACAAAGTTATAAAACATTCAAGTCGATAAAGTGGCAATAATAGTAGATTGGGTTTACTTATTTAATTTATTTACTATTCTACGCTAGGTTATAATGTGAATTTTCATTGTTTATCGAGACAAATGTTTAAAAGTGTGTATAGATAATAAATCCCACAATTTATTACTATTAAATAAATAACATTGGAAATGCCATTCACGTCTTCCAGCAAAAAGCTACACTAATTTGAGCACAACTGTTCAATTATTGCACTAGTAAAACTCGCAAGACAGTTTTTACAGAGCTATAACAATGCTTAAGAACAGGTGTTCTCAAAAAACTAATCTGTAACCTATCCTTTGCAGAATTCCAATAGTAAAATTAAAAACGTGTTTTCATCTTTCAGTTTCCCTAACATTGTTGAAGTGGTGTTTCTAATGAGGTAAAGCCTGATTATTTGGGTGATGTAAGTCATTTTTTCAGTATAATTACGTTATATCACCTAATCTATTATCCCACAGCTTTACGACAATGCTTGTATATTCCTTACTTCCCTAACTTATTTGTAAATAAACCTAAAACTTAAGAATGCATGGTGGGTATATGGTAAAGAAGGTATGGTAAAACTAGAGAATGTATGGTGGATGTTTGGAGAAGAATGTATGGTAAAAATGAAGAATGTTTGAGAGTATGAATGTACCTCTCTAATAACATATATTGAGCCATTACTCTGAATAAATTATCATTTAGTTTTACCAATAGTAATTATAAATTAACGAGTACATTAACAGTGCGTAATTTCACGAGATTTATCTATTTAATTTTTAAAATTGTTCCAATATTTTCATCCTGTATTTACGTAAAGATTTAGCTGATTTCATGTTTTAATCCTCTGTATTACCCCGCTAGTAGCTCTGCTAGGCCTGTGTTCCAAGATTTTATAATCTCTTTCTATCATCGTATGAATACTTTAGATTAGAATATCATTAATTTTTCACCTTTTGTGAGGCTAATACTTCTTCTATCTTCTGTCACTAATGAGGTTCGCTATCTATTCGACCTCTATTTACAATTCTAGAATATGTTCTTAAATTTCAATATTATAAATAGTTTTAATTCAATTAATTTAAATTCAGCTTCTAGTTTTTGCTACTTTGCTTTAATCAGGCTATTCAAGTTTGATTAATTTGTGATTTTATTTATCAATTTGGCTTAAATCCGTGTCATATACCATTATATTTCTGCAACGGTCAATTTGGTCGTTCCAAATACAATTACAGATATAAATAATTTTAAATATATTGCAAAACAATGTGTCATTTTATTCAAGCTGCCTCCAATATTTTGTCTGGTATGAGAATACCATGGTTATATATGGGCTGGATGTGTTATTTTTTAATTATCATGTATATTTATTTGAGACACACAAATATCGAAAGAAAAGTTTAAAATAACATTGTTGCAACCACAGAATCTACTTGAGGTAAGAGCTATCTCAAATACTACGTTAATATGAAACTATTTCTTTTTCTAATATCAATATATTTCGTAATTTATTGCCCTACAACAAATCATACAGCGACAGGCATTTCACAATTTCATAAGAGGGCAGATAATGAAATTCAACCTTCCAACCGCATCCCTCTTATTTGTTTGCTTCTAATCCCTTATATGGCGAAACAGTGAAGGGTTGTTTCTAATCGTAGTGACTATCAAACGCCAGATTTGTCACATGTGTTTTTAAACTACAAATTCGTATACTTGGAATCCTTTGTGAAAATAATAAAAAAGTAGAAATTTAAAAAAATGAAAATATCAAATTATTACATAGTAAGAGTCATTTATTTGTACATATCATTTTGAGGACTGAGAATCTCTTTCATAATTTGTAAAGATATAAAATCTCTCACCATGTGTTGGTACGTTTTTCCTACTGGACTTTAAATACCATACTATGTGTAACCTATTTCTCATTCGAATTAATAGGCATTTTAAAAATAATTCCTAGCATATGGGATGAGACTTAGGAAAAGTCTAAAAGACTATAGGGGATAACATGACCTGTTTCATTAATTTTTTTTTCGCTTCTAAAACGTAATATGTATATACTCTATTAAAACCTGTAAAACATTAAAACGTGTATATATTTGAAAAATTATATATAAATGTATATATATATATAGAATATAGAATTTACATTATGATGTATGATAATTTATGATTATTTTACATTATTTTGTGATTTAAAATAATTCCTCAAATAGTTTTTGCTAATTTTATTTTTAACTTTTTCGAGAGACCAAATAATATAACTTTTCAAATCGTTCCATTTTTAAGCGTTAACTCATAACTATTATAATAGCACATATGCTGCTCTGTTTGTGATCTCTGAGGTACAAACGGCAGCAACGTAATATATAGTCTAGTGTTTGCTTTTATTCCTTCAGCATCCATCAGAGACCAAGTACATGCTTCCTGTATGTAGTGCTATGTGTCACCTCGAGTATAAAATCAAATACAGACTATATACGTATTTTGCACAACTTTAAGAAAATACAAACAGTACGTTCAAATTTAATGTAAGCGTATTGGTAAAAATCAAGATTTTATTTGATATCTGAAAGTACGAAATATTAATGACACTTTCGGTAACTATACGCTATATAAAACAAGGTTGTGAACACTCTAACTAGAAAGACGGTGCTCTTTTATGTATTACTTCACATGATTTGACGTCTTATCATTTATACAACAAAATAGTAATAGCATATCGATTTATTTAATGTTTTTTACTACCTATAGCTGTTCACTCGAAAGCTGGAGCACGATGGATCGATAGAAAACAAGAAAGATTCCCATCTTATTCAAAAGCATAAATTAGTGTAGTGCGTGTACCTTCAAAGTCTGTCCGTAAGATATAACAGGCGTTGTGGTAGTTTAGAAAAAATATGTGTAAATTTGTTGAAAACTTTATGCAAATGATCTGGTTAATATGACAAATCGAATAGAATAATAATTATAAAGGCCTTTCAGGATTGTCAAGTCTACATTATTGCAATAAATATATTCCTTCCCCCTGCTTATGCATGCCATTCAAGATCGCGTGCCAGCTTACGTCTGACCATCTATACTTCTGCTGAAAAATGAAAGCGAAGTTAGAGTTTTTTTCAAAAAAGGTTAGTTTGATTCTTTCATAACATTTTATATAAACTAAGATCAGTTTAGGTTTGATGGTCTAAATACAACTGTATGTATGTGAGTGTGTGTGTGTGTGTGTGTGTGTGTGTGTGTGTATGGGTGTGTGTGTGTGTGTATGTCTGTCTTAAATTGAGAATTTGTATGTTACAAAAGTAATTTTAAATGTAAAAACACCACATTTAATAATTTGGGAAGAATTAATAAAGATATTTATCTTTATATTTATATTTACAGTGAAATAAATAACTTATCTTTATATTTATAAATACAGTGAAATAAGGAACTATTTCAGAGAATTTTATAAAGTAAAGCTATTATTAAAAGTGAGGAGATTTTTCATTGATTTGAAGGAGATAGAAACCCGCCGTGGAAAATAAGAGAATGATCAAAATTCACATTGGAAAAGGTAAACATAAATAATACTGAAATCGCTCTAATTCCAAAATTTAAAAAATGTATAACCAAATATATTATTTATACTAAAAATTATAAACTGTCAAAAAACCGGAAGTCCTGACGTCCAGGATCACTGACGTCCAGGACGTTTTTTTAGTATTTTGGAAAATCTGGCAATGGAAAGATGTAGTAATGTAAATAAATATTTAAATTTTGTAAAATGGATAAATCATTGCTAAAGCGTATATTGATATATATATATATATATATATATATATATATATATATATATATATATATATATATATTTATATATTTTAGTTTACCTTATACATGACTAAAACATAGTTTATACAAAATTGTCACAATGTAAATATCATTTAATAAATTTCAAAGAATACAACAAATATACCTAGCTACAGTAGTTAACATTTTGTAATAGATGGTTTTTCCAGCTACCATCTTTCAGAATGAAACATTAAATAGTTTATCTGTGTAAACAATCCAAGGAATTGTTCCCTGGAATAAAAAACCCTATCTCTCACTTAATTTTTCAAACTCCTACTTTAATTTTAATATCATTAGAGTTATCTATATTTTTAAAAAATATGTGTTTTGGGAGATAACGTGCATACCTAATTAGTCCAATTTGAAAACGTCAAAGATAAAATCTTTCCACTTATTCGTTCCGTAATGCTCTTTCCACTTCATTAAATACTTTTATATGCCATCATTTTTAGCTACCTTTAAATTCTCTATAAGTTGTACATATATTCTCTTGCTGCATCCATAGTGAAATACATACTTTAATTAAGTTTAAAAGAGCTGCGCTAATTTTGTTTTACTGAGTTTGTTTTAGGAATGAAAATGGAACGCGTTGTATAACACTATTGCAGAAATATTTAAGTTTTCCATAGATAGATATCATGAGAATATAATGAAAAAACTACTTAAAATACTATTTTTTTAATGAATAGCTAGTTACAGCATTGTGCTGCAAATAGCGAGACTGTATATATTCAAGCAATTGTACTTAGAAAATAAAAGCTTCGTACCCAGCCAACGTTCCATAGTCTGCTAGTTTAAATACAATGAAGGAAATAAATAATCTCTAACTGCACTTCAGCATCTATAATTTAACTTCGTTTTCTTTCTTTGCGTACTTTCGCACTTAAATGTGCGAACTTAAAATTTATTTGATATATCAAATGCAATCATAGAAAATCAAAAAAATGTCGCTTAACAATTTTTACTTTTATGCACATTGCAATGCCACTACCAACTCAGTTGGTTTACTGGATGAACATAAAACACTTTAGGGAGATAAATCAGGCAAATCAGTAGAATGTTGAAAATGAAATTGAAAAATCATCCTGGTTCGTCCCACACCAAATAGTTTTCTACTTTACATTGTTTCTAATTTCATCATCAAACTCTACGCTAACCACACGGACTTGTTCGTATATACTTTATCGTAATGTCTAGTTTCAAATTCACACAATGGCCTACTTTCGCAAACCATATACATTTATTATTTTTACGTTTTTGCCATGCAAAGTTTCATCACCACACAATGTCCCACTCTACACTATCTGCACGCCATTATTCTTCTTCCATTTATCGCAATGAATCGTTTTATAACAAACACTATTCACTTTTTACCAATGTCATTTCATTATTACATACTGTATCTCAATCAGTAACTTAGAAAAGGAGGGGTTTTGTAGCCCCTCAGTGTCTATCTGCGGCGACATTGACTGCAGGTAGACATTTGGGGATAGAGCCTTTACTAGCATAAGGCTGGAACTGAGGAGGGACTTACGATACGATGTTATATGACATATAATACTGTGTTCTGGACACATGATACAATCATATGACGATACGATATATGTGCGTGTGTGTGTGTTGTATCATGAAATAATTTTTTAGTTAGAGAAAATGGAACTTAAGTCTTAAAATGCTGACAAAGGGCAACACAGTACGAAGATAGTTGTAAACATAAAATAATAAATCCAATGCTTTCTATTTTTCAATGCTATAGAATTATTAAATATTTTTTGGTTTTGTGTTATTAAAAAAAACAAGGCGCTAGAGGGTCGCTAAAATACTGCCAGAGAAGGTTAGGACAGTGACTTTCAGTTTACAAAAAAAGTTAACCATCAAGTAACGGAGTAGATTTTTATACTAGAGATTACAGATGAGATTGTATTGGTTGTATTTGGAAAGTGTTTTGTGATTGGTTGAAAATTTCCAGATGGAGGAACAGGACGCTAATGCCAGAGGAACGCATAAACGCGAGTACGGGCTTTTGATTCAGAAAAAAACTATGGTGGTAGCACGTGTTAGTATGTGGGACTTGGTTAGACGAAACGACGGTGATAGGACGAGTGAATATAAAGGGGATAAATGTATGGGGGGGGGGGAAGAAAATTAATATTAGTGAAGTAAAAGTACTAAATGAGGGTCAAGAGAATTAATCAGTCAAAAGGGGAAATGAGGTAGGCAGTCGTAAAGTGTAAAGAAGTGTATTGAACAGAAGCGAATCAAAGAACTACCGACCAATCTTCGGATGCAGCGAGTGAGAAGGCGAGTCCATGGATAACCATCATACCAACCGTAGAGTGAAGTAAGAGTGAAATCCTAGGATAACTATAGAGGTTCAGTGAGCCGCATTTGTAAATTAAATACATTTAAAAAAAATTAAAACAAGTAATAACATATCAGCCAACCCACAAAATATTTTCTTTAAATTTAAATATTCAGAGTATAATTATTTGTTATCAATAGCTCATTGTTTAATTTTCATGAATGCATCATCCAGATACAGTAACCTCTTAAACTAATCAGAATATAAATAACAAAATTACATTCTCTTTTAAGAATTGAATGAGGCTTGAGTTCAGTTAGGTAACTATTGTGTAGAAGAGATTCTTCCTTTTGCAATTTTTTTGTAGTTATTGTTGATAAACATTTTTAATGGGCAATTTAAACTAGAGTTTGTCAAATAACTGTATTATTTTATATTACCTAGTTAGATGTTTCTCCAAAGTATATTTTTTGTGAGTATATACAAAATAGGTATAAACCGAACTTTTTTATGGTAAACAAAAATAAAAAAATCAGTAATTACCATAATATGTAAGTTACGTGTTATATTAAGCTCGAAAGGTTTTTAAAAATAATTTTATTTTTACAAACCTTTGTTAATTAAGAAACATTTAATTTTGAAATGGTTACAATAATTTAGCTTAATAAAAACATAAATTCAAATGATGTACATTCAGCTGGAGCGGAAAACGTCTGTGCGATACAGAGGCGACTAACACACTGCCGGGGCTCTGTTCTCACCACCTATATAATACAAAAGCTGCGTAAGCAGGAATTTTCCTAGCACGCATTTAATTATGAAATGTTCACATAAATTGTTCATATAACTTGTATAAAAGAATATATTAATTTGTAACCTAAGACCAACAAAAGAGTTTACATCTAACTAAGCGCTAATCACAAATTAATCTTCATTAGGTATAAAGAAGTTTGACCCTAATATATATGACAAAAGAACAGAGAGTTATAAATACAAACACGGGAATACTAGCCTAACTTAGATATATATATAGATTCTTGTGACGACAAATAAAAACCAAAGACTAATAACCTCTGTGATAAACATGAGTACTTAAACCTACCTTAAACACTAACTTAGAACTAATTGAGTAACAAAGTGTCATAAAACAGTAAAAATAGCTATCGTCAATGATAAGGTAAAGTGTGTAACGAGCTTAGATGGTAAACATAATGTGAGAATCTGAAAACTAACATAGTGAAGCCTAAAACTATCAGAGTAAGATTTGCGGTAACCTAAACTAATTTGTGCTATTGTTCAACCTTGGAGATATGTGAGTAGAGACACGAAGAAAAGACGCTAAGTAATAGTTGTTATAGAGGATTCAGGAGGTCTTTGGGCTTTGTTACGTCGCTGATCAGCTCTGCCAAAGAGCTTGGCGGAAAGACCAATTAGTAGATGTCAAAACCACAGTTTCAGCTCAACAGGTGGTTTTGATGAAAAATACGTTAATTTTCCGTTAAAAACGGTTAGGTGGGGTATGAGGGGTTGGTTTCAGCGATTATTGGAGGGTAACGTGAATGGGAGGAGGTATAAAATGTGCGCGGTTGTGCGCGGTTGTGCGTAAGTGTAGGTGGCAGGTGTTTTTTTTAGAAATACGTTAATTTTCCGTTAAAGACCGTTACGTGAGGTAGTATGGGTTGGTTGGTGATATGATTGGAGCGTAACGTGAATGGGAGGATGTGTGCGTGCTTGTGCGTGTTCGCTATTGTGTGATGTAATTAGAAGCATGTTCGGACATGTTGGTTACCTAGAGAATGAGGTAATTTTGGCATGTGTTTTTTGTGGAGGACCGTGTGTATTATATTCTGTACCCAGTTCGTTGCTGGCCTATATGTTTACTATAACGTCGCGTGTGTACGGTTGAAATCCGTTACGAGGTGATGGGATTATTTTCGCTATAAATGTGTCAGTCGCAAAGACTGAACGGTGACTTCTCTGTTTGTTCTCCAGATCTTTACTGGTTAAAAAATGTAAAAGCATGTTAATTTATTAATATAGGTTCCTCGCTCGTGAGCTAATGTGTTAACATATCGTTGTGCTAGCGCTTGTTTGTTGTAACAGGTATTTGGCCTGAATAAATTGTTTTTAAAAACCTACCTCTGATTCGAGTTATAAACATGTTCGGACCATTGAAAAGTGTTTTTAAGACTTTACCTGCGCGCTTGTACGTGCGAGTGCTCACGATTGTGTGACGTAATGAAAAACATGTTCGGACATCTTGTGGGCAATGTAAAACGTCATTGGGAACTTGTATAGATGATGACGACGACATACTTGTGTTATAGTTGTGGGATAAGTAGTTGGTTAGTAGGTCAAGGTCATAGGAAGATGTTTTTAAAAAGAGTCGCAAGCAGAAGTGCTTGCGACATTAATATTAATTTTTTTATTTATTTATTTATTATTTTTTTAATTTTTTTTTTTTTTTTTACACAAATACAATAGCATCTTATAATTACATCGCTATATTATAACAAAAATACAATTTTTTTTTAGACTAATACAGCTACTGATGTAAAGTCAGTTCGGTGGACCCACATCCGGACGGTCCGTTGGAGACTATGTGAAATTCGCCGGCACCCACCTCATCCAAATCCATGTTCGCCAACAGCGTGATGAAGCGTCTAGGTAGGAATATCTGGAATTTCGGGTCTTCTCCTTCCTTGTATGGGAAACCTCCGAGCGCAGCAACAACTGCTTCCCCGTAGGTAGTGTCGACTTTTCTGAGGTAGTGCACCGAATACTTTTTACCTTCCTTCAGTTCTGAACATTTCTTTATGGGCAACCCGTCAGCTTTAGACTTTGAGTTGAACTGTTGAATTATTGACTGTAAAGTTGCTTCGCGGTTCATAGTTACGGAGGAGAAGTAACTGTATCGTGTAGCTCTGCCTGAGGTCTATAAGGAAATGATGTCTAACCACCGCTCTCTTTGGTTTATATAATGCGTTTCCCCCTCCCTTATTATTGTAGTCATAGTCTTAAGACTGTCGCGACTTTCATCGCACGTAGAAGCGCGCAATTCGTTTCTTTGTGTTGCGGGTCTATAACGCTTTTACAAACATTCTGGATTCCTCTCAGGAAGGTCCATTCTCTTGAGGAACCGATATCGATAACTTCAGCAGAAGTGAAACCACGAATCCATTTCGCCTTTTCGTCACCCGTTGTAAATATCAGATCGAACTGTTTCACGTAGTGTAACATGACGTTACGAAGCTCTACGTAATCGGTGAACCCTTCCTCCCACGATATGTGATGATAATTCTTACTCAACCAATTGTTGGTTTTCTTGTATTTATTGCTCAAGGTAGAGTATTCGAAAGGCGGTTTAAACAGGAACGTGTAGGTAGCGTTTGTTTGTAGGTCCAATAATACGAGTTCCTTCACTATAAACGCGTTACACTCTCCTTTAAAACATTGCATCTCTAACACGCAAGCAGATCGTTCCATTATTTCCTTTTCCTTGTCCTCTATTCTCCAAAACGTCCGGACGCAGACTGCAAATAGGTCTCGATCCTTTTCGCCTTTTATACCTCTTCCTGCTTAGGAAGAATGCTCGTAGCGTTCTCATCTTCCCCCGACGTTATCGGTTCAACGTTCTTGATATCTTCCTCCTCGTCTTCGACGCTCGTTTCTTGATCCAGCATAAGCAACAGCTGTCTATTGAGTTCAACCTCTTGTGGCAACCGGTTGTATATGCTATAATCAATGTACCCGTACTCTGGTGGCTCACCAATCCCACCTTTTAAACAAGCCTCTACATAGTCTCTATTACTTTCCTCAGACAACTTCAACTGTTCCAAGTACCTTTCAACGGCAGGAACCACACCATTTAGTACGTAAAATTCTCTAGGCGTCAACATAACCTTTTGCCCGTTCCGATGATAATCTTTAATACGAACGTAGTGTTTACCGTATATCTTTACGGTGTCAACTTCGATATCTGTTCCGGGTAATATCAAACGTGTCTTCTTTCCGCTTTCTCGACAGGCTACGAAGGTTTCAAAAACGTTCAAGTAGCCGACAAAGGTCTTGAACGAATCCGCTGTAAATAATATGTATCTTTTGGAGTGGTTGATGAGCACTCCTGGCGAAAGAGACAGAGACTCAAAAACCCCTACTGTCACGTTCTTTCCCATGCACGCAGTTAGTGGGTACACAGCACGGAGATAGGCACCGATAAACATATCGCTTATGTCGTCTTCAAGATCGTCTTCCCTGTTCCTTTTCATTTCCGTTAGACGTATTGCGTTGTTATAGAGCGAGGTTAGAGCGTTGTCAACGTCTTTAAACTCTGGTATTTCTACACGAGTTTCTTTTGAATTTTCATTAGAAACCGTATCATCCACGTTTTCGTCCAACTTAACACCACCCGCTAAAGGTGCGTCCGTCTCACTACATGTGTTCATTATGTGCGTTCAAGGTCCTTTCTAACTATGAATGTCTGGAAAGTGATCTTGACTGGCCGAGATCAAAGTTTTAAATGAAAACAACTCCATCCGACTTTCTTATATACATCGCCACCCCCTCCCACTGATCAAAACAAAACACCTCTACGACACTCCCTTTACACTCCCTGTGAGAGGCGTATAAGTTACTATCGTATCGTATAAAATCAAACAGTAAGCAGCCGTTTTGTCAGGAATATTTTCTGCTGTCTCAAATTCTAACCTGATATCAACTGTTGAGCTCTTCACAGATTCGTTCTGTTTCGAACAATCAATAACCACTATTGGTGAATATTCCTCATACGAATCCGGAGAAAACAGAGGCGCGTTCTTACGCCCGTAATACGATGATTGAAACTTAGCGTACATCTCGTACAGCATTTTATAACGTTTTTCGAAAAATCGGCGCTAACGTTGTCGTACGGGAAAAACTGCGAGTTTAGGAACAGTTTTACGTTTTTAAGATTGCAATGATCGAAATTAGTTGAATATCTTGTAATGACGTGCTTCCTGTTAGTCTGAAATGCAAAAATTACAAATCTTGGTTTCTCCATTTGGTTCGACGTTTTTATCGTCAATGAATGTCTCTGAGTTTGCGGCAGTACGGGGTATTCGTGCAACTCCCAACTCCGAAATGGTACCACGATCTCGTGGTCATCGTTTAGCTCTCCCAAAGCCTGACCTTGTGTTCATCAGACAATCTCACGTGCGGCACCCGCCATACTATCTTTTCCAAAACGCATTTCCAATCCAATGTGGCATCGGTTGCACCGGTAGCTCCTATTATGCAATCGTTGTCTGAAGAAGATCTTATTAGAACCAACTCTTGACGGACGTTCATTATTATTCTACGGTAATCCTCTGCAAACCCCAACAACAATTGAAGCGGAATACAAAAGTCAAAATTCCCTGTTGAGTTTGGTTTTTCATTAACATCGGTAGGAAACAACCAACCGGACATTCTTATAATGTTGCGATCTGTAGCCGAAAGAGATACTAGGCCTTTTAGAGTGCTGGTTATTCCCACGCGTTTCACGGAATCAACCGTATCACCGGAAATTTCATATCTAATCTCCTCGAACAGATACGACATCGCGTTATTCACAAACGGGACTTCCGTTCCCAAAGTCCCATCTTTTTTCGTCACCTTTCCTTCGATGTACAGGTAGCTCTCCGACGGCAGAGTGTACGCATCTTGCGATTGAATAGGAATACGGATTTCGTCGTTATTTCCTAATCTGGATGAAGCGTAAGGGTTGTGGCTGTGATACTCCTTCTTCCAAATCGTTTCGTCGAACACCGGACCGTGGCCTATGTCTAATATATCCATCGTTTAGAACTGTGAAACCTATTCTTTCTAGAAACGTCTTGTTCTCACTTGTTATCCTTTCTATCTGTTCACAAGAACTGAATTTCGTTCCACCAAGAATATCGTTAATAAAGTCTAACCCCATACTCATACGCGTTTTATATGCAACCTGATGCTTATAGTTTCTCCTCTAAAATCAACTGGATCCCCGTTTTGATCAAGCACTCTCACTACGACTTCTGAAATCAAACTGAATTTTATGGGCAAGTAAACCAGATTTTGTGGTACTTCTATTATTTTATATCCCGGCGGAACCGATGGAAAAAACGAATGTATAATATGTTCCCTCTTTCCGTTTTTGTAAGAACCGTCTATGATGTTACAGGAAATTTCGATGTTGTTTACCTTTATAATATTGACCTCTTCATCGCCTAAATGAGGTTTCTTTTCTTCGTTCGGTGAGAGGTTTCTTTTAAACCCCAACAGCGATCCTATAGAATGTGGTTGATCGAAATGTATGTTGAATTTAGTAACTATTTCGCATCGAAGGAGGCTGTTATTTGCCGTAAGCGAAAAGTTGCTGTAACCTATGGACCTCTGTAACACTCTGTTCACTTCGTCAATTTCGTAAGACCCTGTAGGCAATTCTATCTCGTATATTTTATTGTTTTTTACGTCACCCGCTTTGCTGTAGTGTAACTTGTTGTTAATGCCTTTGGTGACGTTTGGTATGGAATTGTATGTAGTGAATTCTAATAGAGCCGCTTCCCACTGGCTTTCTTCGTGCAGCCTTAAAGGTGGAAACAGCACGCTCCTCAGTATAGACTCGTCCCCAGTAAGGGATACCGTGTACGAAGACATCTTAAATGACACTGACTTTATTTGCCAGGAATTCTAAACATAATTGGCCGCAAATTAACGAGTCTTCCGGTTGTCTTCTTTCATAATTGTATAGAATTGTTTTTGCCGATCGTAAATACTGATTCAATTCCGATGGTGGTGGCAAGTTGCCGAAACTATCGAAGTAAAACACTGTGCTTCTAATTTTTTGTAACAGACCCAATGCGTTCCCGACCCGACGGTGCTGTCCAAGTTCACTATAGCTGATTCGTTTACACGAGGTTTTGACGGAAGATTGTCTCTCATAAAGACGCCTCTGAAATTCGGTATAGAAAGGCAGTATGCGTAACGTTCGAGCTCTTCATTCGTCAGTGCCTTGTTCGGTAATACGAGTTTTCTACTACTATTTAATACACATTTCTGTACGGTCGCAGGTACAACCCCCTCCCGTTTTTTGAACCATTGTTCCTACGTCTTCTCCTGTACTTACTGTCTGTCCTCTTTCGACCAACTCTTCTGACAGGCACCCTTTTACGTCTTTTTCTTATTCTCCTTTTCATCCGTCCACCTCCGATTGCACTTTTTGCCTTCATCGCTCCGGCCACCGCTAAAGCAGCCGCTCTTTCACCAATACTAGCGTCACTAGACTTAGCCCTTTGCCAAGCTTTTTCTGCTAAAACCCTGTCTGCTACAGAACGTGATGCTGAATCAGAATATCGGGAATAAACTATGTCGTGGACCTTACAGGCTTCGTCTAACTTATTTATACCCCGATCTCCTCGTGCCAAACGTTTTTTCAACTTTGTACCTGGTCCGCAATATCTATACCCACCCGGTATGTGTAATTCCACCGGTAAAGCGTCGATAGCCCTGTTGACTACGGCACTAACTGGAATAATACCGACTGCTTTTTTCGCAAGTCTTACAAGTGATGATGATAAACCACTTCCTTCTCTTACAAACTTCTTTCCGTTACTAAATGTTTTACCGTTTAACATATTAAATATATATGTATCTATTATTTATCTACACGGTTACTTCATATAGAATGTCCATTTGTTGTAGAAACTTGTTACTTTATAATAACGAACCACTTCATACCAAGTTTTTTTTTAAATAAAGAAATACCTCTATCACATCCAAATGCTTGCAATAATTATTTCTTGTTTTATTTTGTTTATTATTTTTTTAAATTTTTTTGTAGCATATATTTAATAATTGTTATTCTTTTTACAACAATAATTACTAACACATGTATCACATTAACTTTTTATTGAACAAAAAAATATTATTTACATTGTATTACACTTAACTAAATAGTAAATGGAAGTAACAGCTCTTCTCCGGTCAATTCCCCTCCTCAGCAATACCGTCAACGGCTGGTTTTTCCGCTTCTGGAGGATAAGATATTGGTGACGTTCCACGAGCGTCGGTAGTATCCTTTCCATAGTTCGAGGCGCCGACTGTAACTCTCATGCTGAATCCTTGATCCAATAGCTTATTCATCTCGGTTGAGAAAACGTTAACAGCATCTTTTTGTTCGATGCGTAGCGGATAATACTCTATATATCTAGCAGTCAAAGCCATCTTGTAAGTTTATGACGGATGTTTCCTCTTCGAGAAGTAAATTTGAAATATGTATTATTTTTAGTTTCGCTCTCTATATAACAATATATTACATTAGCCTTGTACAATAAAGGCGTTGCTTATCCCTGTTTCCTCTTCTTTGCGGGATGTATTGGTATTGGGTATGAGTAAACCGTCATCCTACGCACAGCATGACATCGTGCTCCAAAATCCTCACCCTTTACTAATTTTAAATAATCGCACCTCGGAAACCATCCACCATGTTCGATCCATGGAAATTCATGTGCTTCCCAATCCTTTAAACCACCACCACAGTAAAAGCATATAACGCCATCAGGTGGAGAGTGAAAGAAAAAACCGGCTTCTGCAAATTGCCAAGCATAAGGGCGGGAATATACAAATCTGGTGTTGTTGAACGATTCCAGCCTGCTTCCAGGTGTACTGTGTCTCGGGTATGCAACCATATCTCCTATATTATAAACTGAAATATTTTCTTGAATATATACTATCTATTTGCAGACTAGGTGCAACTCTCCACTTCCTTCGTGCGTGTGTACTCTGCATCTTGTGTTATCGTGTCTATTTATATTATCCGTTGTATCCCCTCCACTGCTCAATTTTCGATTTTCTCCTTCAGAAAAGTCGTTCTTATATGTTTCCCCAGGTTCTGCTATAGCTTTCGGTTGTCTGACTGAATCCTGCTTCTGTCTCTTGTTTGCGACTGGTTCCTCTTTTGGAATAAACTTTAACTTTGTACCACTGACTGAATCCTGCTTCTGTCTCTTGTTTGCGACTGGTTCCTCTTTTGGAATAAACTTCAACTTTGTACCACCAAAGATGTACTTCCAGTTTAAATAGGTACGTCCATCTACACCCGGTAAAGCTACTCTTCTCCCGTCTCCAGTATGCATGTAATGGAAGAGTGAAGACGCGAACCTTTCTAGAGTTTCTATGTTTACGGCATCCAAGTGTTCTATAGGGTTACCAACTCCGCTCAAACGTTTGTTGTAGAACTCGAAACCATCTTTCGATAATAACGGTGTCACAGACCTGACGTATTCCAATGTAGCAGCATCGTTTGATGACACAGGCCTACCAACATTTTCAATAATTTTGTTTTGCATATCGTAATTTCCGTTTCTAGTGAGTTTAAATCCTACGCCTGAAGGTCCTTTGGGACCCCGTTCACCTGGCTGAGCTCTAACAGCGATTTTACTCTTGGAGATTTGATGACGACCAAACTTGTCCACGCTCATCTTTATAAATGAAGTTAAGCAATGACGTTTCTTCGTTTTAATTCTTCTGTCAACGACACTACCTCGTTCTCTAGCCCCGTGTGGCCTGCAGACATAGAGTCATATAACAAACGCAGACGATTCACTAACTCGTTTGCATTATTGTAATAAACAACGTTGGTATGCTGAGTGTCTTTCAAATTCACACCAGCTCCTGATTTGCTCTTGTCTTCTCTCGGAGGAAATAGATGTGCTATAATTCTTTTATATTTCTTTGACCTGTTCCTGTACACAGGTGCGTTAGAACTGTATCCCTTTCTATGAGCGTTGGTCAGTTGGCAAATGCGTTTAAAATTTTCGAGATCTCTTTTTGTATATTTCTCTGGAATATAATTGAAGATTAGCTCGAACAGACCGCGCGTACCTCGAAAAGTTTTATTCTTTACCAGTATGTTATCTTTGTTGGTGATCTCCAATTTCGCGTCACCTATATCCAATGTCCCGTCTTTAGCCAACCGAGCGCCGAACGTATGGTATTGTTTCTTCCTGCTTGTATCAGACATTGAATCTAACATCTTTAATAAATACTTTTTACCCATAGGACCTTTACTCGATATATTGTCGCTCAATATACTGACGTCTTTAGTTGACTCGTGAACAGACGTTCTTCCATCATCTTCATCCGTTACATAGTCTGCTGATGTGTCCGTCAACTCAGCGCCCGACTCCTGTTTAAAGGGTATTATGTCTTGCGCGTCACCATCAATCCATGCGTTTTCACCGAGTTTTTCCGATATCTTCTTTAACGGTTCTACTATCGGTTTGAAAGTGGTCTCCAAGTATTTATCCCTTTCGCTTATGCCTAATTTCAAGGCTTCATTTTTTTTTCTGATGGTATCGCTCAACACTTTTATTTCGTTTACCAACTTCCTTTGTTTCTCCATGTATTTACTTAGCGCTTGTTATCCAGTTGAATAGCTGTATCGTAATGTTAACATTGTAAATCGCTCTGCGAGTTTATTACAACGTATCTGTCAAATCCCAGTCTGTATCGACCTTCATCGATGTTACGCTCCTTATCGACGACTAGGAATCCGAAATGATCGTTCCACGCTGTAGAACATATCTGTTTAAATCTGTTGTATTCCATATCAGCACCTACGTGATCGTAGTATACGTGTCTCGTGTTAGTCTCATCCTGCTTGAACATGATAATGAGATTGGCGTTATCTCGTAATAGCTGCTTAGGGATTTTGCTATAGGTTTGCCCTATGTAAATACAATCTATCATGTTATGTCGCCCCATGGCAAAGTACGTGGTTATGTGATGATGTCTTTCCGAGCTAACGTCATCGAATAAAAATACAGAATACGGTCGAGCTTTACTTGGTCCCATGATTTCTTCGTTTACATCAAATTTGAACCAATTGACGCCTGGCACCTCGGATATAACCTTTTCCAAAAGTAGATACTTTGGTTGGTTGAGCGACTTGGAAAATATGTGTACATTATTGAATCGCAGTCCGTTAGCTTGCGTGAGCAGGTTAAACACTACGTTTGTTTTCCCGCAGTTTGATGGCCCCGAGACTATGCATCTTACAGTGTCAGGAAGTAATGCACCGTGTTTCCCTTCACTGTGGGTGGTTTTATCAAAAGTCAGAAGATCTATATTTTTAACAACAAATTTATCCTTTTGCTCTAATATTTCCATTTCTTGCCTGCTTACAGACTCATATTATACTGTACATCCGTTATTAGATTAAATCTTTTTTATTTATCCACGTATCCTGGCTGCGGTCGAAACCTAACCAACGCACAAGAACTTTATCGCCCTTTCTGCGGAGTATTTTCTCAACTAAATATACGTTTCCAACTGTAGACGGTGATAGCTCGTGCCCGTAGAAACCACCTTGTATGATATCCCCTTTGTGATCTTTCAAAAGATAAGTCTCAGGAAACGTCGGTTGTATCCTGTAAACTGTAAACACTTCATTCGAAAAATTAGGAAGGTATCCTTTGGTAAAAACGCGCTTGTGTTTGCTAATACGCACTTGATCACCGAGGAAAAACCTTTTCGGCATTCGTTTTTCCGTATGCGGTTTTGTTTGCCGGACTATACGATCAAACACCTTTCGTTCGTTCTTTTTATTAACGTCTACAGGTTTCACGCCGATAGTCCTGTGTACCGTATTATTGTATTCGTTTATCAAAACAGGTAATACGTCATGCCAGACGTATGATCCTCTTTTTGAGAAAACCTTGTACATCTTACTCTTTAGCGTTCTATTAAAACGTTCTATTATTGCAGCTTTAATTTCGCTCTTGCTAGAGTAATGGTTGATACGATATTTCTTCATTAATTGTTTGAATGGATTATTGAAAAATTCTTTACCGTCATCCGTCTGGAGTTTCTTAATCCTCTCTTGAAGCAATAGCCCCTCTACAGCATTAGCAACGTTTTCCG
This sequence comes from Prosapia bicincta, assembly GCA_036971475.1. Lineage (NCBI taxonomy): Eukaryota > Metazoa > Arthropoda > Insecta > Hemiptera > Cercopidae > Prosapia > Prosapia bicincta. Next base: position 182,677,941 of record JBAIZL010000001.1, read on the forward strand.
AAGACTTGTTTTTTAATGGAATAGCGTGCGCAATTTTAGTAAAACAATCTATAAGTGTAAGTATGTAATTAAAACCTTTATTATCCTTAGCGTATGGTCTCATCTCTACAAGATCAGCTTGGAAAAATCTATCGTCTAGTCCTTTTAAGATAGTATTTCGTCTAGGAAATTTTCTTCTTGCTGGTGCGTGTAATTCGCGTACAATCTTTTCCCTTAACTCCATCGTTACCGTTAGTGACTATAGGAAACAAATAATAGAATTTAGATTTTTTTATATATAACTGTTGTTACGTTAACATTCGGATATATCTCGCAAGGAATAGTGCCCGTACGGTAACGTGTTTATGACGTCTGAAAGTATTTTTTTTTTTGTCTCTTGTTGATAGTGATCTTTTGCGTTGTAACATGGTGTAAAGCTCATGACCGAAGCTACGAATTGTGTTGAAAGTAGCCTTGTACTCTACGTTTTCGAACAGACATTTCCTGTAGTGTTCAAACATAATAGATTTCTTCAAGTAGCTCTTTTTTATTCCTTTAGCCTTTTTTATTACTCCTTCCTCCTCTTCACAGTTGTGTCCACCTACGGCGGTAGTCATAGCGTACATCTTCGGCATCAACGCTATGAGTTCGATGATTGGGATGCTGTTTAGCTCGTCCTTAAATTTACCTAGAACCTTTTTATTAACGCCTCCGTCGTAAGTAGGATGGTGCGGTGGGTATTCGGAGAAATCAAAATCGTTTTTATGTTGAAATGTCTTGAGGTCTTCGTAAAGATCATTTGTTCGAATCCAGTAGAGAAACGCGTCTGTATCCATATACGATATTCCGATTTTATCTCTTCCGTAATGACGTACCATCTTTTCGTAGTGGAAGTCGTACATGTGCGTCTTGGAGATGTCTAAGATGGACATACCGATATAAAGTGGTCTGTCGAGAACTATCTTAGTCTTATTCATACAAACCAATACCAGATCTTTATTTATAATAATAGACGTATTAAAGTTGTCTCGCTTCACCAGTTTCATTAGTTTCTTTTCGTCTGTAAGAAGCCTAACATCCATATGTTTTCGTTTGTTTTCCAGAGTTTTTCCGAAAATTGCGTTGTTCTCTCATTTGAAGAAATCTCTCTGGAAAGCAGATTTAGCGACGGATCTCCTAGCAGTGTTCGAATCGATGTACGGCTTTAACCAATATGATTGTGCAAAACGTATGACTCTATGAACTTTGGTAATACGAAGTCCTAGTTGTATGGCTTGTTGCACGGTCCAATAGTTAGCGACGTAATGATCTTTCGATTCAACAGTCATCAAAAGCTTTTTGTATTTACCTCCAGGCGGAACTTCGCTTTTTGGTAGAAGAGGGAGATCGTAGTGATGATTCGGGTATTCAAAGTCGAACTCCAAAATATACCCGAAACAACCGTAACGAGGGATATGTTGAATTTCTTCTATCGTAGTTGGGTCTACCCATTCGAATCCTCCAGATGGCAAGGGCATCGACATGGCCCACCCGTAAAGGTTGTTTGCGTCGAAGTACCACAGATAGACAGACTCTTTCTCACTATCAAAGTCAGGCAAATGCTTGTTGTTGGCTCTAACATGTTTCCTAACGCACTGCGTTAGACCGCCTCGGACGCCCGACTCTACCATGAGGATCATATCGACATCCATCATCAATTCCAAAGTGCATCCTGTTTCTCTCAACATAGCCTGCCACGCCAGTCCTGGTGAGGTGTAAGAATGGAGAGGATCAAACCCGTAAGCGTTCATACAGGTGTTTCTAAATTCCTCCATAACATCGCAAAGAAGGGTCACGTCGAGTTGTACATAAAAATCACTGTACTCTCCCAAAGTCTTAAACTCCATTCCGTTCCATACGTTACATGCGTGTTGGTATTCTTCATCACTAATTCCGCATTCATTTAGCTTGCTGTAAAAACATTCTATGGGAGGAAGCGAAGTTTCGTTGAACCTATCTGCATCGTCTATATAATCGTAAGGGAAAACACCTTTTCTTAACACTAGTTCAAGCTTCCCTTCAGGTACAAGTTTCTTCGTCTCCAGCAGATCGTCCCGTGATAGATTTTCGCTAAGTTTCATAAGGCTTGAAAGTAAAAACCTATAAGAGTCGATGAATCTCAATTTTAGTTTACCGACCTTTTTCGAAAAACTTATAAACTTTTCTTTCGACGAGGCTAACATATCGATTAGTCCTTTCCATAAGTTCAATTCATGTATTATAAAATGTGAATCGTATCCACTTAAATTGTGCAGCACGACAGGTATAAAACTAGGTAGCTTATAATTTATGTTGCACGAGTTACAAGCCGATCCTCTATACTTTCCTGTGAGATGGTCATGGTCACGGACTTTATGATTTATGTCTGTAAAAGATTTTTTACACAAGTAACAAGTAGTTGCGGATGTGTATGCAAGTATTTCGTCATCACTCATCTCTAACATGGGAACAATATTTGAGTACATCCCTTCAACTTTCTCGGCAACAAGTTTCAGCTGTTGTAGAAAGTTCTTTACCGCATCACAACCCCTGTAAACAAGCGGTTTTGATGGTAACCCATACCTCGTGAGATGGTTTTCGTCTAAAGTAGACTTTACCATCATGCAGTAGCTATTAGGATCGTGTTTTTGGTATAAATGTTTGGTGACGTCTTCAGGATCTTCCATAACCGTTTTAATAGGTATCAAAGTAGATTCAAAGTCGACGTATATCACTCTAGGTACACTGTATAGCTGACTCGTTTTGTTGAAAGTAACAAACCGTTTATCACGATGAGGTAATTCCATTTTAATGGGGGCATGTACTCCGCATAAGCGGTTGTGTTCGGTCAACCACCGTCGCCCTCCGAGTTCCATTGAAAGAGATTTGAAAGCAAAACATTTCTTACATACCGTCACGCTACTATCATATCTTTTCATTTGCCCACTTACCAATCTGTTAAAATTCTTAATGTAGACGTAATGCGAGACATCACCATCGTGTATTAGTAGTAAGTCTGTGTGGCGAATATCTTCAGTTTCTACTACTCTCAGCGGATAAACATTATGACTTTCGTCGAGACTAAAAACGTTCACGGATACTCCAGGATTTCGTTTTTCAAAGAGTTTTATATCCTCAACTGAGACCGGATATTGCAATCCAGCAAAGTTGTACTTATTGCCAACTTGTTCGTATTTGTAGTCAACTCTAACTGCGTTTTTTGGACCAACATGTTTTGCTAGCATTGCGTATCGAAAACATTTATTGTCGCAGTTCTGGACATTAATGCAAGACAAGGTGGATGCTATCGTCTTAGGTAACGGGATATAACTACTTCCACGATTACCATACCCATGTTTATGTACTCTTACAACCATACTCTTAACTTTACCTAATGTCCATCCATTCTCCGACTTTCGTGTTCGGTTATTTTCAAAACAATCTCCTGCATACATTCCCTGACTACGTTTTCCAGGTCTGATGCAAAAGTAATTTTTCTGTTCCTAGTTATAAACGCTCTCTGAGATATTTCTCCTTTCACATTTACAAATTCGGACTCCATCACAAGTCCAAACTTTATAAAATTTAAACGAATGAGCTCCTCTTTCAACAGCTCCACTACAACATCGCTCGCTTCAATTATGTAATCGTCCAAATAGAGTTCGGTTACGTTCCTTATAAGGAAATGTTTAACATATGACCTAGGTAACGCTTGAGATAGAAGTTCGTGTTTCAACTTTTGTCTTGGGGGAGCGTAATGTATGACTGTTGCTCTGTCAGCTACTGATTCCTTTCTAGTTTCCGGCAAGTCTGGTAAGCTGTATAATTCGTTGTTTTCTTGATCGAGAAAAGGTGTATGGAATATCTCAACATGCGACATCAGGAGTAAGCGGTCGTTGAATTCTTCTCCACAAATCTCACACGAGAATAAGCTATTCCTTTCTGTGTTCCTTTCTCCATCAGCTGGAATAGTTCCTTCATAGTCGGGAAGTTCCTTCATAGTTGTGTAAACTTCTCTGTCTTCATTTTCCTGTGTGCAGACTCTGTGAAATAACTCAAAATGCATCAGATACAGTAACTCATCTTTGAATTCATCTCTGCAAATTTCACAGCAGAAAACATTGTTAGATTCCATTTTTTAGTATATTTGTTCTACTCAAATTCAAGTTAGAAACTAAAATGATACTAAAATCATGCATGTCTTATATATATATCCTGAACTACATCCCCCCACCACTATATATTTCAAAAAAAGCATTATCCTTGTTACCCCCCCCTTCTATCACTGTCCTTTCAAAAAGTTATTGCGCACGTATAAAAGAGCAAAAACTGCAAACAAGCGAATTATAATTGTTCAAACCTAACTATAATTAACATGGCTCCTCTGAATATAGAACAACCTATTCATTGTATAGAATGGTCGTGGATAGCCACTTTATCAGAGGAAGAATTTGAACAAGTTTTTGCTGTTTTCACGGCTGTCGATATACAAAAAATGACAACCGTAATGAATACCTCGTTGGAAGACTTTTTACAAACTACTGTAGACTCACTTGAGGACGATGAAGATCCTTCGTTGAAGGAAAATGTAGTGTCTTATGCTGAAGATGCAACAGATTCATATGATGGGCAACCGCAGGCTACTAGCACACCGATAAGTAGCAATCCTCGGCGTGACGGTGTATGCTCCGCAAGAAGACGACTTTCGTTCGAAGACAGTGATCAAAGCTCTCAGTAATAACCCAAAGTACTGAAAATTTCAAAACCTTTTCCAAATCAATCCTCTCAATATCACCCATCCCTCTATCCCTCGCTTCCTTCCCTTCCCAAGAATAGAGCAGCTGATGGGAGAACCCATCAGCTGATCTATTCTATTAACTATATATAACCTTGACATACTGACCTAGTGCCTAGAACTGTGTTACGTTACTCAGTATGTTTATATCTTTAAGGGTTTGAGTAAAGTTACCCGCTTTAGCTGGAACTATCATTAAGTGTCTGCTGTTGCTATTGCTGTATCGCATCCCTGATCCGTAGTATGTTGTGGGAAACATTTGAGCTAATACAGTCCTATATTTAAAGGAATTTACTTGGCGATTAATCCTGTTGTTTCGCAAATATCCAATCCTATGAGCGTTGGTCTTGACTAATATATCTTTATAGGCTGCGATATCATTCTCGTCATAGACGTCATCATCAGGTATTCTCTTGAAAAGAAGCTCATACAATCCTTTAGTCGGATTGTAAACGGTATCACCCAATCGCAGACCACCATCTTCTTCGAACAACAATTGCGTGTCACCAACAAAGATGTTATCTTTCTCTAAACGTGGACCGTATGTATGATCAATACTCTTTTTACTACCGGCAGCGTCATTCATGAATTTCTTCATGTAAGATTTAGTGAGCGGATTAACGAAAGTCTCCTCTAACCACTCTGTTGCTACGTCATAAGCACCCGGAGTTGATATAACTTCGCCGACACTGGGTTCTGGGGGATCGGATGTCTCAGCTATTACATTTAAGTCTGTAAATTCAGGATATAACAAGGAGGCATAGTCTGTTTTCACCCTTTCTAACACTGTGTCGTCCGTCAAAGAGTGGGTCGTAGGCGATGACACCGCTTTAGGAATAAAACTATACTTTGCAAAACGTTCTCCCGAATCACACGCGGTTAGCGTTTTGGATTTATACAAAGCTTTTTCAGATAGTATTTTATCTAAAGCGGTTTTAATCAACTCTCTGATAGGTTCTATAATATAATGTAAACGTTTTTGTACTCTACTTTCGCTCTCTATTTTTCGTATCTTAAACCGATTATACTTTGACTTTATCAATTTCCTAAGCGAGGTTATTTCATTGAGAAGGTTTTCCTCAGACATATTCCCACACCTGTAAACAAAATAATACTGAGAATTCAGATAGTGAGTTTATAATATAATATGAAGTTGCATAAATAGATAAAAAGCTTGTGTTGTATTCATGCTGCTCTTGTGTAGTAGCCTTGGTAAATATGTGTCAAGGTCGTTTATAATAAAGAGAATAGAGCAGCTGATGGGCGAACCCATCAGCTGCTCTATTCTTGGAAAGGAAAGCAAAGGAAGGAAAGGAGGGTGTGTATGAGGAAACAGTTGCTGAGAAGATGAATCGTATTATTTTTTAACCCAATGTAGAAGCTTCTTTTTGGAGTTGTGATCTGCAAACTTTACTTCAAGATACCATCTGTCTTTAAAAGGTTGTTTTTTAAACTTCTTAAAAGGGAAATGTATGATGAAGGCACCTTTTGTAGTTCCCACGATGGCCTCATCATCGTTCAAGTATGATAGAAGTCGATATTTGGTGTTAGTTTTGAGTCTGGATATTTTTATTTTCGGCAAAATATTTTTTGAAGACTTATTTGTGGAACATTTTGTTTCTTTCAGGCCTGTTGTATTACGCTCGCGATGACGGCTGCACAGTATAACACCATCACCTGCAATACGAGCGTTGCATATTCCGTTTCTCTTTATCCCTATCGAAAATCTGTATGTACAAAGTCGGAATTGCTTTTGGGAATTGGAGGGTAGAGTAGGTAAAAACTCAAGTTTTTTGGCTGCAGTAGGTTTCGGAGAAATAGTCGAGGATGTGTTTTTACAATTTTTAACAGGACTATCTGTTAGCAGTAGGTCCTTAACCAGGTTGTTGAAATGATAGGCTGCGGTATTTGAAGTGCTTGCGGTTTCAGTTCTCCTATGTATGGTGGACATTTTTAGAGGAGCTGTAGAAATCCTGACGGTTGGATCCATTCTTCAGCTATAACATTGAGAAGCAAAATGATGATGTTATCGCGAGTCTATGCTATTTATACGATTTAAAACGAAGGAGGGGTTATACTGTATCACTAGGAAGGGAGGGGGAGAATGACGTTTCGGATGTGAAGAGGTAGGTGAGGTTTAACATAGTAGAATAGTTGAGTAAAGAAGATATCGGGGGGAGGTGGAAGGAATTGAAGTGTTCCAAATCACAAATTGAAGTAACTCTGCGGGGGGAATTGAACTTATTATTATTTTTTTCGGTGTAGGAGGTAACAGAATGTATTATAACTTTAATACAAGCTTTGGAAAATGTGTGAAGCATTTTCTTCCAGCTAAAAACTGGGTCAAGGTCGTTTGAATATTAAAATTTTTTTTTCCTTAAAACTATGGGAAAGAATAGGAAGGAGTGACTCTAAGCAGAATGTACTGAATATCCTCCTTGTAACACTCTGCACAAAGGGATCCCTAGGCGCTCTACTAGAATGGAACGCAATTCTTCACGTCACCAGCCGAATAGACCAACGGCAACCTAGAGGGATTGGGGTGTAAGTGAATAATAGACATACGCTGAATTCGTTCTTGCTGTATGACTATTGGAAGCCGGGTGACGCAACGAATGACGCGAAATTCATCTCGCCAATCATCCGCTACGTTTACTCACCTCGGGGAAAAGACAAAAAAGGTGGGTGGGGTGGGGGGTTGGATATCAAGCTCCCAGTGAACAGAAACAATGATGTCCAGGAGAACACGCTTTGCCCGGGTTGCCCCAAGACAAACTATCCGGAGATAGCCTTAGCGTGCGTGAAAGAGGAAGGAGTATTAGGGATATTATTGATGTAAACCTGGAAGTAAGAAACATATATTATTTTACCTGAAAAGTAAACAATAAAAAAATGTTATTAAATTCCCCCCCCCCCAAATATGTGATTTTCGGTTTTTTGAATAACAATTTATGTATTCCACAAGACTAAATCAACAATAATTTTACGAAATTGATTTTCACCTAATGAGATACCCCATTCTGTTCCAACTACATATATAGCACGTGCTTATGTGTAATATACTCCAGACATGGGCTTGAAGTAATTAAAAGATACCCAATAAAAATCACATTAGGGGGGGATTGATCAAAATCAGAAACAATCAAGATTCCTGAGGTAAACCTGAAAGTAGGAGTAATATTGTTTATAATACCTGAAAAATAAACAAGAATAAATATTGGTATTATTTATATAAAACCTGAAATAAATAAAGATATAATTATTTTAACCTGAAAAAACTGCTGAAACAAGAATAAATATTGGTATTATTTATATAAACCTGGAAGAAATACATATATAATTATTTTAACCTGAAAAACATGCTGTGTTTATGCTATAATTATAAAAATAAAATTTAACATGCAACCACAAAATACATCTAAACATTTAGTCTAACATGCACAAAAAAATTAAATAATATAATATAATGTAAACCAAAGTGAGCTATATAAAGTACAACAAGGAATAAACATATATTATAATTGTATTTCTTAACAAGCTAACAAAAACTCACAATACAGAGATGTTATCTCAAATTATATGCTTTGGAAATAAGATATGACCAAGATATGCGAACAATATACAACTGGCATGGGCACCAAACGATATTTTCGCAGATTTTTTGGGTTTCAAGCATGGGCACTTATTTTGAACCGCAAAAAACCGTTATCTCTGGGTGCATACCTTCTTTACAAAGCATAAAACCAAAGTAACCTATATAAAATACAAGGGAATAAAAAATATATTAAAACATTGAAATATCTTAAAAGCTAACAAGAACATAGTATTCACTCTATAAAGTCATGAATAGAAGTGAACAGTTTCTAAACGTTTCGCTCGTTTATATAGAGCTAATACCTACATGCAGTGCAACACCTGCCCCCCTATGAGTTCATCAAACCTAGTTTTACCCGTCCCCCACAACACCTGTCTTAACACCTGTCAGTGTGAGTTTTATTAATCCTAACGTAATTGCATTGTATTTCAAAACAAACACACACACAAGTATGTCGTGGATATCAACTATGCCCAACACTTGTGTGTGTGTGTGTGTGTGTGTGTGTGTGTGTGTGTATTGTTTGATGTTTGAATATTAATAAAATAGAGGATTTTTAGTTGAGCAAAGGTGTAAAATGTCTTAAGCTTGGTCAAAGCAAACACAAAATTACATTTTTTCTACAAGACATAATATATATTTTTTAAATAATAAGTTACAATAATTATACTATTAAAAAGAAATATTGTTGTTAAACAAAAAATTATTAAAATTGTTAGGAAAGATAAATTCTCATAATAGAGTCAACAGTTTCTCTGCAAATTCCGCAAGTTTTGCAGGCTAATCCGCAAAGCAAACAAGCAATAACGTGTCTGCAGGGTAAATAAACCACTTGAACTTCTTCTGATAGACAGATTTTACATTCTGCACGAAGTATATCTGCTGCCAATGAGGTCTTCCTAGTAACTAAAGCCTTCTCCCTGAAACTGTCAACGGGAACGAATTCCTTGCTTTTTCCCATTTGTACGATGTCCATCGCTAGTCAATCTGAACGGCAAATGTTACTTTTTTGATAGCTATTGCAGTTTATATACGCTACTATTTTAATTACGTCACACAATCGTGAGCACTCGCACGTACAAGCGCGCAGGTAAAGTCTTAAAAACACTTTTCAATGGTCCGAACATGTTTATAACTCGAAACAGAGGTAGGTTTTTAAAAACAATTTATTCAGGCCAAATACCTGTTACAACAAACAAGCGCTAGCACAACGATATGTTAACACATTAGCTCACGAGCGAGGAACCTATATTAATAAATTAACATGCTTTTACATTTTTTAACCAGTAAAGATCTGGAGAACAAACAGAGAAGTCACCGTTCAGTCTTTGCGACTGACACATTTATAGCGAAAATAATCCCATCACCTCGTAACGGATTTCAACCGTACACACGCGACGTTATAGTAAACATATAGGCCAGCAACGAACTGGGTACAGAATATAATACACACGGTCCTCCACAAAAAACACATGCCAAAATTACCTCATTCTCTAGGTAACCAACATGTCCGAACATGCTTCTAATTACATCACACAATAGCGAACACGCACAAGCACGCACACATCCTCCCATTCACGTTACGCTCCAATCATATCACCAACCAACCCATACTACCTCACGTAACGGTCTTTAACGGAAAATTAACGTATTTCTAAAAAAAACACCTGCCACCTACACTTACGCACAACCGCGCACAACCGCGCACATTTTATACCTCCTCCCATTCACGTTACCCTCAAATAATCGCTGAAACCAACCCCTCATACCCCACCTAACCGTTTTTAACGGAAAATTAACGTATTTTTCATCAAAACCACCTGTTGAGCTGAAACTGTGGTTTTGACATCTACTCCAATTCAACAAGGTTAAGAGTTCATACGAATTTGCCGATTGTTGTGTTAGAGAGAAACAAGAGTTAATTGGAGATGATTTTCGTTGATTTAGCCTGAAACGAATTGAGACGCTGACGATATGTTTCAGGATAAAGAGGCCACGAGACTGGATCAGCGTAGGTAATAACTGGGTGCAGGAGCAAGTAGTGCGTAGGGTATTTGGCTTTCAGCGGGAATTGGCTACCTAAGTTAGTAAAGAGGGAAGAGAGCTTCGATCGTAAATCTCTACCTTAGTTTAAGGTGGAGGTAGCATCGAGAGATAAGGACCAGCGCTGAGGTATTTAACTGATAACTTACAAAAGATGAACCTACCATCGAGAGTGATGACTCCATCCTGCGGCCAGATTTAGAAGGTTAAACAGACATATTTTGATTTATCTGTAATAAAACCTATACTTCACTATCGGATCCAAGGTAATAGTGATAACAGTTAACCATGGTTAGTCATCGTGACTTTATTTCTGTTATATCAGCTGAGGTAACAGATAGAGCCGATCGCATATAAAGATAGGCATCAGAAAGAAGAGGATTATCATCTTGTAAATCAGGTATAGTAGAGGGTCTAGGATGGGATTCCAAAGCAGATGGATCAGAAGGAAAGGCAGTTATTAACAGAGACGGAGAAGTTTCTGTCGATCAGGTAGGAGCGTAAAAGGAAGAGAATCTGGCGATAAAGAGGGCTGGTGGCCAATTTATGTAGACGTACTCGATGCCAGACATTGTCAAAGACATTACTAATGTCAAGTAAAATTGCATTGTTGGAGGCATCTACTACCTTGTTGGTGACTCTCAGTAACTTTTGGAGAGAGAGTACTCCATCTAATATCTGAATTTAAGGTATTGAAAACGTATTGAATTTCACGTATTTTCGGCATATAGCGCGAAAAGAATGCCGGGACATTTTCCCCAAAGTGTTCGAACATTCTGGAGAGGTCAGGAAGAAGCGAGATGGCTCGGTAGATGTTAGTTTCGTTTAGGTGTTAGATGGTTTAGGAAGATTTGCTGCTTTCCAGGAGGAGAAGAACTGGTTGTGGTTTCATGTCCGAATTCAAATTTCTGGATGATGCTACTGACGTTTTTCCTGGTGAACTGAAATTCTTCAGATTCCATACATCACCGAAATAATTTCGGAGACATCCTACCACGAGGGGGGTGTGCGCAGTTCGGGGGTGGGGCGAGAATTGCGCTCTCAGATAGTTACAAAATACCTCGGTTTTGTCAGCTTTGTCTTGTCGAGTGGTTTTGAGTCTCAAAGTGGATGGCTAATCCTCTTCTGTCGTAGGATCAGACAAGATACTTGCTAGAGTGTTCCGCCTGATACGTTCAGAAAATCCAAATAGGCCCGCTAAAAGTCGTTGGTGTGATCCTTCAGTAAATATTTGACTATGCGGATCTGCTTATTTAAACGGGTTTAAACCATCGGAGTCTCGTATGTAGCCAGGAACGACCGTGTTTTGCAATTGTGACTAACTGTAGTTGGAAAGAGAATATCGTCAAAACAAACCAGCCAGGGTAATTTGGATTTGAAAAGGTTTTCATCTTGTTGAAACTCTGAGGACGAATGGAAGGTCCTGAGTAAGTAACTGAGCGACACCGTACGGAAGTTGTTCAAGTTAACCCTCCTCAGTGGAGGAGTAGGAGAGAAGATGCATGACTTATAATTTGGTAATGTGTTGAGGACAATATAATGATTGGTGATTGGAAGTCAAACGTTTAGCGAGGAAACTTGGAGAGTGAGACCCAAATGTTTGTTACAACATCAGAAAGGTGGGTTACTTATGCAGAATATTTCTCTTTATAATGTACTTCTTAACTTTACAGTATTGTTGACTTTCGTTTTCAAAAAATCACCACTCTACGCTATTCACACCACTTAACTCTCTTATAATGTGTGGCTTCATCATCAAACAATGTCCTACTCTACACAATACACATATATTTGCTCTGTTTTACGTTTTGGCAAAAGTCCAACCCCATACAATGGACCATTTTAGACTATCAACACCACAATATTCGTCTTCGCTTAACATATTGTTTCATTTCTTTATCACAATAATATTCTTCATGTTATAGCCATATTAATTCCATCATCACACATTGTCTCTAGCCAAATCTGCTGGTCGTTTACCAGGGGACACATACAGCTACACTGCGAACGCGACCTTTATCCTTCTTTGACACCATTTCATATCATGTCTCAGTAGTGAAAAGAAGGCCTAGGAACTAGTAAGAGGTAAGCTTCTAACACCCTGAAGGATGTTAACACTGCACGAAATAAAAACTTTAGAGATATGAGCTGTTAAACACTTAGCACAGAGGAAAAGAGAAATCTAAAAAGTAATATCCTGATCTGCCCAACTGCTTTATCAGAACTCCGTTTTTAACAACTCATTCAGGCTGTCTGAATTGACGCTTACCATTAAATCGTTAAAGAAAGACAAATCACAAGACCCGGTTAAAATATACCCAGGATTTTGGAAAAATATCGAAAATAGCGCTCGAAAACCCCTGCTAAAACTAATAAATCTCACATAGAACATCTCATTCCAAAAACAATGAAAGAAAGTAGAGATGTTGCTATCGACAAGAAGGGAAAGTCCACTAACCTCCTTACCAGTTTTAGACCTTAGAAGTGTGGTATCTAAAACAGCCGAGAAAATGGCATGTGACTGTGTCAGTACCTTGAAGGTGTTAAAGCGATCTCGGATTTCCAGACTGACAATATCATTCTACCGTTTACCAAATTGTCAAACTAAGACAATCGGTAAAATGTTGGTTTCACGGAAAACAATTAACTCTTGCAGTATTTATCGACCTAAAAGTAGCTTATGATAAAGTATGGAGATCCATGCTGCTTCAAAAGCTCAGTAGTCTGCAAGTGTCCGGTAATATGTACAAGTGGAAAAATCCCTTTATACTCAAAAGTTATATCCTCACTAAGTACGAAAGTAATGTATCAAAGTACAAGAAGGTTTATCGTGGGCTATCACAGTTGCTATGGGCAGTGCATAGTTGCTTGCTATCGATGACGTACAGCGCGCCATAAAAAGCATACCCGGTGTTACAGCCTTTTTTATGCTGATGACATAGCTACATGGGCAACTGGTAGCAACATTCCAGGATTAGAGGGAACCTTGAATAATGTGTTGCTAATGTCTCTGAGTAGTGCAAAGATAATAAGATGGAGGTAAATACCAAAAAAGTCAGTATTTCATTTGTTTACATTATCCACTAGAAAATAAAATTTGAAACTTACTTACAACGGGGTAGAGCTGAAAAAACAAATGTTGCCTTGTACTTTGGCGTTAACGTCGACAACAGACTTAGTACAAACAAATTCAAACCGCAACTGAAAAGACTCAAAAGAAAAGTAATTTCCTAAAGAGACTTGGAACTACGAAAAAGAGAGCAAGCATAATTTAATGACGAGAGCACATACAATTTACATACTCCCAGTTATAGAATATACTTCTACAGTCATCGCTCTCTCTTCCGATGTGAACCTATTGAAATTGGAGGTTGTCCAGAGCAAAAAACTAAGAAAAATAACGGGTGTAGCTACATCTGTCGATGCAGTGTCTGTTCAAATAACTGCAATGCAATTGGAAGCGAAAATGGAGCGGAGCTAGTGCAAAACCACAGGTAGAAATCAGTACTCAAGTAATGCGAGAGTATAAAGAGAATCGATCACAGACACCGGGAGAAATATAAATCTGCGACATCGCGACTCAAGACATAAAAATCACCACTCATTCATGCCGAGCAACTTAGAATTAAATACAATCTGGAATTGGAGCAAACATCTAAATTCCCAACCTGTCACAGTGTTTTCTTATCATTACCTGAGGGAAAACTGTCGCCTCTAAATCATAAAAAATTCCAAGGCTATTAGTGATTCCTACAATCTAAAGGCCACTGCTTTGGAAATGATTGCGAATAATACAGCAAAGAAAACGGCTGATGGATCAACGGTGAAGTATGTCTCTAAAACTGGCTTTTACAGCGACCACTTTGAGGGTTGCAGCCCTGTCGGAAATTACGCAAACAAATTTGATGGTGAGATTGCGACTGTAATGCAAGCTGCTGAAAATCTTTGTTCAATCTCCGGAAAGTCGGCACAAGTTGTGTTCTTCGTGGATTCACAGGCCGTCATAATTGCACTAACTAGTAATACCTCCATCGACTGTGTGCAATTAATGAATGAACGAAAGGTCCTGGCAGGGACGTACATTGAAGAAAGGTGGTACATTGTGCTACAAAGGCTCCCTAGTTATGCCGGCATTGAGGGAAATGAAAACGGAGACCAGCTAGCGAAGATAGGTAACACCTTGTCACAGCCTGATAATCCAATATCTTTATTGACAGCAACACGTCTAGTTGAATCAAATATCAATGATATAACAACGGAAAGCCAAAGAGAAACAAGTTTCGGAAAGATATGGAAGGGCCTGTCGCACACAGTGCAAATACCACATAGCCTACCTAGATTGGAAGCTGTTGCCAGATTGAGAATGTTTACGGGCGATGATTATCTGCAAACCCACATATATAAATAGGATTAGCAGCCTCAGATATCCACCACAAGATGGACGATCCACTCCTTCGGAACTGCACAGCTTTGCAAGACGTGGAAGAGCAAAGTCAGTGTGGTTACTACTGGGATGGTAAGCGGAAAATTGCAGATATTTTGAGGTCTGGCATGGGAATAAAACATTGTCTCTACGAGCAACATTCTTTGTTTATTCTTTTCACACAATACTAATATTTAATTTCGTCATCGCACGATGTTCCTCTCTAGGATATCTACATCGCAATATATCGTCAGTGTACTAATATTTAGTATCAATACCACGCTCTATCCCGACCTGTGCTAATTACACAGCCTTATACTATTGCACTTTTTCATATTGTATACTTCTACCTTTCACAAAATACTCCTATACACACAAAAGTGTTTTTTCTTCATAATTTTATGTAATATCTAATTTGACCTACTTTACTCTTCTTCATTTGGTAATGCCTAACTTAATTATTGTAAATTGTTTTCACTCTAAAATGCTGCATTCTTCTTCAATCTATAGCTAAGTATACTTTCATCACCGTATTATGCTCCAATGTACGCTATTTACTCTGCTTTATTCTTCATCACTTCTAGGAAATGTCTAATTTTATCACCAAGCTATATCCCACTTCAAACTATTTAAACTGCTTTATTCTTATTTACTTTAGTCTAATTTCATCATCGCACAATGTTACAGTCTACGCTACCAACATTACTTTACTCCTTTTCAGTTTATAGTAAAGTCTAATTTCGTCATCCCTATATATATTGCTTTATCCTTTTTCACTTTCGTCATCATACAGCATCCCACTCTACAATAACTACTTTATTCTTCTTCACTTTATAATAATGTTTTAATTTCGTCAACACATAATGCCCCATTCTACACTGCATACACTAGTTTATTGTTCTTTACTTTATTCTATTGTTTAACTTTATCGCTACATAATGCCTCACTTTATACTATCTACAATGCTTTATTTCGGTTCAATTTTCTGTAAGGTCTAATTTCATAAATCCACAATATCCTACTATCAAAGTGCAATATCTTTTTTTACTCTGTAGAAATGGATAATTTCATCATTACTTCACATTACACTTTACACTATCTACACTCGTCTTAGCTTTAGTGAAATGACTAATATTGTCAAAACATAATGTCTACTCTACAGTATCTACACTGCCTTATTGCGCTTCACTTTATGGCAATATAATCATCACATAATGTTCTAGTGTACGCATTTACACTGCTTTGTTCTTCTTCACTTTTAGAACATGTCTAATTTTATCATCAAATAATGTCCCATTGTAGACTATCTAGACGTCTTTATTCTATACCACTTTATCAAATCTTTTTTTCATTATCACACAACAGCCCACCCGTTGTCAGATGTTTTCTTATTTTATTTATTATCTTTAACACTTTGGGTTGAATTCTTCAATTTTCTGACAATAATACAATGAAATCTGCCAGTTTTGGTAATTTTATTTTTAATTAAATAATAAATGTATTTATTCTATAATAAATAAAATGGTGACAAGATGTACCGCTATTTAAGGCAATGACTACGTCCTCTATAGTTGGACAATTCATATCTTTTAAATAGTTGAAATGAATAACTTACGCAAAACGAGTGCTGTGGTCAACGCTGATGCATTAGTAGCAAACTATAGACTATAAAAATAGATAATGGAATCATAACACTGAGTGTCAAAGCAATAGTAATAAAAGTAGAACGCTTTGGTGCAAGTTCAATCACTGACTCAACTCAAACTGGCATACGTATACGTTGACAACTTCAGGCAACTGAGAAGGAGAGCTCTCAGTAAACACCAATAGTTCAACTTAGGAACGTTTAAGATTACTGATTTGTATGATACATAGACAGTAACGACACTAGGATAGCAAATGAACTAGTGTCAAAACGATTGCCTTTTAATAACTCTGCACTGACATTCAGTGCTATGTTTATACTCTCTGTACTGTATGTTTGTTTGCCAAGTTACACTCTAGACAAATTCAAACAAGTCGAGTAACTTGTCAGTGTTTACTAATGTCTTTTTGTTAGGAAAATTGTTAAACCTGTTATACTTATATATTAGGAAAATATATTTCCATAAAAATAAGATAAACTATCAACTAAAGTTGTGAGTGTTAAACCACTAACAGTATTAACAATAATTAATAAAAATCATATATTGTTTCAGAAAATGTGCCAAGATGGCTCTTATTCGCATCTCTGTTGTTGTCCTTACGTTTGCTGCTCTTGTAATATCAGGTAATGAACTACCTTCATGTATAATAATATATTTAAACACTTCATTGTTATTAATACAAATTTGTTCACTTACGATTGTAAAGTACGTTTTCGTTATAAGGTGATCCACGTAAATTTTAATCTCTGAAAATTGAAATTAGCCAAAATGGATCTGATATTGACCCAGATGGAATGTTCTAGAATTTAAAGCTTTTGGTTCTGCAATCCTCTAAGGGTGTCAACACAACAAGTAGGTAGCAGTAGATAAGTAACTCGCGGTCGATTTTACTTGGACGTTTACCAATGATGCACTCTGTTTCGCTCTGAATGGTACGTTCAAGGTCGTCCAGCCCTTCCACGCCACAACACTCCCTAAGAGGGAAAATTTGCCTGTCAACATCGGTAGTGCGGTACTGGTTAAGTTTAGTATTTGCACTATTCTATTATTTAGTAAGTGCAATATTTTTAAGTAGATAAGTTAATGTCTCAGTTGTAATCCTCAACAGGAATGGAAGCGTTCGGGGTCATCTTTTAGTTCAGTAAAAAAAAAATAATAATAAGGAAATTATTACAGGGTGACTTCCTTATAATATATATATATATATATATATATATATATATATATATATATATATATATATATATATATATGATGAAATGTTACTATCTGGAGTACATCCGTTCATTCTGCAGTCCATAAATTTGCAGTTCCGACGTTTCGCTAGAATCTCATCCAGCATTGACGAGGTGAACCCAACAAAAGTAGAAGAGCGATTATAAAATAATCACATATTATATGATAAATGCTTATACATTTTTGTGTACAAATGATAAATTTATGTATACATAATTATTAGATGGTGATAAACATATCACAGTATTATATATATATATATATATATATATATATATATATATATATATATATATATATATGTGTGTGTGTGTGTGTATACACACCTATATATATTTATATATTGTTAATTAGCTCATGTTATGGTACCACAACAGCGGTCTGAGCTTGACTAAGAATCGCAGGTGACTCTTTGCTCTGTGCTTTATACATCGACGCGAGCTACTCTTCTACTGCGACCCACTTGTTCTGTCCGCACCTTAAACCTGAACATCGTCTCTGCTCCTCGACGTAAAGGTTGTGAATGATTACTAAAAGACAACAATGCTAAAAATTGGTATGCATGGTTATTTCTTAAGCTATTAGTAAATTGAGTTTCACAGGCAAACTTATTATAGATAATTATTTTAAAATGTTTGAGATAAATCATATTCGATTTGCGTTAGGGATCTTCGTCAGTGAACTTCAGTTGCAAGGTTTGAGGTCATCTATAGATTCGCCGATAACTGACTAAAATGTTTTAATAGCTTGGAGCAACTGTGGTATATTTAATTGGAGCAACTGTGTTGAAAAAACGTCGTTGAAAAAACTTTGTTGAAGGCTGCCCAATGAAGAATTTCTTCGGTACAGTTTAGTTTGTGGTGTAAGCTTTTTTGTATTGTATGTTACAGTTTGTCACCCTTAATCTATTTTTTTTTTTTTTTAAATTTCCGAACGACGTTATTTGAGGTATTATTTATGGATGCAAGTGCGACAAATGTATCTACTGGTTGCGTCGCTTTAAAACTTATTCTTGTAGTATGTGCCAACGTTTATCAATTATTGTATATATTTTACTACCTTTTTGTCCTGGGTATTTAATGGCTTTGTTAGTATTTTCTTTGAGCATTGGTTCTTCTCTAAGTCTGTGGAGAATGCATCTAAAGGCAGCACGTTTATGTTGTAGTTATGGTTTGAAGTGTTGTGGATAGAAAGTTTCGTTGTTGGTTTTGTGCAGATATTGAAGTTACTGTATGTCTTTAAATATAAACCATAGAGTTGTAATTAAGGTTCAGGTTGTCCATTTATTTTAGTAAAAGTAATAAGTTCGGTTAAAGAAAATGAAGGTATACTGTTAAGAGGACTATAATAATAAGAAAGAATAAAACAGTAGGTTAACGAAAATGAAGGTATACTGTTAAGAGGACTATAATAATAGGAAAGAATAAAACAGTAGGTTAACGAAAATGAAGGTAAACTGTTCAGAGGACTATACTAATAGGAAAGAATAAAACAGTAGGTTAACGAAAAACACAGGCAAATGGGAATAATATAGATTAAAACATTTAAAAGACCTGTTGCCTATGAACTTGTGTTTGTTGCTTGTAAATATGTTCTGCATCGAATGTTTACATATTACAGTTATTTAGAATCAATTACAGGTTGCTTTAAGAAAAATTATAATTACAATAATTTGTTAAACGAAAAAAATATTTTACAATTTTCTCTTCTTAGAAAACTGTGCTTTTTATATCAAATAAATTTAAATATCACTTAATCAGAGATTAAGTTATAAACACTTTTAACTTTTGACATTACTCCTGCTTCCTACGTTTATCTATAACATGATTTGATGACTTCTGTTACATAAGTTCACCTCATTTAAATGCCTTAAAATATATGATGAAAGGGTTCCATACATACATCGTTCATAATCTAATGTATAAATATAGTTCGTTACATAATATATGCATATATTAATATATGTTATATATATATATATATATATATATATATATATATATATATATATAAAGAAATAAAACAATTTACAAATACAAGAATAATTTACTTTTGTAAATTATTCTTGTATTTGTAAATTGTTTTATTTCTTTATTAATACACAAGAATACATATTATAATATATATATATATATATATATATATATATATATATATATATAAGTTAGTTTAATACTTGTTAAATACATTTTTAAAACTATTTGCTATAAAATAACTTTTAAGTCTACTTTCTTGTTTCAGGTTCAAAATGGGATGGTTTACGTGGTGAGTTAAAGATCTCTCTTTACTTAACGTACTTCGTCATATCGAAACGGAAGTAGTTCCAACTTCCTCCATTAAATAACACTGATATTGATTTTAACTTTCGTTTAGTAATATAAGACCTATAAATTTTGATAAGAACAAAATGCTTACCGAATATTTCCTGAGCACATCCTAACCTAATTGAATTAAATACTCTCAGTTTTCATGACGAACACACCTCACGTGCCAGAGAAACACGTGAGTTCAACACACATCAGAAATAATTATGTTCCACAAACATCGAACCTAATACGTAATATGAGCTAACAGATTCAATATCCTAATAGTTGATAAATTATAAATGATCTACTTTTCCAAACCACCGGTAGGGCATATATATATATATATATATATATATATATATATATATATATATATATATATATACACAACTTTATTACTGAGCTCTATGTAAGTTTTACTTCTCGAGAAAATCAGTTTGGCAATTGAAACATTCGTTATACCTTGGGATAAGACTTCCAATAGCCCATTCATAAATTATGAATTAGCCATTATGAATGAAAGGAAATGCGTTATGGTGCAAATTTGTCGGTACTCCTGTTTTGCCGCTTTTTCAGTTCAGGTATAAGACGGAAGTAAGTCGTTGCTAGGTCGAAACCTGTGACGGGTGATCGAAGTACTCACGAGTAGTCGGTAATTAATTGTGAGGACGTTCGTTATCTTGGATCAAATAAATTTTCTTAACTTACCATACATCATATATTCTCTCGGGAGAGTGTTGTACCACCTTACGCCTAGTCAATGCCAAGTTCAAGATAAGTTTCAGTCAATCACGATTGACTACTTACATTACTAGCAGCGCCTTTCTCAGAATAATAACTGCGGGAAAGATAGGTTAACACTGATTTTGGTATTCCGTCTGTAATAAAGAGAGATAAATCTTGGAACTGTATAATAACTACGTATAGTATAAATGAATTTTAATCGCTTATAGTTCAATCAACAGTCTTGAAAATCTGACGTATGGGACCAGACAGTAAAATATTGTGGTTTACCAAGGTTACCAACAAAATAATATTGAGAGGTCTGCTAAGTTAAGTTAAAACTCAGCAAATTCATTATAAATGGGTAGAAAAATGATACGATATCTTTCACTCTGAAGTGTTTTATTTACTGTAACTGATCATAAAGAAACTCAATGAGAATAAACAATATAAGGTAAGTAGACAAATCAAATAAGAATACTTCTAATATTGTATGAATCAAAATAATAAACCAATAATAAATTTAATGTGAATGTCTGGTTTTAATCTGAATCATTACATTAGTTTGAACTACACTTCAGTGATCAATGATTTCTTATTGTAAATATCTCTGTAACCATCTTTCATCACTGGGAATAAATAAAGTTGACCGTCGTCAGCTTTTCGGATACCAAACGTAAAACTGAAATTGTACTTTATATACGACAAAACACTTTTACCGGGAAAATATTTACATTACGAGAGAAAATCCACATAAAGTCATGAAAAAAATAATAATTAGAATTTACTTTTGTGTTTTGAAAAGGGAAATACACCTTATTAACATATCTAAAGCTAGTAAGAATAAACGATTACTATATTGTTCACCCTTTTATTTATAGTCTATATTATTAATATTTCTTTATAGTGAAATATGACATTATTAGCGGTTTCTTGAAAATGCCGATAACATTGGACGAATTAGAACGGGAAGATCCTGTGGAATTTGTGAAAGCAAGCCACGATGACGAACTCAATGTAGACGTCTACTCGCATCCAGACGATCCCAGGTTCTTTTTGCTATTCGACTCGAACGGGAATATAGCCGGAGTTCGCATTGGAGTAAGTATTTTTCATTTTAAACTTTGAATTTTCGTATGTGGCATAAACTAAATTTATTTAATAAATTGTTATATAACTTATTCAAATAAAAGTACAAGATGACATTAAATTTAATTTAAGTAATATATACATGTTGAATTTAGAATAGTTACAATATGTTATACTAATTTAACTTGTTTTTGAGTATTATCTTTTTTGGAGTACATGTGTACTGATGAGGTCTGAAACATTCAACACTTTGAAGGCGCTCTACAACAAAATAGTAAAACCTCATGAGAGTGTTTGTACTCTTGTGTGTGTGCTTGCGTGCGTGCGCGTGTGTGTTTGTAAGGTTAAAAAAAAATATTGTTTTAATTTATTAATGTTTCAAAAAATAATGTTTATAGTAGGTTATGGCATAGAATAAAATTAGTGAATAAAACTTATAATACGAATATGTGTAAAGAATGTAAGAAGTTGCAACTATTGGCTTGGTTTTACAGTCAGAAAAAAAAAACTTGTCAGTATTGGAGTTGGAATGGGAACTGGGCGGACAGCAATTTGCCTCCACAGAGAGAAATACTCTACACGGTAAAATATATTAATGGAAAATGCAGTACGTGTAGCAAGCGAAGAAGTTAAATACGTTTTGTCGCTTACTGCGTATGAGTCGATTTCTAGGAATGAAATACATTAAAAATTTAAGACCATTTAATTTTCGATCAATATTTCACTGCCATTCACAGAGAATCAGGAGTCATTAGAAGAGATATACTCCTACCGAATAATACAGGGTGAATATGAAAGAAAAACTCATTTTCAGCGTGAAGAAAACTTAAAGGAATGTCGAAAGTTGGTTAAAAAGATGAAATTAATAAGCAAGGAAGTTAAATTAGCTAACGATGCAATGAAAGACAAGTTAAGACAGAAAATATTGAAAATGTCAGAAGGAAAATTGTCTTCTATGATGTGACAAAGCACAATACAAAAGAAAGGGAGATTTGAAGAGCGTTGATTTGGTCAGCCTGTTACTTGGTTTGGCATCAAATATCTTGAGAGAATTAATCATCAAAAAAATACCAACTTCTTGGTATGAGTATATAATATGCCTGTCTTACGTTAAAACACACACAAAGATTTAAAAAATATCTTTGATAAATAACCACAGACCGAAAATCCTTTAAATGTAAATATTTCTGTTGCAGTGTATCAAGTCCGATGTGGTGAGAGAAGCTCAAAACACAAATTTGGAGTTTCCGTACCATTATGATAAGATTCCTCTCTTTAATTCAGGCAACGTTTGGAATACAGACATTTGGTACACAAGCTTTCCTTTTGTAAATCCTGGTGAGTAGAATCCTAATAGTAGATACGCCTCAAATTAAAAAAAAGATTTAACTTTTAAAACTTCATTTTTGAGTATATTTTAAAGTGCCTCTGCAACTCAAAGTTTGATTTAACTTTTAAAAATTAGTGGGATACTTATGTCAAGTTGGATAGTAATGACTGGTTTAGGCGTATAAAAGTATTGTAGGGTATTATTATGATTGAGTATTTGATGAATATTCTCCCTTTCTCCTTATTTCTGAAACACACACACACACTAACTGCGACGGCCCTACCAACTGTTACAATGAGAAAAATTTGAACAAGCATCGCCAACCGAAGTGAGCTCTGTGTCAACCCTTGGCGAAATCTGCCAGAGAACCAGTCACTGGACTTTTTTTTAAAAACCAAGCTCCCGGAGGTTTAACCCTTTGGGTACTATTTTCCGGCAAATGAATTCATTTTAGGAATATCAGCTTAATGACCAGGGTGTCAGATTGTGTAAGAAATTATTTATTAATTAAATTTCATCTTAATTTGCAACTTAGTAAGGAACACTGTTTTTTATTTTATATTAATTTTCGCTTTAGCACAGATTTATCAATTCTATAAAATTTAACTTTTTACAAAACTACTTTATACGTTTTACAGAATTTCTAAAGTATAATAAAACTTTTATAATTGAACTTAGCAATTATTTCTTAATGGTTTTACCCCAACTTAGTTATTTGAATATTTTAATGTCTTTGACATTTGGTTCAAATGTAAGCCTTTAAAAACTTTACTCAATTCTAACATACATTTATATCCTGTAAACGTACGCTTTATAGTTAAATTTAAATTATAGAAAAATACACAAAATATCCCTAAAAAGAGAAACATATTAACATTTATAATTTCATAAGAAAAATCACCGATGCAAGTAAATCACATTTCACCTAAACGTTTCACCTAATCAAAATAACAATTTTATACCCTATATCTTCACACACACACACACACACACACATATATATATATATATATATATATATATATATATATATATATATAATTTATACAAATCTATGCATATTTAAGATTACCCGTCCTTCAAAAGAAACCCACATAAACAATTTAGGAAACAATTTAGCAAAAACTTACTTCCCGATTTAGCATTAACCATTTCGAATATTTGGCCGTTATTTATACAGGAAAAAATTTATGAAAGAAAAAACCACACATCAACATATAACAATTTATAAAAACAAATCACACATTAAACATTCAAATTCATTTAATAGCCCTCACCTATTATGACCAACAAATCTTATTGAGAATATAACCCAAATTGACAATGCCATCAGAAACATTTACCTAATTTTAAACATTATATTTAGATCCTAATATTAACGCACCATTTGTAAAATCAGCACATATAATAATATATAGGATCTATATAATACCCATTTACGTTTATCAATTAATATGTAAAATATGCTTTTTGACTGTTGTTTGTTTTCGAACAATATTTATCTGTTTTCTGTAAATCTGAGAAATACTTCAACATAAGTCATACATATTCTGACATTGTTGTCTGTACTAATTTTAATTTGTTAATTTCTAACCTGGTTCACTTGCAACCCTTAATGCTGGGTTGATTTTTAATATCTTTTCCTACCCAAAACAAGCTAATGTTTTTAATTTTTCTATTTAGTATTCAAACAAACTTAACAGTTCCTTAATCATCATTACTGTAACATAACATATAAAACCCCTAGGCATTTATTTATTAATTTTAACCCTTTTATTTGTTTACAAAGTACATCTATCTATATTCCTTTTATTTCAGTATACTTAGTGAACAACCCTTTTAATGCATTTGCTTTAATTTTGTCTTAGTTTACCAATATTTAGGTTTTTATCTATTTTGTGTACATGTGATTTTAATGTACTATATCAAAAAACACTAACAGGATTTATTTCCAACATAATTTAATTCTCAAACAAAAATCGTTTCTTTATATCTATACTTGTTTGGCCGCCATTTTGGCTTTGATAACTTCAAAATCTAAATGGCGCCTAGTGTTTCTCACTTCTAATATAAATAAAACCATTATCTTTATAATAAAGTTTATTCATTACAACTTCTAAATGAAAGAGAATTATTTGAATTATATTTTCTCCCCAAAATAAGTGAATTTACGAAATTATATTTTTGAACAAGAAGAAAACTACCTTTTATCGAACAAAAAGTAGATTTATGAAAGTTGTGTTGAACGTAAAATGAGGTCATGTTATACTTTGATTTTAAGTAGAATAGGAATGGGTCTATGGCAGGGTAGGAATGCAATGTTTTCTTTTCAAACGCTGTGACAGTCAACCCGCACTGCCATTGGCTAATACCCTCAAGAGTAGCTAGTTGCTAAAATCATTCATTAACTTACGGATTTTTTCACAATAACCCCCCCCCCCCCCCAAATAATTTTATTTAAATATAAATATCTAATCCTCTCTATTAGAAAATGCCATCATTATTGAATAACGGTTTTTTCGTATAGTGTGGCGTGAAGTATCTCTTATAAATACCACTTAATTATTAACCGGAGTTAATTCGGAAATTGAAAAAAATATGTAATTAATAATATACAGAATGTAACAATTATTTAATTACTACCTTATATAGTAAAATGTTCTTCCTGCATATAGGTTAGAAGTTTGAAGTGATTGTTAAAAGACAAATTTAGTTACAGCCAATAAAAGCGAATGAGCTGACTAATAAAAATAAGAGATAATGACCAAAATGCATGTAAGTCCGAACGAGTAGTCTGTCATAATAATGTAAACAAATGTCAGCTAATCACTGCTAACAATAGATTAAGATGTGAGAAGCATTATCTGCGTTTACATTATATGCATTATTTGTCTGCGTTTACATTGTATGCATTATTTGTCTGCGTTTACATTGTATGCATTATTTGTCTGCGTTTACATTGTATGCATTAGTTGTCTGCGTTTACATAGTATGCATTATTTGTCTGCGTTTACATTGTATGCATTATTTGTCTGCGTTTATATTGTATGCATTATTTGTCTGCGTTTACATTACCGATCAGTGTTGCGTTGTGAAATATATGACACAAGAAAATAAGTAAATATATATATATATATATATATAAATTATATATTTTTTTAAAAAGTCAATTCCTACTAAATCAGCAGAAGAAATTTATTTTAATTTATACTTATTTTATAATTACAATAAATATAAATATGTATATACATATGTCAAAATAAGAATATTAAGTGGAAAAATAGAAAGCTAATTGCGGAACCAAGCAAGCTACATCACTTGTAAATCACTACACCACAGCTGCAGTGAACGGAAATTTAACGTGGAATTGGCAACAAGACTCACGCACGCAGCAAGTAAACTTCCTATTCGCTCAGAAGGCTGTAATCACCACTTCCTCTGGTGGATTTCGCCTACGTAGAATCCTATTCTGTTTTTCAAACTATAGTAACGTAGTGAATAGAGAAAAAACATTGGTGACAGATTGACCAGTATAGTGCTTGTTGATTGTAAATAGAGTATTACGGAACTCACTAGTTATTAATATACCAAATTTAAACAGTGTTTCGAAGCTTTTAAAAATGTTATTAAATCTAAAATTGTCCTATACTTTATTGAGACTCTGGAAAATCGTAACAGTATTTTAAAGTATTCAACATTTTTATGATTGTATAAATTGAATGGTTTATTTATATCTTTAATATATTGCTATATTATCTTTTATCATCGTTTTTTGGTGTATTTGTATTTTTGGGATATAGTTGTGATTCGAAATTTATTCCTATTTGAAACAAATGAGACACTTATTGTACAAATTTTCGTGCACAACAGGGCATTGTTTCACAAGTAAACCTACCTCAAACCTTTTCAGCAATCACACTTTATTTATATCCTTCTGCCTTTCCTAAGGTTTACTCTTGTTTATGTCAGCGTTTCCCATCAACTGCCTTCTTCACCTATAAAAGCTTTTACCAATTTATTATCAGATTTCTTCCTCATCTATTTATATACTTATTCCAAATTTTCATCCACATTTTGTGACACATTTACTTTATCCAACTATTTATGATAACTGTCTTGTTATTTTCCAAAATGTCTCGTTACCCCATTTTCCATCTCACTCACAATAATAAAGTTTTCATTTTTCAGGAAAGCTAAAGAGTGGCGGTAGGGAACAGATAAATGACGAAGTAGCAGAAGGAGTGTTCGTGAAGCTGAACGGCGATTGGCTGGAAATCGCCCGAAACGAGTGCGATGTAGAGAAACAAGGCTTCGTAAAGAAGCTATGCGTTGTTGGAATGGGTAAGTCGGTTTTATTGAAATGTACAGTAAAAGAGAAAGGCTGTATAGTTCAACAAAATTTATGAATGTTTGTTGTGAACAATCTTTGTAAACGGAGGCTTACAAACGAATTTAAGCTTGTTTTTTGTATCTATTGGGTTGTGTTTCGAAGTTGGTGTTTTTTCAATTTCAGCGGTATTTTCACATAAGAGTAGAGCCTCTATGTATTGTAGATAACAAAAGTGTACAAATGTCAAAATCGAAATGCTAAATATTATAGTATTCAAGTTTTTCTTTTACTTAAAACATAATTATTTTAATAAAGTTGTTACTATAATATAATTTGTCGGTAAACATATCAGGTAAATGATTATTTGCAACTAATACTGCCAAAACAGTTTCTTATGTTATAATCTAGGAAGAAACGAGGGAAGGTTTCAAAGCCAACCTGTCTAGGATATAAAGTTTCTTTAAAATATTTTATCATCTAAAATTACCTTATATGGCTTGTTTGTTCATAATTTTATAATCTCGTAATTAATATAAAATATTACAAGTTCAAAGTAGTTTTAATATAAACCGAGTCGACAGCAAATTTAGTCTGTTAATAAATATACATATACAACGTCCGTAAAAGACTTCAAAGTGCAAAATTATTTTTAAAGTTAACCGTTTATTACATAATTAAAACCTACGGTAGGTATTAATGACTAATCCTATGGTTTATATCAATTAGAGATTACCTAAGTAACCTAAGTACATAAGTAAGAAAGGTACCTAAATGACTAATCCTATGGTTTATATCCATTAGAGATTACCTAAGTAACCTAAGTACAAAAGTACGAAAGATAACTTAAGTACCTATCGGTTATTCATTAGGGATTCATTGCAACAAAAACATTATTAACGAACATTCAAATAGGTTTATAATTATGTAAATTTTATTATTAGTAGGATGCTATATTTTTATTTTCATTTTAAGAGTAAATTTTATTAAGTTCAATATGATAATAAAATAAGAGATTTCCTTTCTAAACAGGTCAGCACTACTATTACAATGTAACACCTGACGCCCGGTGCGAATCCCTTCAACCTGTGTTTGCCCTTTACGATGGTGGAGAACTTCAAGGATTTGGTCTAGCTATTTTGGGTTCTTATTCTAACAAAGAAAGCGGTCGCAAGTGGTTTGAAGATATTCCTCGTGTAGGAGTTGAAGTGAGTATTTTAATATAGAACTGATTTTTCAATTGTTGTTTTATGTATATAATATTTGAAAGCTTTAACAAATTTTGGTAAAAAAAAGTGGTATGAAGGTTTTACTAAATCTCATTAAAAAGTTACCCAAGCGGATTTTTTTTTGAAGAGTAATATCGATGTTTTAGACATTCAAAATTATTTATTAATCAGTCATGTAATCCAGTGAAGTGAGATGTTCTTTCTTCTACCGTAGATTAACGTTTAATCTTCCTACCGAAAGTAGGAATGGCCATCTTCTAGCTATTCCCCAATTAAGAATTACTTTCGTTATGTAGAAGAACTTTTACCTAGTAAAAGTGACAATTATTTTATTGCGACAATGATAGGCTTCCATCTAGAGCATGTTTATGCCATTTTTCGGAGATACTAGAATATTTTTAATACACTGACACCATTTAAAACGCTTTCTACAACCTATGAACGGTAAATATTTTACCCACTTAAAAAAAAAGTAAACGTTTCTGGTTGAGAAAATGCCCACAGCAAAATTGTCGTGTCTATTAAACAACCCTTATAGGGTTTTCATTGAGCTTAAAATAGCCGGGCCCGTCTAAGTTTACTATTTTTCGCGCAATTCAATGTTCTAGGGGGCTAACTATTGAACTTAAATATTGTACTGGAACTGAGCACCTTTGACCATGAAAAATTATAAGGGGTTAAAAGTAAGGAGAAGGAAAGAATTAAATTTCATCTCGTGACACATGTAATCGGAAATTACTAGAATACAGGTGCAGTATTTCAATTGTTTCTCTCATTAGCGTATAGACTACATTGTCAGAAGAATTCCTATATTCATCATTCCATTTCAACCTCATGAGTGCGTGGAGTATTACTAAATGGGTAGCCAAAAGATAGTTTGCAGCTCCTTTTCTAATTTTCCTTTGCGAACTATATTATTCATTTTGTTTGGAGTTATACACCATTTATAGTTAGAATTGTATGTTGGCACTGAAACCAAATGTAAGTAACACAACAGTATTTTTTTCGTTGAAATTTCGAAAAATCTTAAAGTGTTAATTTGTTTTACTTTGCATATCTTTAATTTATTTTGATTCAACAGACCTTTTATTTTAGTAACCAAAAATCAAAAGAGATGGTTTCGAAAACTCAACTTACAATATAATAATAAATACAATTATTATTTTACTATTCATTCATTAAAAAACAATATACTGTATTTAAAGGAAAATACAGGTCGGTTTAATACATAACAATATTTATTCTAACTTTATTCCTAATTTGTAGCTCTGAATACTTGAAGGACTGTTGGGTTTAACTATAATTGTGTTTGATTTGAGGCCTGTTGATCTTATCATCCCATAGATTATACAGTACAGTTACTGACATTTAGTTAAAGATTAAACCTCTCTGCTCTGGGATTAGTTATAATTAGAATTATCTGTTTTAGATTGAATTCTGCTGTCCTTTTGGTTATTGATTTCATAATTAAGTGCCTTTTGGGACCATACACTTGGTATTTTTTAGGATTGTGAGTTTTGTAACAATGTGTGAGTGAGCATCTTCCCTGGGCTGAATGGTGGAGTTTTGATGATGATTTCGATGATTCAATGTGTTTACATTTACACCAGTTTGCAGCCGGTGTTTCAGTATACTGTTAGTAGTTTGAGTTTGTTGTGATTTAGAATCTTAGAGGGGTGGCGTTAGAAATAGTCGAGCTTTATGGGGGATTTTACACGCGGCACAGGGACTCTATTCCTGCACGTCGTGGTTGTGTTTATATATTAAACACGATTTCCATTTAAAAAATAATTAAATTTAAATCTATGGTTTGTAAATTTATGCCAGAAACGGGTTTCACTTCCTAAAAATATATTGCACACTTTGAAACAACCAACGTTTGAAGAAATGCTCACGATTAGCTTTCTTGTACATTTTTGTTCAAAACGGAAGTACTGTATTACGAAAGAATTCAGATGTAATACAGTATTTTTGCTCTTACATTGGAATACTTGCTTAGAGTGTATTTTTTAAGGGTAAACATTGTTAACAATTATCGAAATATATAAATAAAAACATATCAAAACAGTGTGATTAACTAGCAACATTGTTTAATATGTGTATCAATTTTAAGAATGAAATTACTTAAATAATCGATCTTAAATTCACGTCCAACTCTATACTAGTTCATTACTCAGAAAGTCGTTATGAATATCTAAGAACTTAGGGCACTTGTTTGCTATGCTGGTTAACTACATTTACCGCTAATTGTTCATGTTACAGGTAATCGTTCCAAATGCTCCCCAATGTCTTTACGACTGGTTTTCTAGCTTCGACGCTACTTCTTTGCATATCTACCTGAGGAACTACGCCAGATGGACTCCCTGTACCAGTAGAAGGAACCGCTGTCCTAAACAAACATAACTTATTTTTTACTTTATGTATAAATGCATTAGTAACATACACATACCATTTTGTTAAAGGAAGAAATATAAATTAAGTTGTTGGATAAGTTCACAATTATTAAAAAAACACAAAAACAAAACTACCTCTATTTGTTTTCATTAATTTTAAACATTAGTCCTAAAAATTAACTATACAGTGTTATAAGATTTAGATACACAGAAAAATCTACGTTTTAATTCACGTACATCTTCAGTATTAACAATTTTGGTAAATAAATCTGTGCTTTGGATTTCTCCTTATTTTTAAACAGTAAAACTCCTTTATTTAAATAAAAAATTTTTGTTATTAGTTCCGTTTTGTACACTTTGAATTATCGTATTCATTTCCAAATCATTTCTTTGGTGTTCCATTATATCTGTAAAACTTAAGGGTATTTGAGAGATTACATGTACATTTAACAATTTATTATTGACCCATCAATTTTTTTTACTAATGTGTTAATATTAAGAATTTATCTTTTGATGTCACTACACTCAGTATGAGTTCTGCTTAAGGCATCAGCTACAGGGTTATCCTAACCCTTTACGTGAAATATTATGAAATGTAATCTTAATATGCGCTCTAGCCAACGTCCAATTTTTCCTAACTTTCTGAAGTGACTTAAAGACCTTGACAGCGCTTGGTTATCGGTTATTAAATAAAAGGGCATTACTTCTAAGTACTTGTAAAAATTTTCGATACTTATTACTATTGCTAAAATTTCTTTTTCATAAACTGATAAATTGCGTCCAAAACCTATAAATTTTTTAGAATAAAAGGTTATAGGTTTATGTTTACCGTTGTTGTCTTTATGCATTAAACGTGAACCTATACCATGTTCAGTAGCCTCTGTCATTAAATAAAATGGTTTATCATAATTAGCAATATCTAAACAAGGCGGGTTCATTACACAATTTTTTAATATAACAAAACTATTTTCAACATTCTTAAATCCAATTCAATTTTTCTCTTTTTTTGCGTAGCTCGTTTAGTGGGCTAGCTATTTTAGCATTATCTTTTATAAAAGTACTAAAGAAAGATACCATACCAATAAATATTGATACATCTTTTGGGTTTTTAGGTCTTGGAAATTCTTTAATAGAGTTAGTTCTATCTGGATCTATCTTAATTACATTTTCACTTATTTTGTTGCCTAAAAAGCTTATCTCTGTACAAGCAAATTTTGCCTTTGACACACTGACAGTTAAATTATTTTTACCTAATCTTTTGACTACTTCAGTTACATGTTGAATATGTTCTTTTAAAGATTTACTATAAATAATGATGTCATCAAGACAATTTATCATCAATTTATACTTTATGTTGCAAAAAAATTGGTTCTACATACGCACTCAATATTCCGATCCAAACATGGAGACCATAAGGAATTCACGTGTTATTATATTGATTAAAATAGTATTGAAAGGAGTATATTTCTTGCTCCCTTCGGATAATGGAATCTGATAAAAGGAATTACATGAATCTATACAAGTAAAATATTTTGCACCACTTAAGTATTGGTAACAGTCAGACATATCTCCTATTGGATGTGAGAATCTCTCTATTATTTGGTTTAATTTTCCATAATTAGCTACTAGCCTATGTTTGTCCTATATTGATACTAAAAACGAAGGACTTAAATATGGACTAGTCGAATGCTCTATGATTTTTCGTTCTAAAAGTTCGTCTAATATTTTCTTTAAAATTGCCATTTTTGTCGGGCTTAATGGATATGGTTTTAATTTTATCATTTCTTCACTTTTAACTTTCAATTCGAATTAAAAATTTAATGCCTTACCAATCTTATCTGTGAAAACATTAGGATAATTTTTTACTAATTTTTCTCTCTTTTTTGGCTTCCTCACAACCAATTTGAACTTCGTTTGAGTTTAAATTATTAACCATACAACTTTTTACTCTATTTAATGCTACATTCACATTTGTTTTAAAATTAAAATTACATGAGTTCTTTAAAATATCTATTATTAAACCAGTTTCTTTAATAAAGGGAAGTCCCAAAATTATTTTACAATTTAAACCTTCTGCTATTAAAAACTTTACTTGAAATGAAAAATTTTTTACTTTAATTTTGACAATGCAATTAACTTTTATTTTTATCTCTGTATTATTAGCTGCTGAAACTTTATCCTGTTTGTTTACAATTTTCTGTAATAATTTTTGATTTAACAATGTTTTAAAAAATTCTTCGTTTATTATGTTTATTGAGCATCCAGTGTCCAATAAAGCATTACAATTTAATCGACTACTTAATTTAATGGTTATTGTTGGTAACATAACAGTTTTTGTTTCATTCTTTAACCAATTTTTCTTTTCTACTATTTTCGTAATTTTTTAACATTTTCTAGTTTCTCTGAAAATTTTTGATTTATCCAATACATTAACTTGTTCAATTTTTGTTTCATTGATTTTATTCTTTGATATATTCGGATTTATTACATATTTTTTTTTTTAAATCCGAGTGTTTAAATTGATTAACTTTATTCTTACGTTTTAATTAATTTTGACGTTTTCTGACTAAGTTAACTTTGTGTGTTACTTCATTGCGGGAGAAATATGGCATTTCTTCCCTTGACTGTAGATGCTAGTTAACATATTTGTTGTTATTACAATGCTTAGCAATATGACCTAACCTGTTACAGTTAAAGCATTTTGCATGGTTCTTATTACTATCCACATTTAATGTTGGTTCATTATTGTATTTCTTAAATTTTATCTTATTAGGCTCCTGCTTTCTACTTGGATTATTTCTAAATACACGATTATCGTTTTCTTGTCTTATTACATCGTTATAACATAAGTTTTGAATTTGAACACACATATAGTCCAGGTCGTTAAAATTAGCAGGATTGTTTACAAAAATTAATTTATTACGGTCTTCTGGCGTAATTCCTAACTTAATAATTTCTATTATCTCAGTATTGGAATAATTACATCTCAACAATATACAGATATCTTTAACGCTTCTAATATAAATATTAATTAGTTCTAAATTACCTTGCGGTCTGTTTACAAGATATCTTTTCAAATTTTCTCCGAGGTTTATAGGTATAAAGCTTTTTAATATATCTTCATGAAAATCGTTTAATTGAACGTTATTGTCTAAAGCAAAGAGAACTTTATCTAACAAAGGGCCTTGTACCTTTCCTATGCTTAGCTCTAAAATTTGTATTTGACAATTTAGTTTCTTTTTTTATTTTTAAAATTACACTCATAAATTTTAATAAGCTGTCTAACTCTAGTCCATCTGACATGTCAAACATTTTTAAATATCTTTCCAAAGGATTCGGCAATTTGTTGTACAGTTCAGGATTAAACACTGGTATATAATTGGTTTGATGTTTTACTAATTGCTGTTCAAAACCAGTTATTTCTAAATTTGCATCATCTCCAATTAACAGTTAAGGTATCGCAATTTCCGTTAGTTCCCTAACGCAACCGTTTGTTTTTGATTCAGTTTTTTGTAACACATCATTATTTAGTTTCTCTTCCTCTAGGCTACTAGTAAATAATTGCCTTTGGGTTTCTATCCTAACTTTACTGTCTAAACTTGTTTCAGCTATTTACTTTTCCAAATTTTTCATCTTTTTTAAAAATTACTTTAGGTCGTCTGACATTTTACATTCTAATTCAAATTTCAACAAGCATTTACATCTTAACCTTAATTGTACTAGCTTTGTTTCAGCTCTCGGTTTTTAAATTATTACATATTTCTACTAAGTTCTTAAATTTATTTTCGATTAACAAAAACTCGCTAGGAACATCCATTTTACCAATTAAATTAACAGGGTCGGCTTTTTAATCTGTACCTTTGGCTATTTTTCTCAAGGTCTTTCTTATTTCAGACAATGTAATGTCCGTTCTAACCTTTACACTCCTAATTTTTAGTTCGAAAATTAACTCGTCTTTCACCAACAGATCAATATTTATTTTCAAATCGCTAGACATTTTTTTTCTTTTTTAAATAACTTTACTACACAATAACAAGTATTCTTAAGGAGGGCTGCACAACTTAGTGAACTTACCATACCAACACATAAACGGCATTAATCATTAGAATTAGTTAGCAGTAATTATTATTAAACTATTTAAATAATTTAAATTAATTAACAGAGTCACGCACCTGTAACGATTCGCGCTTGTACCTAGGAATTTATCTCTATTTAATATGTTATTTTGCTTATTCCAACAATTAATATTTACTTACTAGGGCATCTAGTCCTACGCACAACTCAGGCAGAAACTGTCTGTCTGTAAAGCCCTGCCAAATCTTGAAGATAGAAATAGGTTACATTCGTAATAACTATTGAACGTTGAAAGACAATAAAAATGTATTTGTAATGTGAAATCTCAGAATTTAAACAAATTACAAATCAATATGTTAACAAATCACCTATTAAATTACTGCCAACTAATTTATTACTACAAGTTAAATATCATTGAAAGTACCGTTAGGTGGTAAGTTAAGCAATAAAATTTAGTTTTTTTTAAATCTAACAATCAAGGAACGATTCGAGGTACGGTTTATGTGTTATACAATTGTCATGTCGGTATTTAATTTAGGTAATATTACGATACATTTATCCTTATTACACTAAAACGTACCTTGTCAACCTCGTAGCTTGTATCACACTATTACTTTCAATTTAGCACAGCACATCACTTGCACATAACTGCACTTACACGAAAAGGTACAAAATTTAATGAAAGAAACTCATCGAAATTCTTCGCCTTCTTCCTTACGTACGACTTATTAAACTACTGCCGGCCTCAACATATTTAATTCTTGAATGATTGCTGGTTTTCTAAAAAATGTCCGAAATATTGGGGTAATCTGCCCTTCACAACTGTCTCGTCCAAAGACCTGGCTTACAGTGGGCAGTTGGATAGACGCGCGATGCCCGTCTCGCCAGCACCCCCTACTTTATATTCGTATTTCATTTGTTCCTGAAGTACCCCCATGCTTACGTAATATGATGTGATTCTTATAACTAACCACCTCCTATGATAATTTACATGATTTGCCCGCTAGGAGCGCCTTACTCCCTACGTTACAATACCAAGTGTTCACATAGAAAACAAATTTTTTTTAAATGTCGGCTCGATCTTATTATTAAGTAAAAATTAAAAATATAAATTCTTTTATATGTAATACACAACTACTTGAGAGTGTTACAATATATATATATATATTGTTACAATATATATATATATCTATATATAAAGAACTAAGTCAAAATACAAATACAAGAATTATAATTGAATTTAAAATGTATAATTGTATTTGTACTTTGACTTAGTTCTTTATTAATACACAAGAATACATATTTCAATATATCACTTTCACTATATGTACCTAAACAAGAATTTTACTTAGTACTGCTTTAAGTACACATATAGTGAAAGTAATTAGTGAATATAAGAAAATATAAGAAAACCGTTTTGCAAAGTTAAATGTATATATAGACCTATACTTTTATTTATATATATATATATATATATATATATATATATATATATATATATATATATATATATATACGTTAATGTGTGTAGATACGTTTCCTTCTATTATATTTATTGAATAAAAATAATTTGAATACAAGAATAGTTTTAAATTATATATTATTCAAAGTTGTCCGCCAATAAAATAGGTTCTAACTTCAAGAAACAATTTTCATTGTTTTCCCTAAACATGCTAATACTTATTTTATTGTTGAAAATCTTTGTATAATATACAAGTTAAAATTATTCTAATACTTGAAATATTTGTATTCAATAGTTACATCCTATGAAATTGTTATTATCTGTCATGATTAAACCTGTATTTTTTTAATATTTCAGCTGCCGCAATTAAACTTTAATTTGTATTTTGTTTTGAAATCGAAAATATCGTCAGTCTCATTGCTGACAAATATTTAATGGTCACCATAAAACTCAGTCATTGCATTGAGTGGCGCCCTTTGTGTACGGAATAATACTCATCACATTTCGCTGTTATTGAATCAAAGTTGATGCTAATCGACAGTAAGCAATTATTACTGTTAGAAGTGAATGTGTTTCGCCAGAATCTCAAACTCTCTTCATCTTCCACACAACTGTAGCTGTGCTCGAGAGCCTGTAATCAAATCGTCCCCTTCTCTATTTTTATTTTTTGTTCTCTATCTTTATTTTTATTTCCTAATTTTCTCTCAATTTTTCTCCAACTTCTTTCTCTCCTTTTTCTCCTCTATCTTATGCTACTTTCTTTCCTCTCTCTATCTTTTTCACTTTCTTTCGTTATAATCCCTCTCTTCTTTCCCACCTGTATTTCTCTCCCTGTCTAGCTCTATTTCTTCTCTCTCTTTCCCTTTCTTCTCTCACTTAATTTATCTATTTCTTTCGTTATCTTTCCTTCTCTCTTTCTGTCCCCGTCTCACTCTATTTCTTCCCCCCCTCTCTCTCTCTCTCTCTCTCTCTCTCTCTCTCTCTTACTCTCTCTCTCTATCTATCTATCTATCTATCTATCTGTCTCGTAAGTATGTCGTATGTCTTGTTATTGAATAGTGGTGTTAGCGATTGAGAATAATAAAAGTTTAATAGTGGTGTAATCAGATCTGTCGAATTTAATATAGGCCTACTACCCGTACTACGTTTACAGACATGTGAACAACAAGCCGTAAATGGAAACAAAAATGCAACATTTTTTTAAAATTTCCAAATATTTTCCTGAGGAATTGTTTTCTGAAAACACGACCACATACACCTTATATCTTATTAAGTCAATGAATATTCACTACCTCCTTCTTGTATCTATTTAAAATTTTTCTTCTTTAACTTCCTAAGCACTGCAACTCTTTCCTATTTGAAGTCCATGTTCAAATATAGGAATATATTGGCTTTTAATAGAGTTTCACCATGTGCTGCAAGCAGACCGATGCAGATGGGCGTCTACCACTGTTGGTGCCGTGTCGCCAGGACTTCCTGCCCGTTCCAGTGGCCTGCGAGGAGGACCTACAGCGTCTCTTTGGTGAGCTGCAGGAGAGCCTTCGCAGCGGATTCCGATGTGTCGTCACCGTCAGGACATCAAGGGTGACGACTCGGAGCGGCCGGTGCAAGGACTGCAGGACCGTTGGACATGCGTCCAAGCAGTATGGAGGCTGTCCCAAGCACGAGTTCCGGCCCCGCCGACAGAAGAGGCAGAAGCAGACGCCCGCACCGAGAAGCGATCGCCAGGTCCTCGGGGGACCTCCAGTCTCCCCCAAGGTGCTGCCGCCAACACCTGCGGACAGCAAAGAGACTGCGTCGTCGTCGTCGTCGTCGTCGCCGCCGGATACTGTTGCGGTATCCAAAAAGGCTGCTCCCCCTCGTAAGAGGAAGTACCGCAACACGGAGTACAGGGAGGATTCCGCTGCTGTGGCTACCGGCTGGGAGAGAGTCTGGCGTCGCCGCCGTCGGCCGAAGACCAAGCCGGCACGTGTCGAGTAGTTGAAGAAGAAATACTTCTTCTGGGACTCCGAGGAGGCTAACGACACTTGTACTGAGCTCATCCCGGACGACGAGCTCACTACATCGTTTAAGGAAATCACTGAGCTCGTCGTAGCTCCGGGAGTCTGCATCCAGGACAAAGGATTCGCAGAAGACCACATCGCTCTCTATGAAGACCCGATGAGGGTCGATGTGGAAAAGGATCTCAGGACTAAACGCCGGTGGCGGAATAAGCAGCGGG
Source organism: Prosapia bicincta (assembly GCA_036971475.1). Classification (NCBI taxonomy): domain Eukaryota; kingdom Metazoa; phylum Arthropoda; class Insecta; order Hemiptera; family Cercopidae; genus Prosapia; species Prosapia bicincta. The sequence goes on from JBAIZL010000001.1 coordinate 182,716,830, forward strand.
CATGGCGAAGGCGACGACGGAAGGAAGCTGAAGCAGCCTCCCTAAAATAAGATATTTTTTGTTGTAAATAAAATTGTATTTTTCCAATTATTTTTAAATATATGTCAAATTTTTGTTGAAATTCTTTGAAATTAAATTTTATAATACCCTGTTAATTTCAGATTCAGCATTTGTGTTGTCATTGCGATGGTAATTTTTTCTCGTACTTTTATTCAGCTCAAATACTAGATTCAGTGTAAAGTGCCGTAGATGAAACCACAAAAGGGTTGTGACCCATTCGAGCAGAAGTGGTATTGGCTAGTACTTCGTAGACATACCCTTGTTGAACACCATGAATATTGAATACCATGTTTAAAATGCCACTCTCTATTCTTAATCAGAACTCAGAGATGCCTAATTCAAAGGAAGACCTACTTGACAATTAGGCATCTCAATTAAACTTCTTCCGTATTTCCTACTTATATAATTTTAACATATTATATATATATATATATATATATATATATATATATATATATATATTTATAAACTTGTCCCATTTCATGCTTAATTAAAATCAAGACGTTTTGTTACGATTAGAACCCGTTGAGTTGCGGCAGTATTTATAGTTGTGCATCAAAATTGCAGAAAGAATTATTGATTACTGGCATTGAAGAAAGTTCTTGATGGGCCCAATATGTCATCTGAAGTTGGGTAAGCATTTGTTTTCGTCAGTTTTAGTGACGTCATTTCCGGTATGCTCGTGTACGTACTTCGCCGGTGGAGCCGGTTCTCGTATCTCGGTTGGTAGTTGTCAACTGTTTAACTGTTGGGTTTCTCCTCCAATTGTTGCTGGATACCGACAAACGTTTTTTCCAGCCACAGCACTTAGTTATAGGTATAGAAAAAGTACCAAAAACAAATTTAAGTACCTACAACCTTTCCTGCCGACATTTACAAGTTTTTCAACGATAAAAATAACTTTAAACACAATGTCAATAAGTAATTCATATCTAAATAGTTCTAACACAGTGTTTATAATACTTTCTAAACAATACCAAAATAAATACCCAATGCAAACCCCCTCCCGCCATTTTAATACTCAGCTTTAGTCATCCAGTCCTCGTGAAACTTGTCGAAACATCGCAGTTCACAGTCCTGGTTCATCCGGGATTGCCTTTTATTGCACAAACTCGGCATTTTCTTTTAGCTCGGTGTCCATTTGCTTTTCTTTTGTTATTCTCAAAGAGCCTGTGTACGCTGTTTTGAATAGGAATAACCATAATGGGAGCCTGTTGGGGGGGGGGTGGATTTCAATGGCTTTGAAACGGAAATCATACATCTCCCGACCAAATCCCACCTTTTACAACATATAACCGCATCTCAAAAATATCTTGTATATTAAAACCAAAGAAATTCACCTTCTTTCCGATCCTTCAATCTCCCCTATAAAATGAAAGTTGCCTTATCAGAATGCCCGGCAAAGGCAAAACCAGTGTCCCCTTGTTACCAAGCTGCGGGGCGTGAATGTTTCAGTCTACTCTAGCCAGCTTTTCGGTCTGCTATTACTCGTGGAAGGCTATCATATTCTTCTTTGAAAGAATAATTCCCTACTTTTAATCTATGAACAGCTGACCGTAGTTCGCCACGTCCTTTGTGCATATGCGTCATCGAGGTTCGTATCGTCATCGACTTTTACATCTTAGTTCTGTATCAGTAAACACGTAACTTAATACATGTTTAAATAAACCAGAAACCAATCTGCAACATGTTTGACAAATATACATCATCAACAATTACATGTTTATGCATAACAATTGTAAATAATTGCTAAAATAATAAACCAGCGAATTAAATACCTAAACACAAAACTATATTTATTTGTTAATAAAACTATTTATTCCCTCTTGCACCCCGGCGCGGTTTTGTGTCTTGTTCTTCTTGTGTTTGGCTTGTAGTAATTTGTTGTTCATGTATATTGTCCTCCGTCATTTCGCCGGTGACAACCGCTACCGGGGTGCACGTGTAATAATTACGGACGCGACGGGTTTACACCCCATTAATTTTGATTTTTTTTTTTTTTTTTTTTTTTTTTAAATCCAAAATATGTTGAACCTAGGCCAACGTGTGTAAGCAAGAAAAATTTTGATCCAGGTTCCAAAGATCATGAAGCATTGTAGCAAGGTGAAATTTTGCAGGTGTCTATCCAAACGATGTGTAGAAACGTGGAGCAAGTGGAATTTAGGTTTGGCGTTCAGTGTGTAAATATAGTTGGCTGAAAAATTAACAAATTTTATTAATATGGTAACCTTAATCGGAGCCACATAAAACATTTACAAAATATCACAAAATTTTAAAGTTATAAATTAATATAAAACAAGAAATAAAACAATGTATTTAAAAAAAAACATTCAAACTTTAAAAGAACAGGAAAAATGTCTCCTAATAACTTGACCAGAGTAAAATATTTTCCATCACAGTTATAAGTCTGTAACAGACGTAATTGTGATTTGTGTTCATAAGATAAAACTGTTTTCATGTTTTTGCAATGTATTGGCTTCATTCAATGACAGTCAGTTTGAACTGACTTTTGCGTTATAATAAAATGTTTAAATTTGGTTAAATATTTATTAAAATAATTGTTGTGTTGTTCTGAACTTTATTAAAACAAGCAAAACATGGTTTTAAAATGTGTACATGTATTAAACGTTGCACATGTATTAAAAAATATTTGACTTTCGAAGTGTTTTACCTTAAATATGTTGTTATAAAACTTATTTAATTTTATAATAAGTTCTAATTTGACCGAATTTATTTTTTATTTAATAAAAGTTTATTATAACTTAAATTTGTTATTATCAATTAAATATTTGGTAAAGTTTCATGGTAGGGTAAGAATAGGCTGGTTTTGGGTTTTAAAATAACTAAATATTTGGTAATCTTTTATTAATAAATATTTGTGGAATAAATTGTTAGTTAAATTCTCATAAAACAAATGGTTTAGAATTTAAATATTTAAAGAAAACAACTTACCTTGGGTGACCCAGTGTTTTCCTTGTATACTTGTTATCGAGAACACCGTGATGGGAAGTCGATATTCACCCAAGCATCTATAATGTTTCCAAAATTGTGTGTATTAGAAGTTAGTAAATAAAACGTTTAATCTAATATATAAATAATGGAATACTTACTACAAATAACTGTAAGTTTTTTTAAAAGTGTGCCCGTTTGATGTAAGATTTTATTTTGCTCTGTTTGGATAGCACTGTAACAGTTTCCTAGATATCAAGTTCTAAATACTGATACAGTTTTTGTAAAGTTAGATGAAACATCACTAATAGGCAATATACCATATAATATGCTGTATTTTGTATGACAGTATTATTGTCGAAGAGCTTTCATTCTATCGACAATAACTACACTTAGAAGGCTCGATATGCGTTAAAGCCTTAACTAAACCTTATGTAAGCCGACAAGTATTCTGAGTGCACCATTTTAGAGGTGGTTTGAGCAACAACATTTATAAATGCTCATACATCAATACACAAGGGTGATATCATATTTGTGAGGTATATTGTATTACTAATTCTTTGAGGAAACAAATTATTAATTTTGTAAAACTCATACTTGGAAATTTAGGGTTCGTAAATTTTAATTAATTTGATTAGTAAAGTAATGGTTTATTTGGTAAAGTTTTATTTCAAATTAACATAAATTTACTTACCTTCCACTGAACGCCGAAGCCGTGAGGTTGATTCTAAAATAAAAAGAAGTAATTAATTTACTAAATGAATAAGACATCCGTAACATTGTAAAACATATTCATCTTTCTATTAAACAACTGCTGCAATGAATAAGACATCCGTAACATTGTAAAACATATTCATCTTTCTATTAAACAACTGCTGCAAATGAAACCACTGCTGGCGAAATCTTTATTAATGGATAAAAATCCACTAACCAAAATATAAAACTTTAATTTTTCTAAAAGTTACTTAAAGTGCGTTTCTATTAGATGGTAATCATGGTCAGAGGTTTTAAATATGGGCTAAAAACGAGTTCAAAAGTCTAAAAACTTTGCCGGAAAGCCCCCGTTATGTTTTGAAAGCAGGCAAAGGAAATACAATAGATATTTTAGATAAAGAAAATTATGTTATTAGAGAGGAAGAATTGTTAAACGTAAAAATTAAACATTTATTTTATTAAATAAATGTATAAACATAACTAAGGAAGTGGTTAAGCTTTATAAATTGGTAATATAAGATAATGAGAGGTTTAAATAAACGCATTCTAACCATGTAATAACAAGTTAATACTGCCCATTCAAAACTACATAATCCTGGTAAAATGATGAGGCCTTTAGTGTCAGGAATAAATTTCCCTAATAATTATTTACCTGAATAGTTAGTGCAACATTTCTCTAAATTTGATTTGTAAGGGGAACTTACATAATGAACAAAACAGAATAGAGTTTGTGAATAAAGTTAAAGAAGAAAATTGGACAAATATGAAGTTTTAGTGTCTGTTGACGTCTGTTACCGATTTCTCATTATTCCAAGTCTACTTCTGAAGATGATTATCAGTAATCGAAACCTAATGAAGAAATTTATAATAAAATGACAGGCATTTTTGTTGTGGTTTGTTGGTTTTTATTTAATTTCTTTAAATTAGTTCACAGCGCTTAAGAAATGAATTAATGACATTAAAAAATAGGTGTAAATAAGATTGCCCTTACTAGCAAATCAATGTTAATTATAAAAGTTGCAAAAACACCAAAAACATTTTAAAAGTACACGGTAGATTAAAGAGATATGCGGAAGACTGAGGAGCCATAGCCTAGGACATATGTGTTACTTATACAAATTAGATCAGGGATTGCAAAGGCCAAAAACAAACCGTTTAACGATAAAAGTTTCAATAAAAGATTTAGTATAGATAGGCTACATGTTAAACGTTTTACAAATTTTAGGACAGATGTTATATGTTATAGGACTTTAGAACAGATGATATACATGTTAAAGGTTTTACAGAC
>JBAIZL010000001.1:182731840-182849340 GCA_036971475.1 Prosapia bicincta
TAGTAATCACCTCTTATATCATCCATGTCTAATCCTTTTTTTTTATTCACATCTACCCTCTTTATTTGGAGACGTCTCTCCGACAAGGATTACAACACTAGTGAAGGCCATGATAAAAGCAACGGAAAATTGCCATGTAATTAGACACATATAATCACCCAATCTAATAATAAAATTAGGCAAATTTATTTTATCCATATAGTGGCCTTGTAATAAAATATGGTGTTTTGACTGACTTAGAACTAAAAAGTAAGTTTAACTTTTATAGAGTGGTGAAGAAGAGTTTGGAGAAATAGAAGAACTTCCTGTCAGTGTAATTTCTTCAGATCCTCAGGCAAGGAAAAAGCGTATAAAAAGAGTTCACAAGTGGAAGCAAGTTCAAAGGAACACAGGTCTGTCCTGCGTTGATAGAAAAATAAAATTCATAGGAAAAAAGAAATACAACCTTACAACCACAACTGGTCCGGGATGCTGCTGTGAGCTTGCTCTGCCAAAGACGAATGTTCGGTTACTAGTCCTCTAGCCACTTTGGCCCTTCGTCAGGGTTGTCCACGGTGCATAGGTGTCGGAGCCTGTGCAGTGTTTCGAGTACTCGGCTGATGTCCAACTAGGAGAGAACTATGAGTCCTAGAGTACTGGAGGTTGAAAATGATTTTTACGTGATCCATGGGTGTAGCCGTTCTCATAGTACTCGCCCGTAACGCCTGACACGTGTGTTAATTTAGAAACAATTAATGGAAACTAACAAAGACCAAACCAGTTAAAAGGAACGAGGTACCGTACGGGTTCTATGAACGTGCATTTATGGGTAGATGGGGATACGAAAGACGTATTAGTAACATCACCTGAGCTAACACCAACATTTTTAATTGTATCGCGTGAGAAGAGGGAAACGTTCTATCTAGAGTTTCACCTATTGTAATTAAAAAAAGTCATGACTGGATGTGCAGCAGGTCCTGTTTCTTCCGTCCTAATAAAAATATCCATATTGAATAAGGGCAATGCATTTCTTTCATATGGAATCTTACAAGCTGGGAGGTACAAACAGCAATTTTAATCGGAGCTATTGTGTAGAGCCTGTCAAAAAAACCAACGAAACAGCGATTAATACAATCAAGTATTTCATGTGTATTTAATTTGGGTGGATAATGAGTTTGTAAACTGTTTTGTCCTAAAACATTAGATGAGTCAAATAAACAAGTGAGAAATGTTATTGTTAAAAAAAAACAACCAAGAACAACTGAAGTGCATTTATAAGTTCAGAGGGGTAGGAAAGAGCCTCCTAACAAAATTCCAAACGAAAGAATTGCAACAATAAGGGAACATATAAGAAACTTTCCTCTTTGTCAAAGTCATTACAGTCGGGAATTAAACTCCAAAAATGAGATATCTCAACCCTAATCTAAGCTTATCAAAAATTTATGATTTGTACACACAAAGTTTTGCCAAGAAGTATAGAACATTGAGCCAGAGAAGAACAGTTTTAACAGACACATTTTCGACACTGAATTGAAACTACGTTTTCACAGGTTCCAGACTGACATGTGAGAGATTACAAGTTAAAATAGAGCATGATACAATAAAAGAGAGAAAACAAGCAGAAACAGAAAAAGAATTACGTTTGCGGAAAAGAAAAGCAGTTAAAAATGAAAAACGAAATACAACCAAAAAAATGACAAAGCCAAAACATGCATTTGTTTCGATCTTTAAAAGATGATGCCTACCATAAATGTAAGAAGCTCTAAGGCTTACTACATGAGGTAGTTGTGAACTTACAACCTTGTGGGGGGGCAGGATAAAAGCCACTTGATTGCAAGCTTTTGGCTTTACTTAGTTCAAAATACTAAAATTGAAACCGTGACTCTCAATTTTTTGGTGTCAGAACATTCATTCAATGAATGCGACTAAGATTTTGGTCTTATAGAGTTTAAAAACAAAAAAGACAAAGAGACATGTATGTCCCAAAAGACTGGGTAGACTTGGTTGCAGCTTCAAGACGAAAGTTCAACGAAGGAAGATAACGACTTCATTAATATCCAGCAATTAAACACTTTTCCCCCAAAAACAGTAAAAGGAGTACGAGGAATGCAAGTACTTCATTTTAAAAAGTCATCCCCAACCACCCTTTTTTACAAGAAATCAGAAAGTATATAGTCCTTCAAAGATTTATCATTGATAGCACAAAGATCAGGTCAGCTTCCTGGGCAGCTTCCAGTTCTTCAGCCTTTTCATATAAAATCTACACTTAAGAAAAAATAAATGAAAATCTAATGCAACCTCTCTAATTTATTACCCCAATCCACCATCAATTTTACATGGAGCTGTACCATAATACGACAGAAGCAGGAACAGGAGTAGTTGAAGTTAGTATTGAATCTACAGTAGACAATGTTTATGGTGCAGACACTGATGGTTAGATTAAGTTCCATACAATGTGATTCCATGTACACTACTACAATGTTAAGATAAAATAGGTTGATACATTTTTATAAGTAAAATAAACTCCATTAAGCTACTGCAGTTGTTTTGCTTTAATTCCTTCTCAGGAGTCAACGGGTCTAAGTGAAGCCTTCTTCAAACTCAAGGGGTCTCAATGAAAACATGTTTAAAAAAAAGTAATATGAGAATAAAAAAAAGGGTTGTAACATATATTGAAAGTTAGGGACCTCAACAATATTAAGACATAATAAAATCATGTTATTATCTTAATTGCCCTTGAAAAATATTTTTTTTAAATTATGACATTGACTTAGTGAGAATGAGACAATGTCACTTAAACTCCTTGTATTCTAGGGTCCACAAATATAATCAAGGATTAGTATATAATTATTTAAGAATAGATGGGGTCACTGTATTTTCAAAAAAACTTACCCTCGAAGTTAATGGTACGGGCATGTCCTCGAATGTCCAGTATGTAGTCTGGTTCTATAACAATGAAATAAAAAAAATAGAAAAATAAATTAAAGAACATAAATTAAAACCATAAGATCAGTAACTAAGTATTTATTAATAAAAGGGCTTACTGTATTTCAAAAAAGACTTACCATCCGTACTGTATGTATTTTTGTGTCTGTATAACGCAATACGATTTTCTCTTTCTATAACATACAAAACAATAAATTAGAAAACAACGCCCTTAGTTGAAGTAACATAGGTTGCAAGTGTTATGAAGTATTTTAGTGTAGAAGGTTAAAAAAACTAATTTTAAAAAATTACCCTGTAATTCTTCTGCTTCTGAACTGACACACCAGCAGCAAAACACTGAAATAAAAAAAGATATTATTTTTACTATCTCCTCATTTTCCCAATCTACTTCATTTAGCCACTACAGTTGTTTTTAAAATTTCTTTTATATAGCCTTAAAAAAGACCTGCATATTAATAGCCCCATTTAAACTAGATTAAAAAACTTATTTTGTGTACATTGTGTAAGTAATATACATTGGCGGCTCCACTTGAGAGTATAGGTGGGGGGGGGGGGTGATATTGGAGCCTCGCCTTATCAGATGTATTAGTAAGATGGTTCCTTGTTAACAGCACTAAAGCCTGATTATTATTAGAAAATACTTTACAACACTGAAACTTTCTTCTGTTCTAAGTAGGTTCAATGAAATAATACAGTATCAGGCAAGCCTTATATCATACGGAAATAATTATAAGACCTACTATGTCGGTAAACCATTGGGAAAAGGCCTTATGCTCGAATCATTACACATATTTTCTTCTCTTCCAGGTATGCTCTATCAAATAGAGTCTCAGGCAGGCCATCTAATAGTTCATATGGGAAGTAATATATAGCCTACTATGCAGTAAACCACTGGCGAAAGCCTTTATGATCTGACCTACACACATTTTCTTCACTTCAAGGTATGCTCTATCAAATATAGTATCAGGCAGCCCATCGAACAGTTCATATAGGAAGTACTAAATGCCCTACTATGTCGGTAAACCATTGGTGAAAGCCTTTATGATCTGAGCTTTATACACATTTTCTTCTCTTCTAGGTATGTTCTGTCAAATAGAGCCTCAGGCAAGCAATCGAACAATTTATGGGAAATACTTTATGGCCTATTATGTCAGTAAACCACTGGAAAAAGCCTTTGTGATCTGACCTTTACACACATATTCTTTTCTTCCAGGTATGTTCTATCAAATAATGTCTCAGGCAGGCCATCGAATCGGTCATCCGATAACAACTTTAGATAATACTGTCAGAGTAAACTTCTGGGGCTATGAGTTTAAGATGCGGATAATAACACTCGAGCTCTCCTCTCGCACTTAAGTTTAATCCAGTAGAAGAAGGACATCGACCAGTTGATACTTGATTTCCGGATGTGTAATGTGTGCGAGCATAATACGACATGTATTTATTTGAATGGTGTGGGAATATAGAGGGAAAGGCAATGAGGAGACAGAGTTTCACATTTATGGTGCTCCCACATGTATCGCAGGCTTCACAAAGCCTAAACAATCAGAGCGCTCTGAGAATTAGGTCGCCAAAGTAACTAGAGGAATAGATCTCATAGAACATTATAATGTAACTGAACGGGATTGTGTAATCATGCTATTGTCATGTACTATGTTAGGATGTGTAAACGGTTACAATTAAATATAAACATAGTATAAAAACACAGAAATTCCCCCATACAGACATAAGCGTACACACACACAGACACACAAACACCCACCCACCCACCCACCCACACACACACACACACACACACACACACACACACACACACACACACACACACACACACACACACACACACACACACACACACACACACACACACACACACATACACACACACACACACACACACACACACACACACACACACACACACACACACACACACACACACACACACACACTTAACATCAGTAAAGCAAAACTATTAATCAGAATATAAAAAAAGGTGTAGCTTACCTCTACGCAGAAACCTCCAAACCTTCATTTTTTAAAGATTTTTTATTTTATTTTTTTATATATATTTTTTTTAATTATATTTATAATATATATTATTTATTTTTGTATTTAATGTGTTTTTGGTGTGTTTTTTAAATGATTATCAGTTTAAGATTCCTAAATATCCAATTTTTTCTGTAAACTTTCTTGTTTCCAGGGATACATATATCATTGTTTAAAATAAAGCATTTAACACATTGTAAAAACATTTATCACATTTACATTAACAAATGTAAATAATTATTCAACCCTCTTTCTCACCTTGGAATTCACTGTATGGATCGTTCAAAAAAAAAGCAGATGCTTCAATAATATAATAAAATAAACAAAAGCTTAGATTAGTTATTGACTTTAGAGGAGTGAATGCGAAAACTATCGAAGATTAATTCCGGCTTCCAAATATAACCGACATATTGGACAAATTGGAAAATTCCAATATTTTAGTATACTTGATTTTGCTTCAGGGATTCACCAGGTGGAGATGCACCCGAACAGTATAGATAAGACAACCTTTTTAACATAAAATGGACACTACTAGTTTCTGAGAATGTAGTTTGGAATAAAGAACAGCCCACCTACATTTTAAAGGATAATGAACAACCTATTGCACAAAATACAGCACGAAACATGTTTAGTTTATGTTGATGAAATCATCATATTATCAACCAGTTTGCAAGAGGAAGTGTCATAAATTAAGGAAGTTCTTGACAGACTACGAAAAGCTAACTTTAAAATACAGTTAGACAAAACAGATTTTTGAGGAAGGAAGTTGCTTATTTAGGACACATAGTTACGCCAAACGGAGGAAAACCCAATCCTATATTTAGATCTGCAAAAAATTAGAATAAATTTTATAAATACACAAAACCCCCAATCAAAGAAATATGGACGATTTCATTCCACGTTAGTAGAACATTTAAGAATTTTAAATAAACAAATCGAGTTAAAAAAGGGCAATATAATTAAGAGTTAAAATATGCGATAACAGCAAACATTCGGTTACTAAATTAACGCGTGTGAAGTTTTGTTTGGACACATAAATTCGAATAACCTACTGGCTGTAGATTTTGAATACCAGTTTGCAAACGACCATGGAGAACAACCATAGAAGGTTGTTTTACCAGATTTAGGCCATAGAGAACAACCAAAAACTCCGTATGATAACATTCGAAATACTAATCAAAAAATTAAAGAACTTATTTTGGATAAATGAAATATAAACAAGGAATGACTTTCAGATACTCCAACTGAGGTTTATGTAAATACAGTACAAAAACAGGGCTAGACTAAACCTAAATACAGCAACGAAGAAATATCTTCCGTTAATAGGGAAAGGAAAACAGATAAAATAAAGCCTAGACACCATAACACAAAATAAAAAAATACATTTATCAAAAATTAAAAGACCTAGGAAGATAAGAAACATAATTAATTATCAACATTCTTTTCAAGGTCCCTCTTTTCGCCCTTTGCACAGCCACAGAATCTGCAGTTATTATAGACATCACCGATAACCTCAGAATGAACCCGATAGACCTTGGGTCAGGCAAATTAGAATCATCCTACCATACCTTTGTCCACTATTTTAATGTAAGAAACTTTATTAATCATTTAGATGACATTGATTCCTATTATTATGACGTATTACAAAATTTTTAATTACCTGCTGCAATTGTAACGGTAGCCTAACCGGTAATGAATATGTAACAAATAAAGGTAACAAAATTGCAGTTATTTTTAATTATTGTAGATATTGTAACCATAGTAGAAATGTAATAATTGATAAATTAGAAATTATACTTTTAAAAGATAAAAATAATAAAAGGGTAAGAAGAGGTCTTACAGATGGATTAGGATCCGTTATCAAATCTATGACAGGCAATTTAGATGCATATGATAGTACAAAATATGAAAAGATAATAATCAGAGGTATAATGACATGGTCATCGAAATGTACATAAGGCTGAAATCTTAAGTAACTTGTTTTATTTGTTTTTTTTTATTATTTTTATGGAATTGTGTTTCATTCCAATATGTTGTACCACTGTGCTCTTGATATTGTATTCAATGTACATAAGGGTTAAATCTTAAGTAACTTGTTTTATTTAACATACAAGTGTTAGTATTCTTCATTATTCCTAAAAATCTTTATACTGTTTCCCATTGTAAAGTGTAAATTGTAAGATTCAATAAATTATTCCTGTATTTGTATCTCTTTTTTCATTATTACACAAGAATACATATGTTATCATATATATATATATATATATATATATATATATATATATATATATATATATATATATTAAATATGGTGATATGTTTTCTTGTAATATAGTTAATAAATTAAAAAACATTTCAAAAACAAGAATACTTTTAATGAATATATTTATTAAAAGCTTTTCGCCGATAAAATAGTATTAACATCTTCAGGAAAATAATTATCTAATAAAATACTTTTACAAAATTAAATCATATGTGCTACAAAGAATCATATGTTTTTAAGTATTGCACTTTATGTAAATATTTCTATAACATCAATGACTTTATAAATAGTTTGGTGCCTTGATCTCACTTGAATTTGTTCATCAATTAATTTGTCTTTAACTTTATGCTTATAAATTTCCAATGTTTCAAATATATTCATTTTCAATCCTTTATTTAATTCTTTTATTAATTTCATATTTTCTATTTAAGGAAACTCATGTCCATTATTAATACAATGGGTAGCTAAATTAGATTTGTATATGTTTGGTTTGATATAAGCGTTTAAATGTTCTTTGTAACTTTTTTTAAATTTGTTTTTTGTTTGACCTACATATATATTATTACAAGTTTAACATTTTATATTATATACTCCATTTCTTTCGTGCATATTATTTTTATTTTTGTTATTGTTTATTTAATTTTCAATTTTATTATCGGTTTTATATGTAATTTGTAAATTTGTTTCTTTAAATAATCTTGTAATTTTATTTATTTCGTTACCAGTGAATGTAAAAGTTGTCCAAATATTGTCTCTCTTATTAGGTACAAAATTATTTTCGAGTTTCTGTTTTCTTATTATATTATTATTTAATTTATCTATAGTTTTACTTTTATATCCATTTTCTAAAGCAATTGGATATATTCTATTTTTCTCTTTTATTTGGTCAGTTAAGTTCATTGGTATTTTGTGCATTCTATGTAGTAAATTATAAAGCGCTGCCATTTTTTAGTTGTATGGATGGTTTGAATAATTAGGTATTATTTGATTTGTCTGCGTTGGTTTTCTATATATATTATGCTCAAATGATACTTTATTTCTAGTAATTGTAATATCTAAATAATTTAGTGTATTTTTTAATTCAAATTCATGAGTAATCGTTTATATTATTTATACATTTTAATATTTTGTCAATATTTGAACCATTATTATTTGATATGTATAATCCATCATCTACATATCTAAACCAGTGTCCATTTTGATCATATGTTTTAATAATCATATCTATATCAATGTCTATATTTTTTAAAAATATTTCCGATAAAATGCTGGACATTGGGTTAACAATATGCTGAATTAACAATGGGCTCTCCAATGTAATAAAATAACAATGGGCTCTCCAAATAAAGGATTAAAAATGAATATATTTGAAACATTGGAAATTTATAAGCATAAAGTTAAAGACAAATTAATTGATGATCAAATTCAGTGAGATCAAGGCACCAAACTATTTATAAAGTCATTGATGTTATAGAAAATTTACATAAAGTGCAATACCTAAAAACATATGCATCTTTGTAGTACATATGATTTAATTTTGTAAAAGTATTTTATTAAATAATTATGTTCCTGAAGATGCTGATACTATTTTATCAGCGAAAAGCTTTGAATAAATATATTCATTAAAATTATTCTTGTTTTTGAAATATTTTTAATTTATTAATTATATATATACATATATATATATATATATATATATATATATCGTAGAAGAATGCTGTAATGGTATCACAAAAATAATTCTAATAAATTAATTAGTGTGTATTATAAATAAGGCAACGATCGCCTATTGTGATCGAAAACTGTTCGACTCGGTAAGTTTGTCATAAATTTACTTAAAAATTACTTAAAATTTATTTGAAAACACATAGAATCAAGCGTGCCATCAATTTGTAATGTTTAATCTCAAAAGTTTCACCCATCGTCATGGACAGCAAATTCGTCTGATTGACGAGTCTCTTCTCTCTTAAAACATCCTGCTGGCATAGTTAAATCAATCGTGCACTACGATTCTTATAAACAAAGTTACTATCGAAAGTTAAGAGGAAACAACAAAGGGTTCAGAAAAGGAGAAAGAATATTTCTCGCAGAATTATAACCAATGAATAACATACAAAGGAAAATATACTTCAAACGTCGATTGGTTTGATTTATAACGAATCTGGTAATAGCTAATTACCAGGACAAATGTTTAAACTGGAAGTTAATGATAAAGATAATAAAAAGTGGATGACGTCATTAAAGAGTGCTCATTATGACCTAACATACTCACAACTTATCTAACTTGAAAATATAATACTAAAACGCTCAAGATTTATTAACAATACGATTGTAAAGTAAGCAAAACACAATTAGTAACTGGAATATCAGAAGATTAACTTAAGATGACTAGTACGGAGTAAACCTGAAACAAACTTGAATGTTTGAAGGTGGTGAAGAATAAAGTTATGTTAGCACTCTTGCATGGAGAAAAAAAAGGAAATGTATTAAAGAAAAACAAACAAAACTGTCGATAAACAATAGTGAAGAACTAACCTTATCAAAGCGAGATAGAAGGGACTTCGTAATACGTTGGGTAAGGTAGTAAGGTATAACTAACTGTTGAAATGGTAGAGTACGTAATTGTGAGAACTCTCACACACATTCACAAACACACACGCACACAGGCACACATACACACACACACATACACACACACACACACACACACACACACACACACACACACACACACACACACACACACACACACACACACACACACACACACACACACACACATACACACACACACATACAACACACACATACACACACACACACACACACACACACACACACACACACACACACACACACACACACACACACACACACACACATACACACACACATACAACACACACACACACACACACACACACACACACACACACACACACACACACACACACACACACACATATACACACACACACACACATACACACACACACACACACACACACACACACACACACACACACACACACACACACACACACACACACACACATACACACACACACACACACACACACACACACACACACACACACACACACACACACACACACACACACACACATACATACAACACACACACACACACACACACATACACACACACACACACACACACACACACACACACGTACACACACACACACACACACATATATATATATATATATATATATATATATATATATATATATATATATATATATATATATATATATATATACATATATATACATATGCGCACACACACACACACACACATACAACACACACACACACACACACACACACACACATACACACACACACACACACACACACACACACACACACACACACACACACACACACACACACACACACACACACACACACATACACACACACACACACACACACACACACACACACACACATACACACACACACACACACACACACACACACATATATATATATATATATATATATATATATATATATATATATAAATATATACATATGCGCACACACACACACACACACACACATAGAACACACACACACACACACACAGACACACACACACACACACACACACACACACACACACACACACACACACACAGAACACACACACACACACACACACACACACACACACACACGATATACGTGGGCAAAACATACTCAGTCAAGGTTCTATTAGACATTGAGAGAGTATGGATTTTTGTTACCGTGTAAAACTCACCCACGTTTAAACAATTATATTCAATGTGTTAGTTAAATGCTCATTTATTACATCTAAACGAGCATCTCGGGCGTTGTGAACTTTGTGGAATCGTTACCTTAGCACTTTGCTCTACTTCAACGCTAACAGTTTTACAAGTATTTTAAAATAGTGTTACAAGTAAAGTTAATAGTGTGTTTGAGTATATAATTGGAGTTTTGTCTGTCATTCTGAACGCTTCAAAAAGTGAGGTAAGAACGATTATATTAGTAAGTAAATATTAGATGTATATGTAGTAAATATAAATTAGAATAAAAAAACAATAAGAATAAAAATAAATAAAATTTCCGTTTTGGTTTTCGTGTTTATCAGGTGCTGGTGCGTGAAATTATTTGTTTGTGTATAATTTGATGTTATTTTGTTTGTTGGTTTAAGGGTATCATAATTCGAAATGGTGAAAACAAATAAGAGAAACAACACAACGTATGCCTCATTCTAGAATATTGTAACAGACATGTATATCATAAATATCATGTCATTAAAATAGCCTACATGTGAAGTAAGTTAGGCGACTCCTTGTGAATATTCGACCGCATTCATAATACCACTTTGGGTAGCGGTTTCTTTAAGGCTTTTTTGTAGAAATAGTTTTTTCGAAGGAGCAGTTATGTAACACATTTTAGATGGTGTTACATATTTAAAAAGGAAATTTCAGAAAACGAACGAGAATGTATTAAAAAATGTAACAATATAGAACTAAAAAAAAAAAAAATTGTGATTTGTTAGAATATATCAAATCTCTGGTTGGTAGTGGCATCTGTTGGAATAGTATAAAATAAAAATTAAAGTAAAATGCGCACATCGATGCGCGGTAGATAGGAGGCCTGCTTGCGAAGATATTTTAATTATTATTACCAAGATGTAGGAACAGTTTGTAGTGCGAAGAGTGAGGAAAGGTTTTGTTTTAAATTTTTAATGTAAGTCATTTTTTTAATTTCTTGTAATCATAATGTAGAAGACAGCGCACGTCGCCATGAACGAAGATGGAACGCTGAGTTACTGAAGCCTTTTTCAAAATCACTACCGAGGGAATCTTGCAATGTCTTTCCGATAGAAGGATGCGAGGCTACACCTTTATAAAACAGCTAATTGAACAAATTCAAACTTTGGTGAACTATCACAAAATTTAAATGCTTAAACATTCCTTATATTTCAAACCACAGGTTCTATGCCCCCGCTCTCACGCTTTTTATTATTTATCATCATTTCTTTGTAATAAATGGGCGGCATTAGTCAACTTGACTAATCACTTTAAAATGACAAACAAATCAAGTTTAATAGTATTGGTTTCGTGATCTACATATATTGTTTCTTGATAAAGAGTGGATTCTCTAACATCAATTACTTATTGTTTCACACAAACAGTGGCATCCTGTCTAACGTTAAGGAAAAGCTGGCAAACTTGGAATTCTTACTCACTCCCCAGTATAGGAGAAAGGGACTTTGATCTCTAGCTTGTGGCTAGGGATAACCGTTTCTCAATATAAACTTTATAGGGATTTCTTTGGCTTCAACTTATGTAACCAATGGACCGTAAATCAGTTTGCTGAAACAGTAGGATGAGTTTGAATTTTCAAGTGAATTCTGGTTTTTGATGAGTATGAATGCAAAGGAGGAAATACGACCTATCCGTTATGTTTTTATATTTTAGCCAAAGTAATAGCATATGATTTCATACATCTGATTTTATGTCATAGGTTATGTTGTAGAACAGCTGTTTCAGCAAGTAAGTTAACTTACTTTATTTATAGTAGATGTATTTTAGTTAAAATATTATTATAATCTTAATTTTTGTAAGTAATTATCACAGTAAAATTTATTTACGAGTTAATTAACTTCTTAACTGTTTTATATTGTTTTAAATCTTATTATAACTAATTCAATAAAATGATTTCTACTTATATATTATTAGCTGGCAAATATATTGTTTATTTATATTTAGTTTAATTTTGCTATAATTATTAGAATAGGCCTATAATAATATTAGGTTTTATATTTTTAATCTAATTTTTTAATGAAATTTTCTTAGACGCATTTTACTGTTTTAAAAAACCAAATTTTTTACATTCGTTAAAAAAAATTGTATTCATTAATATTTTCAAAATGTAATAAAGCTTTTCTATCACCTACTTCCTTTTAATATTAACTACTTTAAATATATTCCATTACAACGTCAATTAAATACATTCTGCAAATTAAGCATTTACGTCTGTAGGTCGGTCCCGCTGGCTAATTGTTTCCATGGGATATGTTGGTATATTTTCTAAAATGTGTGATTTGTGTATACAAATAGTAGTTGCAAACCGCCTTCTTAAATATGGATTAAAATCGTTCATGATTTTTTTCTTACCATGCGAATTCTTTTTGTAAAGCAACTACAGTATTTCAATTTAATTTCTCAATATACTTATTAAAATCCTATTGAATAATCGGTCAGTAAAACAAATTGTTTTTTTCACTGCCAAGTATAATGCAAAGAATTTTACGCTATCTAAAACTTTTTTATTTCTTACAGCTCCAAATCCTTTAATTCGATGTTTATGGTCTATGATTCATTTGATTTTATTCTCTTCTTTCTTATGATTTGTAACCAGATACACGCACCATAACCAAAACCATGTGTAAAACTCAAAACCACGTGTATTACAATGCTGGAAGATTTGTTACCATCATCAATTATTTTCAAATACCTTTTTCTATAAATATTTAGTTTCTCTTAAAAACCGAATTTTTCTGTTGAGTTTTCTTCACTTATTTCCGAAAACATCGAAACAATTTACATTTCCCTTACTGAAAGAAGAATCGTTTTCCCTGTCAATAATACCATGGTACTGATGCCATGGTGCTCCTGGTCAAAGGCCTTCGGAAGTATTTTGAAACTTATTACAAAATATTAAGTTTAAAAATCTATCTTTAAAAAAGGAATAGGCTTTACACCAACGATAGTGAATTGAGAATTACATATTTAGGTTGATGGAATATTTGAGGCTTTCAGGTAGTAAGGAATTAACTAAGAAATTATAGGTTTTTCAGAGTACTAATATACAGCACCCTGGTGAACGAAACCGAAAGGGAAAGCAAATTGTGTGTAATTGGAAAGCAAAGCCAAAAAAGCGAAATTTATATAAACATAATCGCATACAGTTCTCCAGCCCTAATTATATGAAATTTGACACTTGAATCTACATAAGTAAGTCTATTAATGATGTGAGGTGTCTCCCCATATTAAGTATTTGCAAACTATATAAATGTCTTACTCCAGAATACGAACTAACGTATTGTTATATAAGAGTTGCTTGTTGGTTTTGCCGCTGAATACTGACCAAGCTCTTGAAAAAATATTGCGTATGATACCAAATTCTGGTCTGGGTCACGGACTCATGAAAAATTTACAAAATATTTCTTGAGTATACTTTCACTGCATACTTTCATGTTTTTTTCAGCAAATACAGTACTAATAAACCCAATACAAGCCTATATCTGCAGACAGTAGTCAACGTGGCTCATTTTTACACTAAAATCTAAGTGATGTCACAGACTGTGGTAGGGAACCACTCTGTTGTTTTTCAATTCCTACTATTAGCTCACACTCTCATCATATATATAAATATCACATTATCACATCAATAACTGTCATCCACAATATGTTTAATTAAAATGTATTTGAATTTGATTGGATGAGTAAAAAAATATTTTATATACGATTGAAAATTTGTAAAAGATATATATATATATATATATATATATATATATATATATATATATATATATATACATTACAATATTACAATAAAACCTTAAATTATTTAGTTTAATTATATTTAGGTACAAAATATATTAAAATAAGGTTTCGTGACGTAATAGGGTGTAACCGGCTGGCAAATGAAATGGCCGCTATCTCGACGTAACTTATTTCATTAGCGCTCTTACTTTCTATTAGTTGAACGCTGCGTAATGTGGTTCGTTGAACGTTCTGGTTAGTTGAATTTTGGTCATTTGAAACAAGTTTGTTAGATACAATATCAAATCAGCTTGCAATTGTATAAGTTATTGTATCGTATAACTGAGCGCTTATCTTAGAATACAAAAACTTGTCGATATAAATATATAATTGTAATTCAAATTTTTTATTCATAAATACGATGATTAGACTTAAAATTTACCTCTAGCTTCACTAACTCAGCACCTCATGTAGAAGTTATTTCAAGGTTGTTATAATTAAAGAGAACGTGTTAATGGCAGACTGGCATTTTGTATTAGCAAGAGACGTTAAGTCTAACCCTTTACTGCTAAAGCAACTTTGTGCTATGCATCAGACCACACCCTGCAGACGTTATTTCAACACAATGAAGGCAAGCTTGTTTGGTAATCAAACAGTCTATATATTGAAGGCGATATGTTTCTGCAATCAAACTGTATATTCATTGAAGGCGATTTTTCCTTGCATCAAACTGTCTCGAAATTGCAGGGAAAGCTTTTTCTGCTTATCAAACTGTCTAGACATTGAAGGCGAGCCATTTCTGAAATCAAAACTTCTAGATATTGAAGGCGAACTTGTTCGGCTATCTAACTATGTTAACATTGAAGTCAAGCTTGTTCTGCAATCAAATTCTCTAGACATTGAAGGAGAAATCTTGTTCTGCATTCAAAAGCTCTACACATTGAAGATTAGCTTTTTTTCAATCAAACGTTCTAGGAAGCTTGTTCTGCATTCAAACTGTCTACATATTTAGGGCAAGCTTTTTCTGTAATCATAATGTCTAGACATTTAAGCAGAGTTTGTTCAGCAATCAAACTGTCTAGACATTGAAGGGAAGCTTGTTCGGCAATCAAACTATCAAGGCATTGAAGGCAAACGCATTTTTACACTTAAATTCTCTACACATTGAAAGGGAGCTTGCTGTCTATTCAAACTGTCTAGACAATGAAGGCGAGTTTTTTCTGCAGTCAAACTGTTTAGACATTACTTGTTTGAAGGGAAGATTGCTTTTCAATCAAACTTCATAGACATTGAAGTCGAGCTTGCTCTCCAACCAATCTGTCTAGACATTGAAGGGTAGCTTTTCTGCAATCAAACTGTCTATACATTGAAGGGGACCTTTTCCTGCATTAAAACTGTCTGGATATTGTAGGCGAGATTTCTATGCAAGAAAACTGTATAGACATTGAAGGCAACCTTGTTCTTTAATGAGTTCAAAGTGGTTGGGTTTAGTATCTATTTACCACAATACATGCGCAAACATAAAATAGTAAAATTGTGATATTTTTAAACTCTAAATTTTCTGTTACTTTCATACAAAGACCTAAAAATAACTTTATGGTTTATTAAGGTCTTAGGTAGCAATATTCAATTTTGCAAAATAATAAGGTTAAATGTGTGAAAACGGTAAATCTGTGACGTAATTCTCTTACATATACATTTATGTCCTTAAAACGGGAATTTAGGACCTAACTCATTTATGTACAACAGGCCTGTCCAGCTTTTAATATAATACAGTATATTTATAAGAGATTTAAATATGTCGAAACATTTTTTCCAAGTTTCTAGAATTCACTTAAATTTTGATTCGTAAATAAATTAGTGCGCAGAAGTTAAATCGATGGCGCTTGCCAGCGCTGGTTGACCAGACGTGAAGTAAACAATAAGCCTATGAGTACGGCCCTTAAACATGAAGACTAACCGGTATTTACAAAACACCGGACAAAATAACTACTGAAACAACACTCATCACATAAATATAGATATAATATATTTATTACCTTGTCCATCGGGAGCAGCTATTCACTCTAAACCATTTCATATTTATATTTGGTAATGAATAGATCCCCAGTAAAGACCAGGCCTTATTCAGGTGTGCATGTATTGGGGATATTCCTTTGCTATATCACGGGAGTTTCGGTTCGTACCCCATTTTTGTCATGTTCACAATGTTTTCAGATCCCTCAGGATATGCGGTAATAGTTTTATTTTAACTGTAACTGTAAATTATTTTGGTAGCTCTAATTCTTATGAGTTAAAGCTGATTTTAAATATTGCAGTTTATACTCGTAGTTACATATTTAGAAAATGACCTGCAAAGTCTTATTAAATTATTGTCTAAAGGCTTATTAAATTAAGATGTATGGGATTTGTGTGCTCGTTAAATAATTGCTCTCTTAAATCTTAAAACAATTTAAACATATTTTATTTAACCAAAAAAATTATAAAATTACAACCAAAATACATATTTCTGAAACATTGCGCTAGTTACTGATTAGTGAATATTTATCATTTGACTTATGAGGAAATTTACACATTAACAAATCAATGGCTGAAATGAGTCTGTTTTCGAGTTTGCTTGCTTGTTCTTTTCATAATTAATTCTTACAATTTAAACTGAAAACAAATGCACCAAATAATGCATTACGTATAGAAAAATTTAAAGTTTATTAATTTTGTATTAAACTGTTTAAGCATTTAAATTTTGTGATAGTTCACCAAAGTTTGAATTTGTTCAATTAGCTGTTTTATAAAGGTGTAGCCTCGCATCCTTCTATCGGAAAGACATTGCAAGATTCCCTCGGTAGTGATTTTGAAAAAGGCTTCAGTAACTCAGCGTTCCATCTTCGTTCATGGCGACGTGCGCTGTCTTCTACATTATGATTACAAGAAATTAAAAAAATGACTTACATTAAAAATTTAAAACAAAACCTTTCCTCACTCTTCGCACTACAAACTGTTCCTACATCTTGGTAATAATAATTAAAATATCTTCGCAAGCAGGCCTCCTATCTACCGCGCATCGATGTGCGCATTTTACTTTAATTTTTGTTTTATACTATTCCAATAGATGCCACTACCAACCAGAGATTTGATATATTCTAACAAATCACAATTTTTTTTTTTTTTAGTTCTATATTGTTACATTTTTTAATACATTCTCGTTCGTTTTCTGAAATTTCTTTTTAAATATGTAACACCATCTAAAATGTGTTACATAACTGCTCCTACGAAAAAACTATTTCTACAAAAAAGCCTTAAAGAAACCGCTACTCAAAGTGGTATTATGAATGCGGTCCAATATTCACAAGGAGTCGCCTAACTTACTTCACATGTAGGCTATTTTAATGACATGATATTTATGATATACATGTCTGTTACAATATTCTAGAATGAGGCATACGTTGTGTTGTTTCTCTTATTTGTTTTCACCATTTCGAATTATGATACCCTTAAACCAACAAACAAAATAACATCAAATTATACACAAACAAATAATTTCACGCACCAGCACCTGATAAACACGAAAACCAAAACGGAAATTTTATTTATTTTTATTCTTATTGTTTTTTTTATTCTAATTTATATTTACTACATATACATCTAATATTTACTTACTAATATAATCCTTCTTACCTCACTTTTTGAAGCGTTCAGAATGACAGACAAAACTCCAATTATATACTCAAACACACTATTACCTTTACTTGTAACACTATTTTAAAATACTTGTAAAACTGTTAGCGTTGAAGTAAAGCAAAGTGCTAAGGTAACGATTCCACAAAGTTCACAACGCCCGAGATGCTCGTTTAGATGTAATAAATGAGCATTTAACTAACACATTGAATATAATTGTTTAAACGTGGGTGAGTTTTACACGGTAACAAAAATCCATACTCTCTCAATGTCTAATAGAACCTTGACTGAGTATGTTTTGCCCACGTATATCGTGTGTGTGTGTGTGTGTGTGTGTGTGTGTGTGTGTGTGTGTGTTCTGTGTGTGTGTGTGTGTGTGTGTGTGTGTGTGTTGTATGTGTGTGTGTGTGTGTGTGTGCGCATATGTATATATATGTATATATATATATATATATATATATATATATATATATATATATATATATATATATATGTGTGTGTGTGTGTGTGTGTGTGTGTGTATGTGTGTGTGTGTGTGTGTGTGTGTGTGTGTGTGTGTGTGTGTGTGTGTGTGTGTGTGTGTGTGTGTGTGTGTGTGTGTGTGTGTGTGTGTGTTGTATGTATGTGTGTGTGTGTGTGTGTGTGTGTGTGTGTGTGTATGTGTGTGTGTGTGTGTGTGTGTGTGTGTGTGTGTGTGTGTGTGTGTGTGTGTGTGTGTGTGTGTGTGTGTGTGTGTGTGTGTATGTGTGTGTGTGGGTGTGTATGTGTGTGTGTGTGTGTGTGTGTGTGTGTGTGTGTGTGTGTGTGTGTGTGTGTGTGTGTGTGTGTGTGTGTGTGTTGTATGTGTGTGTGTATGTGTGTGTGTGTGTGTGTGTGTGTGTGTGTGTGTGTGTGTGTGTGTGTGTGTGTGTGTGTGTGTGTGTGTGTGTGTGTGTGTGTGTGTGTGTGTGTGTGTGTGTATGTGTGTGTTGTATGTGTGTGTGTGTGTGTGTGTGTGTGTGTGTGTGTATGTGTGTGTGTGTATGTGTGCCTGTGTGCGTGTGTGTTTGTGAATGTGTGTGAGAGTTCTCACAATTACGTACTCTACCATTTCAACAGTTAGTTATACCTTACTACCTTACCCAACGTATTACGAAGTCCCTTCTATCTCGCTTTGATAAGGTTAGTTCTTCACTATTGTTTATCGACAGTTTTGTTTGTTTTTCTTTAATACATTTCCTTTTTTTTCTCCATGCAAGAGTGCTAACATAACTTTATTCTTCACCACCTGCAAACATTCAAGTTTGTTTCAGGTTTACTCCGTACTAGTCATCTTAAGTTAATCTTCTGATATTCCAGTTACTAATTGTGTTTTGCTTACTTTACAATCGTATTGTTATTAAATCTTGAGCGTTTTAGTATTATATTTTCAAGTTAGATAAGTTGTGAGTATGTTAGGTCATAATGAGCACTCTTTAATGACGTCATCCACTTTTTATTATCTTTATCATTAACTTCCAGTTTAAACATTTGTCCTGGTAATTAGCTATTACCAGATTCGTTATAAATCAAACCAATCGACGTTTGAAGTATATTTTCAAGATGGGTCCCTCGGCTTCTGACTCTCGATCAAAATCAAACCCGGAGAGACATTTGCCAAAGGCTTTTGAATCGGCTTGAGAGAGAGGGGAATGGTTTTTTAAATCACATAATAACCTGTGATGAAACGTGGGTCCATCACTACACTCCTGAATCCAAAATGGCGTCAACGGAGTGGCGAAGGAAAGACGAAACCCGCCCTGTGAAAGCCAAAACACGGTTGTCTGCTGGAAAAGTTCTTGCCACAATCTTTTTTGACTGTAAAGGCGTTTTGCTTATTGACGTTTTACACGAACGACGTACTGTGATCGCTGCTTATTACTGTCAACTTCTTGAGCAAGCAAAAGCAGCCTTTCGGAACAAAAGGCGTAAACAGCCAATCAGAGATGTCATTTTGCTTCATGACAATGCTAGGCCTCACACAGCTGCCTTGACCCAAGAGAAATTACGCCAAATTCACTGGGAAACATTGGAACATCCTCCCTACAGCCCAGATTTTTCTCCATGTGACTTTCACCTCTTTGGTCCTCTCAAAGAAGCACTTGGTGGAAACCGTTTTGAAAGTGATGAGGAAGTACAGGAATTTGTGTGCAATTGGTTCAAGACACGACCTCAAATCTTTTATGAAGAAGGGATCCATAAGCTATCCTCACGCTGGGAAAAGTGTGTGAGACTTGAGGGAGACTATGTAGAAAAGCAGTAACATGTAATCATTGTTTTGTTTAGCTTTAATAAACGTATAAGTTAAAAGTCTTGTTTATATTTGACTGACCCTCGTATAAACTGCAAAATTTAAAATCAGCTTTAACTCATAAGAATTAGAGCTACCAAAAATAATTTACAGTTACAGTTAAAATAAAAACTATTACCGCATATCCTGAGGGATCTGAAAACATTGTGAACATGACAAAAATGGGGTACGAACCGAAACTCCCGTGATATAGCAAAGGAATATCCCCAATACATACACACCTGAATAAGGCCTGGTCTTTACTGGGGATCTATTCATTACCAAATATAAATATGAAATGGTTTAGAGTGAATAGCTGCTCCCGATGGACAAGGTAATAACTATATTATATCTATATTTATGTGATGAGTGTTGTTTTAGTAGTTATTTTGTCCGGTGTTTTGTAAATACCGGTTAGTCTTCATGTTTAAGGGCCGTACTCATAGGCTTATTGTTTACTTCACGTCTGGTCAACCAGCGCTGGCAAGCGCCATCGATTTAACTTCTGCGCACTAATTTATTTACGAATCAAAATTTAAGTGAATTCTAGAAACTTGGAAAAAATGTTTCGACATATTTAAATCTCTTATAAATATACTGTATTATATTAAAAGCTGGACAGGCCTGTTGTACATAAATGAGTTAAGTCCTAAATTCCCGTTTTAAGGACATAAATGTATATGTAAAAGAATTACGTCACAGATTTACCGTTTTCACACATTTAACCTTATTATTTTGCAAAATTGAATATTGCTACCTAAGACCTTAATAAACCATAAAGTTATTTTTAGGTCTTTGTATGAAAGTAACAGAAAATTTAGAGTTTAAAAATATCACAATTTTACTATTTTATGTTTGCGCATGTATTGTGGTAAATAGATACTAAACCCAACCACTTTGAACTCATTAAAGAACAACGTTGCCTTCAATGTCTATACAGTTTTCTTGCATAGAAATCTCGCCTACAATATCCAGACAGTTTTAATGCAGGAAAAGGTCCCCTTCAATGTATAGACAGTTTGATTGCAGAAAAGCTACCCTTCAATGTCTAGACAGATTGGTTGGAGAGCAAGCTCGACTTCAATGTCTATGAAGTTTAATTGAAAAGCAATCTTCCCTTCAAACAAGTAATGTCTAAACAGTTTGACTGCAGAAAAAACTCGCCTTCATTGTCTAGACAGTTTGAATAGACAGCAAGCTCCCTTTCAATGTGTAGAGAATTTAAGTGTAAAAATGCGTTTGCCTTCAATGCCTTGATAGTTTGATTGCCGAACAAGCTTCCCTTCAATGTCTAGACAGTTTGATTGCTGAACAAACTCTGCTTAAATGTCTAGACATTATGATTACAGAAAAAGCTTGCCCTAAATATGTAGACAGTTTGAATGCAGAACAAGCTTCCTAGAACGTTTGATTGAAAAAAAGCTAATCTTCAATGTGTAGAGCTTTTGAATGCAGAACAAGATTTCTCCTTCAATGTCTAGAGAATTTGATTGCAGAACAAGCTTGACTTCAATGTTAACATAGTTAGATAGCCGAACAAGTTCGCCTTCAATATCTAGAAGTTTTGATTTCAGAAATGGCTCGCCTTCAATGTCTAGACAGTTTGATAAGCAGAAAAAGCTTTCCCTGCAATTTCGAGACAGTTTGATGCAAGGAAAAATCGCCTTCAATGAATATACAGTTTGATTGCAGAAAAACATCGCCTTCAATATATAGACTGTTTGATTACCAAACAAGCTTGCCTTCATTGTGTTGAAATAACGTCTGCAGGGTGTGGTCTGATGCATAGCACAAAGTTGCTTTAGCAGTAAAGGGTTAGACATAACGTCTCTTGCTAATACAAAATGCCAGTCTGCCATTAACACGTTCTCTTTAATTATAACAACCTTGAAATAACTTCTACATGAGGTGCTGAGTTAGTGAAGCTAGAGGTAAATTTTAAGTCTAATCATCGTATTTATGAATAAAAAATTTGAATTACAATTATATATTTATATCGACAAGTTTTTGTATTCTAAGATAAGCGCTCAGTTATACGATACAATAACTTATACAATTGCAAGCTGATTTGATATTGTATCTAACAAACTTGTTTCAAATGACCAAAATTCAACTAACCAGAACGTTCAACGAACCACATTACGCAGCGTTCAACTAATAGAAAGTATGAGCGCTAATGAAATAAGTTACGTCGAGATAGCGGTCATTTCATTTGCCAGCCGGTTACACCCTATTACGTCACGAAACCTTATTTTAATATATTTTGTACCTAAATATAATTAAACTAAATAATTTAAGGTTTTATTGCAATATTGTAATGTAATAATATATCATAATATCTGTTTTATTGAGAAATGTTGGGTTTATAGTTTCATGTCAGATGTAAGGTGAGCTACGTTAGTCCATTGTTTAATTTTTGGGAGTAGGCATGACGTGCTATTATTACCTTTTAAATATTTCTGGACTAAATCAATTGATAGCACTCTATAATGTTTTAAAGCAATATCGTTTACTCCCAAGTGTGAGATTTTTTAAAAGTGTAGTTACGTTTCTTAAAAAATGACAACTTCAATATTGAAGCACGATAGGTTTAATTATTGTTATGTAATTGTTAATTGAATGCTATTTAAACCTATATTTATAACCAATATAACTTTGTATACTTTAACAACTACATAATTAATAAAACTAAAGAATTATTGCATCTGTTTCAGACAAAGGCTTCCTAAAATGGTTTCAATATGCATTGGAATAGTTGTTCTAATGTCTGGTTTTCTTGAAATTTCAGGTAAAACAATAAATTTTTTCTTTTAATATTACAAATAATAAAATGTGGTGGAGATTTATATATCTACATTTCTTTTCTTCATTAGGATAAAACAAGTAATACACAACAACAAGTAACATATATACTGTAAATATATATATATATATATATATATATATATATATATACAGTCAATTCCTACTTAAATCAACAAAGACAAACTTTATTTTAGTTTTTTTAAATTTTATAATTACAGTTTATATAAATATGTATATACACATATCAGAATAACGATATTGAGGTGCAAATAGAAAGCGAATTTCCTTACAGTTTTCCATTTCCTTTTTTATGAGTGGTGTTAAACAATTTTTTTGTTGCTATTTATATGCTTTCTTTTTTTGTTGCGTGCATAGTGTTGTAGTGTCTTTTGTTTTTCTTTCTTATTGTCCGTTTGTAAAGGACGGTTTGATATCGTTGATCCAGCTTGTTTGTTTATTTTATTCTTTTCGTTCGTTTTTTAATCTCAGAGCATTATTTATGATATTGTGTGGGCACAGTTGAAGGTTGTGCAATAGATACTTCGACGAGAACCAGATGGGGGCAAAAGAAAAATCCATATAGATCCTTGAGATTTTCCCATTTGAAGCAATGGGAAAGTTAGCTCATTACCAAAGTGCTAGACGTCGAACATGAAGTTACACAGTTCGAATCCGACCTGACAAACCAAATTTTTATAATTTAATTATTGAATAAATATTTGAAAAAGCTGCATTAACATCAATAACTGTCATCCACAATATGTTTAATTAAAATGTATTTGAATTTGATTGGATGAGTAAAAAAATATTTTATATACGATTGAAAATTTGTAAAAGATATATATATATATATATATATATATATATATATATATATACATTACAATATTACAATAAAACCTTAAATTATTTAGTTTAATTATATTTAGGTACAAAATATATTAAAATAAGGTTTCGTGACGTAATAGGGTGTAACCGGCTGGCAAATGAAATGACCGCTATCTCGACGTAACTTATTTCATTAGCGCTCTCACTTTCTATTAGTTGAACGCTGCGTAATGTGGTTCGTTGAACGTTCTGGTTAGTTGAATTTTGGTCATTTGAAACAAGTTTGTTAGATACAATATCAAATCAGCTTGCAATTGTATAAGTTATTGTATCGTATATTTGAGCGCTTATCTTAGAATACAAAAACTTGTCGATATAAATATATAATTGTAATTCAAATTTTTTATTCATAAATACGATGATTAGACTTAAAATTTACCTCTAGCTTCACTAACTCAGCACCTCATGTAGAAGTTATTTCAAGGTTGTTATAATTAAAGAGAACGTGTTAATGGCAGACTGGCATTCTGTATTAGCAAGAGACGTTAAGTCTAACCCTTTACTGCTAAAGCAACTTTGTGCTATGCATCAGACCACACCCTGCAGACGTTATTTCAACACAATGAAGCAAGCTTGTTTGGTAATCAAACAGTCTATAAATTGAAGGCGATATTTTTCTGCAATCAAACTGTATATTCATTGAAGGCGATTTTTCCTTGCATCAAACTGTCTCGAAATTGCAGGGAAAGCTTTTTCTGCTTATCAAACTGTCTAGACATTGAAGGCGAGCCATTTCTGAAATCAAAACTTCTAGATATTGAAGGCGAACTTGTTCGGCTATCTAACTATGTTAACATTGAAGTCAAGCTTGTTCTGCAATCAAATTCTCTAGACATTGAAGGAGAAATCTTGTTCTGCATTCAAAAGCTCTACACATTGAATATATATATATATATATATATATATATATATATATATATATATATATATATATATATCTTTACAGTTTACAATTTATATTTACAAT
Source organism: Prosapia bicincta (assembly GCA_036971475.1). Classification (NCBI taxonomy): domain Eukaryota; kingdom Metazoa; phylum Arthropoda; class Insecta; order Hemiptera; family Cercopidae; genus Prosapia; species Prosapia bicincta. The sequence goes on from JBAIZL010000001.1 coordinate 182,757,274, forward strand.
TTATTGTAAATTCAATTATAATTCTTGTATTTGTATTTTGACTTAGTTCTTTATTAATACACAAGAATACATAATGCGATATTTATATATATGATGAGAGTGTGAGCTAATAGTAGGAATTGAAAAACAACAGAGTGGTTCCCTACCACAGTCTGTGACATCACTTAGATTTTAGTGTAAAAATGAGCCACGTTGACTACTGTCTGCAGATATAGGCTTGTATTGGGTTTATTAGTACTGTATTTGCTGAAAAAAACATGAAAGTATGCAGTGAAAGTATACTCAAGAAATATTTTGTAAATTTTTCATGAGTCCGTGACCCAGACCAGAATTTGGTATCATACGCAATATTTTTTCAAGAGCCTGGTCAGTATTCAGCGGCAAAACCAACAAGCAACTCTTATATAACAATGCGTTAGTTCGTATTCTGGAGTAAGACATTTATATAGTTTGCAAATACTTAATATGGGGAGACACCTCACATCATTAATAGACTTACTTATGTAGAGTCAAGTGTCAAATTTCATATAATTAGGGCTGGAGAACTGTATGCGATTATGTTTATATAAATTTCGCTTTTTTGGCTTTGCTTTCCAATTACACACAATTTGCTTTCCCTTTCGGTTTCGTTCACCAGGGTGCTGTATATTAGTACTCTGAAAAACCTATAATTTCTTAGTTAATTCCTTACTACCTGAAAGCCTCAAATATTCCATCAACCTAAATATGTAATTCTCAATTCACTATCGTTGGTGTAAAGCCTATTCCTTTTTTAAAGATAGATTTTTAAACTTAATATTTTGTAATAAGTTTCAAAATACTTCCGAAGGCCTTTGACCAGGAGCACCATGGCATCAGTACCATGGTATTATTGACAGGGAAAACGATTCTTCTTTCAGTAAGGGAAATGTAAATTGTTTCGATGTTTTCGGAAATAAGTGAAGAAAACTCAACAGAAAAATTCGGTTTTTAAGAGAAACTAAATATTTATAGAAAAAGGTATTTGAAAAATATTGATGATGGTAACAAATCTTCCAGCATTGTAATACACGTGGTTTTGAGTTTTACACATGGTTTTGGTTATGGTGCGTGTATCTGGTTACAAATCATAAGAAAGAAGAGAATAAAATCAAATGAATCATAGACCATAAACATCGAATTAAAGGATTTGGAGCTGTAAGAAATAAAAAAGTTTTAGATAGCGTAAAATTCTTTGCATTATACTTGGCAGTGAAAAAAACAATTTGTTTTAATGACCGATTATTCAATAGGATTTTAATAAGTATATTGAGAAATTAAATTGAAATACTGTAGTTGCTTTACAAAAAGAATTCGCATGGTAAGAAAAAAATCATGAACGATTTTAATCCATATTTAAGAAGGCGGTTTGCAACTACTATTTGTATACACAAATCACACATTTTAGAAAATATACCAACATATCCCATGGAAACAATTAGCCAGCGGGACCGACCTACAGGCGTAAATGCTTAATTTGCAGAATGTATTTAATTGACGTTGTAATGGAATATATTTAAAATAGTTAATATTAAAAGGAAGTAGGTGATAGAAAAGCTTTATTACATTTTGAAAATATTAATGAATACAATTTTTTTTAACGAATGTAAAAAATTTGGTTTTTTAAAACAGTAAAATGCGTCTAAGAAAATTTCATTAAAAAATTAGATTAAAAATATAAAACCTAATATTATTATAGGCCTATTCTAATAATTATAGCAAAATTAAACTAAATATAAATAAACAATATATTTGCCAGCTAATAATATATAAGTAGAAATCATTTTATTGAATTAGTTATAATAAGATTTAAAACAATATAAATCAATTAAGAAGTTAATTAACTCGTAAATAAATTTTACTTTGATAATTACTTACAAAAATTAAGATTATAATAATATTTTAACTAAAATACATCTACTATAAATAAAGTAAGTTAACTTACTTGCTGAAACAGCTGTTCTACAACATAACCTATGACATAAAATCAGATGTATGAAATCATATGCTATTACTTTGGCTAAAATATAAAAACATAACGGATAGGTCGTATTTCCTCCTTTGCTCATCAAAAACCAGAATTCACTTGAAAATTCAAACTCATCCTACTGTTTCAGCAAACTGATTTACGGTCCATTGGTTACATAAGTTGAAGCCAAAGAAATCCCTATAAAGTTTATATTGAGAAACGGTTATCCCTAGCCACAAGCTAGAGATCAAAGTCCCTTTCTCCTATACTGGGGAGTGAGTAAGAATTCCAAGTTTGCTAGCTTTTCCTTAACGTTAGACAGGATGCCACTGTTTGTGTGAAACAATAAGTAATTGATGTTAGAGGTGTACGCGTTATCAGGTGTAGGCTTGACTTACGATCAAAATAGTAAGAATATATCTGGTAATAACAATTTATATAATTTCAACACGAATATAACTCTTCAGACAATTCAAGATACAAACACTATTAAATTACTACATGATTTTCCCAACATATTTTTACTATACTCACTATATTCTAGAACTAGTCTAAAGATGCAATATATCGATATATTTGCCACATGTCTACAAATTCAGAAAATTTTATACAGACCTACATTTTATTTACTATTTCACTTTAAAGAAATACATGTTTTACCACGTTAAATATCTGTAACGTTTATATCTCGCCGATTGTGTGTCACTGTACATTCCTAAGAGGAATATTTCGCTATTGCTTACAATAAAGCATTAAATTCCTTCTATTAGTTCACACTCCCCTTATAAATATCTAGTTCAAATTTCTAGTCGTTAGTAACATACGTTTTATTCATCCACATGAGTTCTAATACATTTTTTTAAACTAGTAGTAAATGACAATTGATGTTAATACAGTTTCTTCAAATAATGCATCATTAATTACATTTAAAGGAATAATTTCAATATTATATGGGAAAAAACTTTTCACAGAAGGGGAAAGGTATCCAATATAGTTATTTCGCCCCTTTAGGCTTAAAATAAGTGATAACATATGGTTTCATAAAACAAATGATTTTATAAATAATATTCCAGCTGGCTTGTGAGTGAAAGTTAAAATTAAAGAATAAATATGCAACAACTCACAATTATAAAAACTTTATTTTTTCATACGCGTTTCAACGACAATTTGTCGTTATCCTCAGTGATTCTACACAAGTAAAATGAAGCTTAACTAAAAAAAAAAACTTAACATAACCTCCAATGTTTTAACAAAAGTAAAAACCAGATCTGGGCATTGTCATATTTACAGCCACAACTACTAATATAATTACATTAAATAACATACTCGAATGATAATTATAAATATTTAATTTTGATGAGCCTATAATATTAGTAAAACTTAATAATAACAAAATGATTTAAATAACTTTAAAAAGATAGTATTTAACATTAAATTAATTTAAAATAATATTGAATTTTGAATTGGTCCTAATTCATTATTAACAATATTAGTTTTATTTATATTTATAAATAAAGTTTCCCATACATCCAATTCATTAAAATGTATCACATTTTTTTAAAAGGACAAAATTTTTACTTTAAAATTCGTGTTTCTCGTCCAAACAATGTTTTGCCATAGCTGATTTGTTAGGCCTATTATACTTAAAGTGGGAAAAATGTTCTTTTGCTCTAACTAGTATGTTTCTTTTAGTTTGTCCAATATATTTCATCTGGCACATATCACACTGCAACTATAAATTCCCGATTTATTAAATTTTTTATTATATCTTTTTGGTTTCCTAATAGATTTTTTAGGTTAGTTCTTGTAACTAACGTTACTTTTACATTATTGTTATTCTCCAAAGCTTTTTTTAGTCAAGTTAGATAAAGGCGGATGGTAAGCTAATCTAATTCATTTTTTTCCTTTCTATTTTTTAGTAACGTACACCTTGAATTATTAATTTTCGTCCGTTTCATTTTGTTATGGATGTTATCAATCAATGATTCATTATAGCCGTTAAATTTTTCTACACAGTAAATATAATTTATTTCTTTTATATAATCTTCTTTCGAAAGGGGTAGAGTAATTAATCTATGTATCATAGAGTTAAAAACTGCTTTTTTTTGTATTTCAGAATGAAAGGAATCTTTAGTTATGTATCTATTTGTATGTGTAGGTTTTCTATATATGTTAAATTTTAAATTGTTATTATCTCTAGAGACTGGGACATCTAAAAACGGTAAACTTCCATCATTTTCAAATTCTATGGAGAAAGTTATGTTTTTATGAAAACTATAAAGTTCGTTGCAAAAACCTTCTGTGCTATGTTTTTTATTAAAGACTGCAAAAATATCATCAATATAACGTACCCATACTCTAGGTAAATAGGCCAGCTTCTCTTTAATTTTCGTTTCAAAATATCCCATAAAAAATTAGCTAAGACACTTGATAATGGATTTCCCATGGTGGTACCATCATTTTGTGCATAGTATTTATCGTTGAATTGGAACCCGTTTTGCGCCATACATAAATTAATAAGTAATTTATATTCTTCAATTTCATTCACATCTAAATATAATTGTTCTAGCCGTTTTCTAATTATATCAACAGTTTTTGAAATTGGTACACTTGGGTAAAAAGATACTACGTCAAATGAAACTAAATATTCTTTTGATAATATAGGAATGTTTTTTACTTTATCGACGAATTCATAAGTATTTTTTATCATATACGAAGGAGGTGGGCCTAGCTCTTGTAGGCGTGATACCAACCATTTTGCTATTAAATATGTTGGTGAATTTATACCAGATATTATTGGTCGCATTTTTCTACCTTCTTTATGGACTTTATTTAAACAATATAATTTTGGTTGGTATTTGTGGGTTGGGTACTGTTCATTTTCTTCTAAGTTCATTACTAATAAGATGTGTACATTTTTTCAAAGTATCATTTGCATTATTTATAAACTTCCCAATAAAAGGTTTACGTAGTATTGAGTATGGTCCTTCCTCGATGGTTTTTCCATATTTTCTTTATACTCTTGTTTATCCATAATAACAATAGCGTTATTTTTATCTGCTTTCAAGTAGTAAACATCTTTAGTTTTTATATCTTCAATAATCTTTTGGTATTCGATTTACTTTTAGTATTATATTCTAAATTCTTCTTAATTTGACCCCTAACATTATTTTTTAAATCATAATTTTGATATTTCAAATTAGTTTCAACATCAAATATAAGCTCCTCTCTATCATGCTTGCTACCTTCGATTCCAAATTTTATACCTTTGCTTAATAATTCCATTTATTTTTCATTAAATTCTTTGTTACTCCAATTATAAACATTTGTTTGCTTTGAAAATTTCTCCAAAAGGTCATTGTTTATGTTATATCTAACCTCATTATTTTTACAACATAATTTTTGTAATCTCTTCCTAAGATGTTGGATTTTATTAATATGTTTATGATTTATTATCGATAACATTTGTTCATATTTTGTATTAAACTCACAAAATTCAATTTTATTCAATTTTTTTACGATCATAAGTTGAAGTTCCAATGGTTCTAACTATAATATAGCTTGTTTAGCGTATAGTGATTTTATTTCTAAATTTAACCAATATCTTTTTGTTTTATCTTCAATTCGTTGTGTTAAATGATGGTTTTTAGGAATTTTAATTTTCAAAAAATTTTGAAATACAGTATTTCTTCTACAATTACATAAAAACCATATATCATCAGATATCAACCTAATCTGTAATTTTAATTTTCGTAGTAATTAATTCATTCATTAATTTTAATTTAATTAATTTAGTAGTAATTTAATGTTAAATACTATCTTTTCTAAATAATTTAAATAATTGTGTTATTATTATGTTTTACTAATATTATAGGCTCATTAAAATGAAATATTTATAATTATCATACGAGTATGTTATTTAATGTAATTATATTAGTAGACCTAGTTGTGGCTGTAAATTTGACAATGCCCAGATCTGGTTTTTACTTTTGTTAAAACTTCATAGGTTATGTTTAGTGTTTTTTGTTTGTTTTTTTTTAGTTAGGCTTAATTCGATTTGTGTAACATCACTGAGGATGACAAATTGTCGTTGAAACGCGTATGAAAAAATAAAGTTTTAATATTTGTGGGTTGTAGCATATATTTTCTTTACTTTTATGTTAAAGGTTATGTGGTAGAACAGGTGTTTAACGTATATGTAATGTTTATGTATTTATAATAATTGTAATTATTCAATATAAAGTAACTAAATTAATTGTTTTTTGAATTAGGTCGGAATTGACTTTAAAAGTTTTTTATATTTTACTACTTCTATCAAGTGTAGTTCAGAAAAACGTCAATAGAATGAGTAAGATTTGTCTTCAGTATTTGACAATCATATTGCTAGTTGTATTACCCATTTCAGCGGTTGGAAAATAAGCAGTTGTTATGCTTACGTAGCCTATTTCATATGGGTAGATATTCGGTAAGAAGCTTGACGTGGCTAGCAAGGTATTTTCCTCGCCGACACGGCATCAAGCAGTTAAGGTTTTTGCTGACCTATTTACCTTAGAATTGATGTCATAATATGTATCCCCCTTTTTATTATTTTCAAAACGTATTGATTTGCATTATGAATATATCTGTAAATAATAAATATGTCTAGCGTGTTTTTACCGTAGCTATAACTATAATCTCATGCTATGTTATGGCACAAACACCGTTTTTTCAACTACAAATTTTATTTCACTAATACAAGTCCTATAAAACTGAAAACAACCTTCAACTTATTTTGAAAGAAAAGTTTTCATGAAATTAAGGGCTTAAGTGAAATGTGTAATTATTTTGTACCGTGAAAAGGTTTAAGTATAACATACTAAAAGAAACAATTCTTGAATACGTAAATATTGAATAACTTTTATATTAGAAACTAAACTATTTCTTTCTGTTCTAGGTTTCAAATGGGACGTTTTGCTAGGTAAGTAAGATATATGTATGATCAGTTTCTAATTCATAGACTAATTAGTATTGCAAGGTAACACTTAACAATGCTTAAGTATGCCTAGAAAAAAGCACCAATAAAGTCTATTCAGAGAAGCAATTGACAAGTATTCTATATCTGGGATGGTGTAAGTTTATTGAAGTGTTAGGTGAAGTAATATATCACTTAGGTAATCATTTTCATTACTCTGGAAGTATCCCATGATGAAAAAGAAATTTTCTTTATCGGTTGTGAAAAAAAAAACAAAGGAAGAGAACACTACAGAGTTTTATGTAGGATGTTTCCTAAATGAAACTATTAAAATAATGCTACATCGCGAATAAAATGGGAAACAATCAGCATAAACAGAATAAAACTGGGAAGGAACAGGGATAAGCCGGTGTGAAAAAGATTCAAGGTCTCCTTTGAAGGGGAAGTAGAAGTAAATTCTTATTAGTCTGTTATATATATATATATATATATATATATATATATATATATATATATATATATGTACCCTGTAAAAAATCTCACTCATAGTCTCGGGATAGTTTAGGGACTAGCGTTTCGGATTTCCAACATTGATTTTCACGGATCAAACACAACTTTGGAAGGTTTTGTCATCAGAAGGAAAAATTTTAAATTGCCTATATGGGAAGAGACAAAGTTTTAAAAATGTTTTTATGAACCCCGTAACAATACTTTAATTGCAAAAATAAGGTGAACCGCATCTTTTGCTCCTCATTGTAATTGTATAGCTAAAATTTTGAATCTAATTCTTTTAAACTAATTTATTTGCTTTCAAATACCAAATTTTAGTCTGTTCTTACTTGGGGTGTTTTCGATTTCCCTTGTATTTTTACAGGATTGTTAATAATGTTTCATATTTCATAATTTGGACACAATTTTTTTGTGTGAAACTCTATGTTCGGATCAAATTTGTAATGTATGACTTGATTTCAGTAAAATATTCCAATAGCCTCAATGACAGTTACATTCAGATGCCTGTGACAAGGTCCGAGGTGACAAGACAACATCCAATGAAGTTTGTCAAGGCTTTTCACGACAACCATCTCAACGTTGACGCCTATTCACATCCAGATGACCCTAGATTATTTTTGCTTTATGACAGTTATTGGGATGTTGCAGGAGTTCGTACTGGGGTGAGTAAACCATTTAAAGAGGGTTAAAATGTTTTCTCAATACATTTTAAAGAATGCAATATTTACGTAAATATATTTAACTACATTACCCCAAAACCGGATTGTTTGGTATGCATTGCTTTGTAATTTTACATTTATATACACTAAGATTTAATTATTTTATTTGCAAATAAAATTCAAGTTAATCTCGTAGTCTTGGAAAATAAGAATGCTTTTACCACAAAAAAAAAAAAAAAAAAAAACAGCGGTATTTAACGTGGTTAATTTGGTTACTGGTCGAGAATAGAATTTTATTTATGCTATTCGAAGTTTTCAAATATATTAGAATAATGTGAGAGAACCCTCAAAACCCTTTGACTAGTATTTTATCATTTTCTTCAGATTAGCATTGCCGTACGTTTGTGATTTTGTTTTATGTGTGTTGTACTTCACTCTAGGTTCAATTTTTGATAATACTGGACAATAAATGCTGCGTACAGTACATAGCCAACATGCTTGTCTCACGTGTGTACAGATAGTTCCATGATTTTGATTCAATTAAATTAAGCATTTCCAACAAAGCTTTTATCCCACCGAAAGAATTACACTGTTTTAAAATATCTTTTTATAGATATTTGGTCAACAAAAACCAACGAATATTACGACTTTGTGCGTGAAAATACTACCGTGTCTGATCACCCAAAACTAAAACTTCGGAAAGCTACTAATGTTGATGAAATTTATACTTCGTTAAATACTTTCGTAACAAATATTAAAAGTTGAATAATAATCTCTAAAAATTATGAGAAAAAGAAAAAAAAATTGAAAAAGACAAAATTTAAAATTCTATAAAAAATATATTGCTCCCATTGGATTTATCAGGGCATGGGCATGTTGCTAATCAAAGGGTGCGAATTCCGAATCACATCCTACAATAATGTGGTTCTTCTAACAAAAACCACCGAATTTTGGGAAATAATGTCACAGAAATTTATTTCACTTACAAAAATAACGTAAGGAATCTTCTATTTTTAGCCCGTTAAATGGAATAGTAAAGGGTTAGCCTTGTAGAAAAAAAATCAATAAGATAAATAATCCGATTTATTATTTCTTTAGGAATAATTTTATAATTATCTATCCTTAGAATGTATTTAAAATTGACGGTATTTCTAGCAAAAATACAGTACAATGGTCAAACATTGTACAAACAGTCACAATGAATTTTATTTTCAGTATATAAAGTCAGACGTTGCAAGAGAAGCTACGAGAAATAACATGAAATTTCCCTACGAATATGACAAGATCCCTCTGTACGACTCAGGAACGTTTTGGGGTAAAGAAGTCTGGTATGCCAGTATTCTCTTTCTTCACCCTGGTAAGTTAAATCTTGTAATTTTCTTCTAGAATTTTAATCTAGAGTAAAAATATTTCTCAAAATTTGTAAAGATGAGTTACCAGATGGTTTGTAACCTCAAAGAATATGAAAATCCCCGAAGTGATTTTTGTCTCGATAATAATTCACTCTCTCAATTCCATTTTTAAAATTACAAATCAGTTTAAATGCCACATATTATAGTTTTTCGTCTGCAAGACAAAATTATATTTTATGCGTCTGGGTTTGTGAAACAACTACTACAGCGTGACTTTAATCATTACCCTAAATTTAATAGGTCAGCACAAACATAATCACAAGTCAGAAAAATCGCATACGATGGAAACAATTATTGACTTGAGGCAAAAATATTGTATCTATGAGCATAGATATTTATTATAAAATAAAAATAAATATTAAGATTTTAGAGAAATAGTTAAAATATAGAAACCGAATCAGGTACTGGTCATGGTACCTGACAGGTACCGAACATGAAATGACGTCACGGACCCGACTCTAGAAAAGCTCTCAAGGTCACACGTTTCCACAAGGTACCGTTAGGATTAATAAATTACAAAGAAATGAACTACCAAGCCCCTCCATAATTTGTGTTTAGTATTCTACTACATATCTGGACCTTTTATTCTGGTTTATTAACATGATTTTCAGATCATAAGATTAATTGTAATTGACGGTGAGATGACGTTCAGTTACCATTTTAAATGTTCAGTTACATAATGTTCTTTCTATAGTAATACTTTTACGTATGAAAAACATTTTCGGGCTCTTGAAGAAAACTTCATCAGTGTCTAGGTTGGTGACTGGAAAGCGTTGTTGAGCTAGCTGCCAGAGGTCAAGGCAAGTTTACTATAATGTAGTTAAAATTTGTATAAATCTTGTTTATTTAACATATTTCTACTTTTTCTATTGAAATAATGGTAAATATCTTATTGATCTTGGTAAGATTTATTGTTCACACGTATAAATTACCCAATTGCCATGGTCGTAATGAAATCTATGAGCGTAATATTACAACAGTTTTATTTATCAAAACATATGATTGGTAAATTAATGAGAATATATATGTAAAATGATTGTTAAGAATTTAATTTTATATTACTGCAGCTTCGTAATTATATAATAAGTGTAATATACACTAATTTAATAGATTACGTATCTCTTTCCTGCAATTTATGTGTGAAAGTATTGTTTTTAATATGGCCGAACTCATATTTTATAGTACTTGCCTCAATATTTTCAAAATGATTTTAACATGAATAAGGTGAAATAAATAGCTTAGGTAAATAACAAGTTATATAAATTAAAAAAAAGTCAGATCCTACCTAAATCAACAGACAAATTTTATTTCATGGAAAATCTTTTTATTAATGCTATTCTTTTAAAAGTTTTGAAAATTAATATAAATGCTGTAGTCTGTTGAAAGTTAAAAAAATATCTATATATTTATCAAAATGAGTCCACAACACATTTTCATTACAAACATTTTATACATTTACATACATTTCTGTGACCGTTAATTTCTTAAGCAGAGTTTCACTAAAAATACTTGATTAGTCATAGTATTTTTCAGAAAAACTCAAAGCAGGAGGTCGGAAATGCACGGATGGGGAAGTTGCTGAAGGGGTATTTGTGAGGCTTGGCAACAGTTGGTTACAGGTGCCCAGGAACGAAAGTGAGGTGGAAGAACTGGGTTTCGTGAAGCAAACCTGCATTAAGGGAATGGGTAAGATACGTGCATAATTTTTAATAGATTCAAATAGAAACATTATTATTTATTTAATAAAAATAATTATTTATTATATATTAAATATAAGGTTAATTGTTTTGAGTGTCAAAGGTATTCCAAGCATTATTTGCCATTGTCACACTGTTTGACGTTAATGCGTGTCGGAGAATCACCTTCAATAAGAACTACACCTGTATGTATGAATTAAGCCTATCTCAGGCACACGACTTTGTGTTATTGAGCCACGATTCATGATACATTTTCACTTTACCTGGAAGTTTTATGTCTATCTTAAAGCAAGCTATATTCAGAGTTCTTTCCTATCCCTTAGGAAATAATGGCCATAGTGGAAGATCCCCTTAACGGAAAATAATTACATACCGTCAGGCGTGGATATGTTATACACTGTTTACACATAACTATTATTAACGGTTCTAACTGTTGTAATCTTGCACACTATGATACTCCATAACATATTATCTTAAACTAGTTATGAAAAGTATATTGATAATGATTTACAACAGCTCTATTTAGTCTAATGTGTTCTACTCCGGTGTGACTAATTTTTGTAACGTGGATAATTCTGTTTACCCACCCACCAACAACCATTGCTGCGGTAATGTGTGAACAAATGCTGATACTTTCATGTGTTGACCCTACCACCGGCTAATCATGTGGTACCTCGACACTGCAGCGGAAATAATTATGTATAAAGGGATTCAAGTTATTATTTAATCTTTGTAATATAATATTAAAATAAATGTTTGTAATAAAATAAGCAATAATATAAAATGCAACACAAAATTATTGAAAGATTTATTTGTTTGTGAACAGGTTAGCACTACTACTACAAAGTAACGCGGGACTCAGAATGCGAGTCCATACAACCATTCTTTTGCTTATACTACCAAGGGAAACTTCAAGGCTTTGGCATGATACCGTTTGGATCCTATTCTTATAAAGAAGGCTGACAGAAGTGGTTTGAGGACGTGCCTCGAGAACACGCTGAAGTAAGTGTCCCGTCACATCTACTACTACTACCACTACTACTACTGCTCTACTACTACGTAGCGCTTCAGCCCGGGGTGGGCCTTGGATTCCTTAACAATGTTCCGCCATGTACTTCTATCCTTAGCCTTCTGTTTCCATGCTGTGATGCCGAGTACTCTTAAATCTTCCTCAAGGTCCTGAAGCCATCGTTTTCTTGATCGGCCAACTCTTCTTTTGCCAATTATAGTGCCATGTAAAAGTTTGTTCGGCATTCTATTGGTGGGCATTCTTATGATGTGACCCAACCATTCTAGACGTCGTGTTTTAATAAAATGGACCACATTTGCGTCTTTGTATAAGGAATAGAACTCGGCATTAGATCGAAGCTTCCACACATTTGACCGGACCATAAATTTTTCTTAAAAGCTTACGCTCAAACAATGTCAATTGATTTTTCATCGCGGCGGTTAAAGTCCACGTCTCCGCTCCATACGTTAGGACTGGCCGAATTAAGGTTTTATAGAGTCGTACCTTAGTGGTTTGAGACAATAGCCTACTTTTAAAATGCTTTATATTTGCGAAGTATGCTCTAATTGCTATCATTATTCTTTTCAGGACTTCATTTATTGTTTTATTTTCATCATTTACTTCCGATCCCAAATATGTGAAACGTTTTACTTTTTCAAATGAATATCCATCGATATCTATATTCGTACTGCTACGCCATCTGCTTGTACTTATATATTTAGTTTTCCCTCATTTATGCAGAGACCTATCGTTTTGCTTTCATTATTGATTATATTAATAGTTTCTTTGAGCGATGGAATATTCCTGGCAACCAAGCATATATCGTCAGCATGTGCACATATTTGACTGCATGAATGCATGATATTCCCTGAAACGTTAATCCTCCTCAAAACGCCATGAAAGGAGAGATTGAAGAGGGTAGCAGACAGAGCATCGCCTTGTCTCACGCCAGTCAGAATAGGAAATTCGGGACTAATACCATATGCCACCTGTGACAACTTTGCCGTCACTATCACACAATGTCATGTTGATCAATCTGATCAACTTGTTTGGTACGTTGTACTCCTTTAGGATTTCGAGCAATTTTACTCTGTTGACACTGTCAACAGCCTGCCGATAGTCAATAAAAAGAAGTTGAAGGTCAATTTTATATTCCCAACACCTCTCGAGTAACTGTCTTAGAACAAATATCTGATCGGTAGTTCCTCTTCCCTGTCGGAATCCGCAGTGATAATCTGTTATGATGTTTTCAGCAAAGACGTTGAGCTTTTTCATTATTATGTTTGAGAATATTTTGTATGCTACCGTGCGCAGAGATATTCCACAATAATTACCCTTTTTAAAAACAGGACATATGAGACTAGTTCTCCATTTTCTAGGCATGCGTTCTCTTTCCCATATGTCTAGGATCAGGGAATATAATTGTGACTGTACAATTTCTCCACAATTTTTAAAAAATTCGGCTACAAGTGAGTCTTCACCAGGTGATCTGTTGCTTTTCAGCTTTTCGATCGACTCCATGAAGTCATCCATGTCCGGTGGCTCAATGTCACCCTCATTTGTCAATTCTATTCGGGTCAAGGTATTTTTGTCCGTGTCTATCACCTGAGCTCTCGCGTTGTACAGATTACCAAAGAACTCTGCCCATCTGCCAATAGCTTCCTCCTTACCCTGCACTACTCTACCATCTTTATACTTGCATTATTCGATTTTAGGCGGGAAACCTCTATTTATAAATTTAACTGCACCATAGAATATCCTGGATTCGTTATTACTTCTCATTTCCTGAATTTGCTCTACTTGCTTCCTTAGAAAGGCTTTTTTCCTTTCACGTTATTTGCTCTTCTACGGCTTAGTTGGTGATCTGAGGTGTTCTGTCTTGTAACATTATCAATCTATATGCATTTCTTGTTCCTAGCACTTCACGACATTCGTCATCGAGCCATTCCTCACGACGTCCCCTCATTTTCTCACCAATCACATCACTCGCCGTCTCCTCAATGACTCTGCTAATTTTGGATCACTTTACTTCTATCCCTGTTTTCTCATTTTCAATACCCTCTTTTAGTAACACTTCTAACATTTTTCGATCGCCCAGTTCCCAGATAGCTTGCCTTAGTAACTGGGCGGGTCCACGAGTGGCGGACAGTGGAACGGCCTACAGATATATAGGTTACTTGTGACTAAGGATTCCGGAAGGTTTCTGAATAAGCAGGCCCGGACCAAGGCAATGGTTCAAAGGTGAGGAATTATCCCTCCTCTTCAGTCAACAGGTTGGGTGTGATAGAAATAACTGCTCTGGCTGGGGACTGGAGTAGTTGGGAATTAAGTCCTCACAATGCTACTCTCACCTCCCAGGTGAACCAAGGGTAATGCGGCTGTCAAGTATGGGCGAGAAACTACACTAACAACACAGTTGTAACAAAAGAGAGTAAAACAGGCAGTGGGGTTCTGCTCTGGTTGACCGTTCTTTCCCCCATACTTGGGAAGCTAATGGACCAAGTAAGTACACAAATTGATGTTGAGTCTGCGCAGATAGCGGGAGCCAATGAGACGGCAAACCGTGAGTCTGTAGCAGCAGATGTGTCAACGGCAACCACCACTGGGGGTGCTGTGGCGGCTACCAAGCTGCCGACTGCAGAAACAAGTGAAAGGGTTGTAGAGTTGAGCACGCTTTCTCTACGGAGAAAGCGTATGAGTGGAGCGGCCAGAAGGCGGCTCCAAAGAGATCAGGCGAGAGCAGCGGGAGGGCCAATAATCCTGAGCACACAACGCAGGGGAGGCCAAAACCGAGCCGAGCATGTTAACGTCCAGGACGTGGCTGTTGTGAGGGGTGAGGTGCAACAGGTGGGAAGCAATCAACCACAAGCACCAAACCCCAGCATGGAGATTGCATACTCGAACAATTGGGCTAATCTCCCAGATGTTTCGGGACATATGAGTATCGAGTGCGTGGTCAAATAACCTGTCTTGGAGATGGGCAGTGACCACCTTACTCGGACGTTTGCACCTGACCAGGCCCACCAAACTATGATGGAATGGTCAGGGTCAGTAACATCGGGAGCTCAGATCAGGTACACAGATGGCTCCAAGATGGAATACGGCACTGGAGCCGGCACGGGGGTGTATTGTAAAAACCGAAGGGTAAAACTAGTTTTTTTCCTTTGGGAGGCATACCTCGGTCTTTCAGGTCGAAATATATGCTATACATGTCTATCTGGGAAAGATAGCGAGAAGGGGAATACACAGGATCCGGATTGCTATTTTCTCTGACAGTCAGGCAGCAATTAAGGCACTAAACGGACATGTGGTCACCTCGGCCATAGTCAGGGAGTGCCTAAATAACCTAGAAGCCCTGGCAAGGCACAAACAAATCAAGATAGGTTGGGGAATATTTGGAAACGAAGCCGCAGATGCACTGGCCAGAGAGTTGTCTTCAACTCCCCTAATTCGACCGGAGTCTTCCAAATCCATGGTCAAGATTTCAGTGCGAAGGTGGATGGCTGAATGACACTTTGAGCACTGGGTCAGGGCTGAAAAAATGAGAAACAGTAAGCTAACCCTTAGGAAATCTTCCTTGGGGCTGCAGAAGAGTGAGTCTCATCTATCTGTCTACGCAGGAATTGAGGATAGCCACAGGTCTACTCACGGGACATTGTTGACTAAGGAAACATCTGCATAATACGGGTATCTTCAAAGATGAACCAGTGTGCAGATTATGCGGGCAAGAACTGGAGTCCGGCACACAAATCATTTATAGATGTGAAGCACTTGCCGAGAGGCGCTTCAACCTCTTTGGTGATAGCACAGCTCTGGAAGAGGATGCTGAAGGTAAAACACTAGTCAGGAAACTTCTAAACCTGGTAAGAGGGAAGGGGCTCTTTGACTAGATCAGGGAGGTAAGTACAATATACCTAAGGTAGCGGTGCTTCGGGCTGTTTAAACCCGCTCCCAAGATAATTAAAAAAAAAAAAATCGCCCATTTCTCTAAATCCTTCTAATGTGTCCGGATCTTTAAATTGTTCTAGGTTCCAGTGCCTTCTTTTATATAATTTCTCTTGTCGCAAACATGCCAGTCGCTCTCTATTATTAATTTTCACCAGAAAGTGGTCTGAATCACAATTTGGGCCTCTGACCGTTCTGACATCAGTCACTGAGGAAGATTGGCGTTTTGAAATGAGTACGTGATCAATTTGGGTTAATGTGTCATTTGGTGCTTTCCAAGTTCCAATGTGTTTTTTTTTTGTGCGGGAAGCAAGTACTTTTTATTATCATGTTGTTTGCTTCAGGAAATTCACACAAATGTTTACCATTATCATCGTTATATTATGAAGTGAGTAGGTTCCAGCAACAGTTTGTGTAATATTCTCCTTGCCCACTTGGGCGTTTAGATCACCAAGTATAATTTTTGTGTCATATTTGGGACTACATATAAGAGCATTTTCTAATTGTTGGTAGAAAAGTATTTTTTCATCGTCATCACTGTCTTCAGTTGGTGAATAGGCAGAGATCAAAGTTGTATTTCTAAATTTTCCCCTCAAGCGCATCTTGCACATTCTATCATTAATGGGTTCGTGCTTTGTAAGCATGAATCCTGTTCCTCTTTGTCCAGTTTTTGCTGCTCCACTGTACAGTATGGTATATTCTTTCTTATCAAGTCTACCCTGCCCTCCCCATCTAATTTCCTGTGGGGCCACTGCGTCAATGTTAAATTTAAATAGCTGTTCAGCCACTTCAGCCATTTTTCCAGGCTGTAACATTGTCCGAACAATCCATGCTGCTAAAACCAGGTTCGAGTTCCGTTTTCTTTAGCCTTTTAATCCATCCTTTCGTATTACATTTTTTGGTTTCGTAACAAGAATTTTTTTCCGATGTAGGGTTGTAAGTCCTACGCTCAACCACTAACTGGTGGGTCAGGACATTTTTTTATCAGGGTTTCCATCCCCTAGCTTGATTGTTTTCTCTGCAGCTAAGAGCCCAAGCTACCCTTGTTTTTATTTTGGAGTTCACTCTCCTAGTCTTTGGGGTCCCCTTTCAAACCATGCAAGAAAGCATAGGGCAGTGCTTATTTGATGGAGGCACTTACTCGCCATGCCGCAACATCGTCAACGGGTTATGTGGTATTTAATACGTCTTGCCAATGATTGAACGTTCACCCCTGTTAATGTTGCCACCTCTGGTCCGGGACTGCTTATTTGGAATCCTTATTCGCAGCTAACCTACATCTCTGTAGGCCACTCCACTATCCGCCACCTGTGGACCCACCCAGTAGCCGAGGTAAGCCCTGGGCCATCACAACTACTCTATTACAATAATGAACGGAATAGGGAGAAATCGTTGGAACAAAATATATTGAATTCGGAAATTCGAGGATTAGAAAGGTAATGTAGGTGTTATAAGTGGCAAACAATTTCCCAGGTGAACGGTGTAAGAATATTGATAATTGCGTTGTAGAGAGGTACCAGTGAGGGAGTGGTTAGTTACCCCACTATCCTTCATTTCCAGGACAGCCATGACCGAACAAGATTGTCAGTGTGATGTAAAGGTTTTAACAAATAAAGGAAACTTTAATTTGTTTAAAGGTGCAATATGCGAACTTTACACGGTCCTTAAACCAATTGTATTCGGGATAAGGGAATTGAAGGGAAATGAACAGTATGCACGGTTGTTTATTGTTCAAGGTCAAGTCTAACTGACGGTAACATCAATACCGTCCGAGATGTAAACGAAAATGATAGAGCCAGTTATGCCAGGTATGAAAGTGTTCAATCTATATTCATGGTTTTTAAAAATTGAGTTTGAGGAAATCAGATTTTACAGACCGAAAATTAGAAATTATAAGGTTTGGGATCTGTCAGAGGCATCTGAATCGATTTTGGCATGGGCTATTTTCTAGGAGCATGGTTGCATATAAGAGGGATACATCATTACACTCCAGAATAAAAGTGATAAGTAAGAAGTTTGAAAGAAAACTCCCAACCTGGTAAACGATTCAAAAATAGAGAAGAGTCCAAGTGTGTGTACGTAATTTCTGGAGGCCTTTCATTGAAAAAAATATTTAAGATTCTAAATTGGTGGTAAAGTGATTAGATTGCACAGAAGACGATAAAGTGAATAGTTACCGCTTAGTTTTTTAAATCAATAAATGTGTTTTTAAAAAATAAACAGCAAGATTGCAATGCCTCTCCTTAAGTACTGCAATTCTATACGTCATCTACAGGAAGCAATATTAAGCGGTTACCTGGAATTAGACACTATTTTTTAAAATATAAAGTTAACGGGGCTGTAGATCACCGGTCCTGTTAATGCGGCGGCTACTTGTGTGAAACATGTTTTTGTCCAACGTATCATTATGTTCTGTGGTTGACAAGTTTGGTGTGGTGACTATTTCTCATATGTAGGAGTGGATGGAAACACCTATAATTTAAAAGTAGGGTCAACTATTTTACCATATATAACTATTGTAGATGAATGTTTGTGTATATATATATATATATATATATATATATATATATATATATATATATATAGGCCTATATATATATATTTATTTATTTATATATAAAACAGAGAGAAAGAGAGAGGGGTACTAATTTTGACGAAGGTCTGGAGGTACCGAAACGTACACGACAAGAATGATTCGAAATCGAACTGATCAAATATCGTGACCTTTAAGATAGGTGGAAATATTTTTCTAAAAGAATTTCGGCATATTAGAATAAGGTATGCATAGGTATTAAATTTTACGAAGAAGTAGAGTCCGAAAAGGGAATAAAGCCAGGGAATTCACCATAGGTTCGTACAACAATTATATCGCTGATTAGCCTTAATTTTGTAGGTTAAGAAGATAACAATTCGATTGAAAAGTCAAGGAAAGGGGGTAGAATCAGGGACCAATACCTTTGATCCTTAGAGTAAAGTCCACACAGGATACTCGTAGGAGCAGTACTTACGAAACAATTGACTTTGGGGAGCACGAAGGGAGGAAGTTCACATGGAGAGGAAATTCATTATATCATGAGTTCAATAAATAGACAGACGCACGCATGCACACAGACACACACACACACACACACACACACACACACACACACACACACACACACACACATATATACACACACACATGTTTCGTTATTTGATTATATGAAAGCCTAAGATTTGTTTATGATCAAGAGGCTCCTTCTCTCTCTTTGTACTAGCACTCTACTCACTTACTGCTAAGCCGGCGCGTGCTTCTATCTATACTTCACAATTATAACATGCTGTGGAGTAATACTCATGTGCTTCTGATTCAGTATACATCTCGGATCCACTTTAAAATGAAAGGTGTGACACTTTTTGAGATTCTGACAGGTGTTTCCAATGTACCGTACAACTCGGTTCTGCTTCTGTGACACTAACAGCTGTTTCTAATGTATTACACAACTCGGTTTCGCGACTGTAACCACAATTTTAGAGACATTGGTAGCTTTTTCTGATTCATTACACATCTGTCTTCCGTTACTGGCACTTAATTGCTTCAGAACACAGAGACATCTTCAAAGAAGATTAAGGTGGATCTAAATTCCCCTACAAGATGAAGGCAACCTCTTTTGTAGTAATATAGCAATCTGCCTTCGGAATGGTCACTAATAAGCAATGCAAAAAATGAAAATAAATAATTGAAAATTTAATTATAAAATTATTTTAATGTTACAGGTGTTCTTACCAAATGCCCCACAATGTGCATATGACTGGATTTACTATTTCGACGCATCTTCACTGCACTTTTACTTTCGGGACGGTGCAAGATACACAGAATGCTCTTCTGAATCTTACATTTATAAAAAATATGTTTACTGATTATATAAATAAATAATAACTCGTCTAACTACAATTATATTCATTAATTTACTTGGCAAAAATCACTATTTATTGGCATTTCTCTGCAGATAAGTTTCGCATTCGGCCAGTGCGAGACTTGTCCCTGGAGCACAGCTTTGACCCAAGTGTATCTACTGAGAAATATCAGTAAGTAGTGTTTTTTGTAAACTAAATTGAGGAATAATCGCCATTGAAGATATACTACCCAACAACTGCAAGTGTTAATTAATTAACCTAATCCTAATGTCCATTTAGATTTAAAAGCAATCATACTTAGAGCCATCACAGACTAAGAAAGAAAATCTCTAAAGCCACTACTGAGCTCTTGATTTGAAAAAAACGTCGTGGGTGCATAAGGGAGGCGGGTGCTAGACTTTCTGCCCTGGAATATTACCGGCCCGCCTTTCCTCCAAAAGTTTTCAATGTGGCCTTTGAGTAAAAAAGGTTGGAGGCCCCTGGTCTAGACAACGTATTTGCGTAAAATGGAAATGGTACGCTACAGTACTGACGCCTTTTGGTGAAACTTCCGTTTAAAAGATTTAATTTTTCTAATTAACTTAATTACAGCTAATTTCAGAACCCCCCACCCCCACACACACACACACACATTTCAGTTGATGTAAAAACTGCTGAAGAGTGCTATTATGTTTAGATCTCTGACATTTGGTCAATGAACAATAAATATTTGCTTTATTATTTATGCTGTTAGTTTCGAGAGTTAATAAATGGGCCTTAGATACCACCTACTTCTAGTCTTGAGCGTGACATATTAGAAGATAAAGTCTCATGAGCAAACAAACCAATCAAACAATGACAACACGCATGACTAATTGAATTACTATTTATACCTTGCAACTAATAAATTGCTATGATTAGCCAACATCGTCCGTACGTAAACAGTTATGTGTTAGTTTGGATTTCTGTTGAAAAGTATTCTGTTTGAGTTTTGCCAAAGAAGACCAGATGTTGACAACACTTCCAGTGAATCTAAAAGGCCAAAACTGCCACATGATACCTGAAGAAGGTGATACTTCTTCAATAAGGATTTTAAAATTAAATACCGCTTTAAGTACAAATTTATTCGCGATATCCATGTTATCAAAACGCGCGTGCGCGAGCGCACACACACACACACAAATATATTTATAATAGCTTCTAAAACATTTTCTGGAAATTAGAATTTGTATTCTTTGAATGTGTTATACTCCTCTAATGGAATTAATAATATTGTATATGAGTATAGCAAACTATCCCTCTACTACAAACAAGGGAGTGAATAGGTAGCCCTACGTTTTTATGATCCCAGTAACAGCAGTTAATTTGACAGTAGTGGCCCCGGTTACACAACCCATAATGTCGTCCTTAAGGTCTATTTTAGAGCCACCGAAGCCTAATGTAAACAAACAGGTGATAATATTCTATATGAGTATAGTAAACTATCGCTCTACTACAAACAAGGGATTGAATAAGTAGCCCTATGACTTTATGATCCCAGTAACAACAGTTAATTTGAAAGTAGTGGCCCCGGTTACACAACCCATAATGTCGTCCTTAAGGTCTATCTTAGAGCCACCGAAAAATAGTGTAAACAAACAGGTGATAATATTCTATATGAGTATAGTAAACTATCGCTCTACTACAAACAAGGGAGTGAGTAAGTAGCCCTACGTTTTTATGATCCCAGTAACAGCAGTTAATTTGACAGTAGTGGCCCCGGTTACACTACCCATAATGTCGTAATTAAGGTCTATTTTAGAGCCACCGAAGCCTAATGTAAACAAACAGGTGATAATATTCTATATGAGTATAGTAAGCTATCGCTCTACTACAAACAAGGGAGTGAATAAGTAGCCCTACGACTTTATAATCCCAGTAACATCATTTAATTTGACAGTAGTGGCCCCGGTTACACTACCTATAATGTCGTCCTTAAGGTATATTTTAGAGCCACCGAAGCCTAATTTAAACAAACAGGTGATAATATTCTATATAAGTATAGTAAACTATCGCTCTACTACAAACATGGGAGAGAATAACATTCCCTACGTCTTTATGATGTCAGTAACAGCAGTTAGTTTGACAGTAGTGGTGCCGGTTACACAACCCATAATGTCGTCCTTAAGGTCTATGTTAGAGCCACCGAAGCCTAATTTAAACAAACAGGTGATAATATTCTATATGAGTATAGTAAACTATCGCTCTACTACAAACAAGGGAGTGAATAACTTTCCCTACGTTTTTATGATGTCAGTAACAGCAGGTAATTTGACAGTAGTGGTCCCGGTTACACTACCCATAATGTCGTATTTAAGGTCTATTTTAGAGCCACCAAATAATTATGTAAACAAACAGGTGATCATATTCTATATGGTATAGTAAACTATCGCTCTACTACAAACAAGGGATTGAATAAGTAGCCCTACTTCTTTATGATCCCAGTAACAGCAGTTAATTTGAAAGTAGTGGCCCCGGTTACACAACCCATAATGTCGTCCTTAAGGTCTATTTTAGAGCCACCGAAGAATAATGTAAACAAACAGGTGATAATATTCTATATGAGTATAGTAAACTATCGCTCTACTACAAACAAGGGAGTGAATAAGTAGCCCTACGACTTTATGATCCCAGTAACAGCAGTTCATTTGACAGTAGTGGCCCCGGTTACACTACTCATAATGTCGTCCTTAAGGTCTATTTTAGAGCCACCGAAGCCTAATGTAAACAAACAGGTGATTTTATTCTATATGAGTGTAGTAAACTATCGCTCTACTACAAACAATGGAGTGAATAAGTAGCCCTACGTTTTTATGATCCCAGTAACAGCAGTTAATTTGACAGTAGT
Organism: Prosapia bicincta; assembly: GCA_036971475.1. Classification (NCBI taxonomy): domain Eukaryota; kingdom Metazoa; phylum Arthropoda; class Insecta; order Hemiptera; family Cercopidae; genus Prosapia; species Prosapia bicincta. The sequence continues at coordinate 182,780,207 of JBAIZL010000001.1, forward strand.
GGCCCCGGTTACACTACCCATAATGTCGTAATTAAGGTCTATTTTAAAGCCACCGAAGTCTAATGTAAACAAACAGGTGATAATATTCTATATGAGTATAGTAAACTATCGCTCTACTACAAACGAGGGAGTGAATAAGTAGCCCTACGACTTCATGATCCCAGTAACAGCAGTTAATTTGACAGTAGTGGCCCGGGTTACACAACCCATAATGTCGTCCTTAAGTTCTATTTTAGAGCCACCGAAGCCTAATTTAAACAAACAGGTGATAATATTCTATATGAGTATAGTAAACTATCGCTCTACTACAAACAAGGGAGTGAATAACTTTCCCTACGTCTTTATGATGTCCGTAACAGCAATTAATATGACAGTAGTGGTCCCGGTTACACAACCCATAATGTCGTAATTAAGGTCTATTTTAGAGCCACCGAAGCCTAATGTAAACAAACAGGTGATAATATTCTATATGAGTATAGTAAGCTATCGCTCTACTACAAACAAGGGAGTGAATAAGTAGCCCTACGACTTTATAATCCCAGTAACAGCATTTAATTTGACAGTAGTGGCCCCGGTTACACTACCTATAATGTCGTCCTTAAGGTATATTTTAGAGCCACCGAAGCCTAATTTAAACAAACAGGTGATAATATTCTATATAAGTATAGTAAACTATCGCTCTACTACAAACATGGGAGAGAATAACATTCCCTACGTCTTTATGATGTCAGTAACAGCAGTTAGTTTGACAGTAGTGGTGCCGGTTACACAACCCATAATGTCGTCCTTAAGGTCTATGTTAGAGCCACCGAAGCCTAATTTAAACAAACAGGTGATAATATTCTATATGAGTGTAGTAAACTATCGCTCTACTACAAACAAGTGAGTGAATAACTTTCCCTACGTTTTTATGATGTCAGTAACAGCAGGTAATTTGACAGTAGTGGTCCCGGTTACACTACCCATAATGTCGTATTTAAGGTCTATTTTAGAGCCACCAAATAATTATGTAAACAAACAGGTGATAATATTCTATATGGTATAGTAAACTATCGCTCTACTACAAACAAGGGATTGAATAAGTAGCCCTACGACTTTATGATCCCAGTAACAGCAGTTAATTTGAAAGTAGTGGCCCCGGTTACACAACCCATAATGTCGTCCTTAAGGTCTATTTTAGAGCCACCGAAGAATAATGTAAACAAACAGGTGATAATATTCTATATGAGTATAGTAAACTATCGCTCTACTACAAACAAGGGAGTGAATAAGTAGCCCTACGACTTTATGATCCCAGTAACAGCAGTTCATTTGACAGTAGTGGCCCCGGTTACACTACTCATAATGTCGTCCTTAAGGTCTATTTTAGAGCCACCGAAGCCTAATGTAAACAAACAGGTGATTTTATTCTATATGAGTGTAGTAAACTATCGCTCTACTACAAACAAGGGAGTGAATAAGTAGCCCTACGTTTTTATGATCCCAGTAACAGCAGTTAATTTGACAGTAGTGGCCCCAGTTACACTACCCATAATGTCGTAATTAAGGTCTATTTTAGAGCCACCGAAGTCTAATGTAAACAAACAGGTGATAATATTCTATATGAGTATAGTAAACTATCGCTCTACTACAAACGAGGGAGTGAATAAGTAGCCCTACGACTTCATGATCCCAGTAACAGCAGTTAATTTGACAGTAGTGGCCCGGGTTACACAACCCATAATGTCGTCCTTAAGTTCTATTTTAGAGCCACCGAAGCCTAATTTAAACAAACAGGTGATAATATTCTATATGAGTATAGTAAACTATCGCTCTACTACAAACAAGGGAGTGAATAACTTTCCCTACGTCTTTATGATGTCCGTAACAGCAATTAATATGACAGTAGTGGTCCCGGTTACACAACCCATAATGTCGTCCTTAAGCTCTATTTTAGAGCCACCGAAGCCTAATGTAAACAAACAGGTGATAATATTCTATATGAGTGTAGTAAACTATCGCTCTACTACAAACAAGGGAGTGAATGAGTAGCCCTACGTTTTTATGATCCCAGTAACAGCAGTTAATTTGACAGTAGTGGCACCGGTTACACTACCCATAATGTCGTAATTACGGTCTATTTTAGAGCCACCGAAGTCTAATGTAAACAAACAGGTGATAATATTCTATATGAGTATAGTAAACTATCGCTCTACTACAAACAAGGGAGTGAATAAGTAGCCCTACGACTTCATGATCCCAGTAACAGCAGTTAATTTGACAGTAGTGGCCCGGGTTACACAACCCATAATGTCGTCCTTAAGTTCTATTTTAGAGCCACCGAAGCCCAATTTAAACAAACAGGTGATAATATTCTATATGAGTATAGTAAACTATCGCTCTACTACAAACAAGGGAGTGAATAACTTTCCCTACGTCTTTATGTTGTCCGTAACAGCAGTTAATTTGACAGTAGTGGTCCCGGTTAAACAACCCATAATGTCGTCCTTAAGTTCTATTTTAGAGCCACCGAAGCCTAATTTAAACAAACAGGTGATAATATTCTATATGAGTATAGTAAACTGTCGCTCTACTACAAACAAGGGAGTGAATAACTTTCCCTACGTCTTTATGATGTCCGTAACAGCAGTTAATTTGACAGTAGTGGTCTCGGTTACACTACCCATAATGTCGTCCTTAAGGTCTATTTTAGAGCCACCAAAGAATAATGTAGACAAACAGGTGATAATATTCTATATGAGTATAGTAAACTATCGCTCTACTACAAACAAGGGATTGAATAAGTAGCCCTACGACTTTATGATCCCAGTAACAGCAGTTAATATGACAGTAGTGGCTCCGGTTACACTACCCATAATATCGTATTTAAGGTTTATTTTATAGCCACCGAAGCCTAATATAAACAATCAGGTGATAATATTCTATATGAGTATAAAATACTATACCTCTACTACAAGCAAGGGAGTGAATAAGTAGCCCTACGTCTTTATGATCCCAGTAACAGCATTTAATTTGACAATAGTGGCCCCGGTTACACTACCCATAATGTCGTCCTTAAGGTCTATTTTAGAGCCACCGAAGCATAATTTAAAAAAAACAGGTGATAATATTTTATATGAGTGTAATAAACTATCGCTCTACTACAAACAATTGAGTGAATAAGTAGCCCTACGTCATTATGATCCCAGTAACCACCGTTAATTTGACAGTAGTGGCCCCGGTTACACCACTAATAATGTCGTCCTTAAGGTCTATTTTAGAGCCACCGAAGAATAATGTAAACAAACAGGGGATAATATTCTATATAAGTATAGTAAACTATCGCTCTACTACGAACAAGGGAGTGAATAAGTAGCCCTACGACTTTATGATCCCAGTAACAGCAGTTAATTTGACAGTAGTGGCCCCGGTTACACAACCCATAATGTCGTCCTTAAGGTCTATTTTAGAGCCACCGAAGCCTAATTTAAACAAACAGGTGATAATATTCTATATGAGTATATTTAACTATCGCTCTACTACAAAAAAGGGAGTGAATAAGTAGCCCTACGTCTTTATGATCCCAGTAACAGCAGTTAATTTGACAGTAGTGGCCCCGGTTACACAACCCATAACGTCGTCCTTAAGGCCTATTTTAGTACCACCGAAGCCTAATGTAAACAAAGTGGTGATAATATTCCATATGAGTATAGTAAACTTTCGCTCTACTACAAACAAGGGAGTGAATAAGTAGCCAACGTTTTTATGATCCCAGTAACAGTAGTTAATTTGACAGTAGTGGCCCCGGTTACACAACCCATAATGTCGTCCTTAAGGTCTATTTTAGAGCCACCGAAGCCTAATTTAAACAAACAGGTGATAATATTCTATATGAGTATATTAAACTATCGCTCTACTACAAAAAAGGGAGTGAATAAGTAGCAATACGTCTTTATGATCCCAGTAACAGCAGTTAATTTGACAGTAGTTACCCCGGTTACAACACCCATAATGTCGTCCTTAAGGTCTATTCTTGAGCCACCGAAGCCTAATGTAAAAAAACAGGTGATAATATTCTATATGAGTATAGTAAACTATCGCTCTACTACAAACGAGGGAGTGAATAAGTAGCCCTACGTCTTTATGATCCCAGTAACAGCAGTTAATTTGACAGTAGTTACCCCGGTTACAACACCCATAATGTCGTCCTTAAGGTCTATTATAGAGCCAACAAAGCCTAATGTAAACAAACAGGTGATAATATTCTATATGAGTATAGTAACTATCGCTCTACTACAAACAAGGGAGGGAATAAGTAGCCCTACGTCTTTATTATCCCAGTAACAGCCGTTAGTTTGACAGTAGTGGCTCCGGTTACACTACCCATATAGTCGTAATTAAGGTCTATTTTAGAGCCACCGAAGCCTAATGTTAACAAACAGGTGATAATATTCTATTAGAGTATTAAATACTATCGCTCTACTACAAACAAGGGAGTGAATAAGTAGCCCTACGTCTTTATGATCCCAGTAACAGCAGTTAATTTGAAAGTAGTGGCCCCGATTACACAACCCATAATATCGTCCTTAAGGTCTATTTTACAGCCACCGAAGAATAATTTAAACAAACAGGTTATAATATTCTATATGAGTATAGTAAACTATCGCTCTACTACAAACAAGGGAGTGAATAAGTAGCCCTAACGTCTTTATGATCCCAGTAACAGCCGTTAATTTGAAAGTAGTGACCCCGGTTACACTACCCATATAGTCGTAATTAAGGTCTATTTTAGAGCCACCGAAGCCTTATGTAAACAAACAGGTGATAATACTCTAAATGAGTATTAAAAACTATCGCTCTACTACAAACAAGAGAGTGAATAAGTAGCCCTACGTCTTTATGATCCCAGTAACAGCAGTTAATTTGACAGTAGTGGCCCCGGATACACTACCAATAATGTCGTCCTTAAGGTCTATTTTAGAGCCACTGAAGCCTAATTTAAACAAACAGGTGGTAATATTCTATATGAGTATATTAAACTATCGCTCTACTACAAACAAGGGAGTGAATAAGTAGCCCTACGTCTTTATGATGCTAGTAACAGCCGTTAATTTGACAGTAGTTACCCCGGTTACAACACACATGATGTCGTCCTTAAGGCCTATTTTATAGCCACCGAAAACTAATGTAAACAAACATGTAATAATATTCTATATGAGTATAGTAAACTATCGCTCTACTACAAACAAGGGAGTGAATAAGTAGCTCTACGTCTTTATGATCCCAGTAACAGCATTTAATTTGACAGTATTGGCCCGGTTACACTACACATAATGTCGCCCTTGAGGTCTATTTTAGAGCCACCGAAGACTAATGTAAACAAACAGGTGATAATATTCTATATGAGTATAGTAAACTATCGCTCTACTACAAACGAGGGAGTGAATAAGTAGCCCTACGTCTTTATGATCCCAGTAACAGCAGTTAATTTGACAGTAGTTACCCCGGTTACAACACCCATAATGTCGTCCTTAAGGTCTATTCTAGAGCCAACGAATCCTAATGTAAACAAACTGGTGATAATATTCTATATGAGTATAGTAACTATCGCTCTACTACAAACAAGGGAGGGAATAAGTAGCCCTACGTCTTTATTATCCCTGTAACAGCCGTTAGTTTGACAGTAGTGGCCCCGGTTACACTACCCTTATAGTCGTAAATAAGGTCTATTTTTGAGACACCGAAGCCTAATGTAAACAAACAGGTGATAATATTCTATATGAGTATTAAAAACTACCGCTCTACTACAATCAAGGGAGTGAATAAGTAGCCCTACGTCTTTATGATCCCAGTAACAGCAGTTAATTTGAAAGTAGTGGCCTCGATTACACAACCCATAATATCGTCCTTAAGGTCTATTTTACAGCCACCGAAGAATAATGTAAACAAACAGGTGATAATATTCTATATGAGTATAGTAAACTATCGCTCTACTACAAACAAGGGAGTGAATAAGTAGCCCTACGTCTTTATGATCCCAGTAACAGCCGTTAATTTGAAAGTAGTGGCTCCGGTTACACTACCCATATAGTCGTAATTAAGGTCTATTTTAGAGCCACCGAAGCCTAATGTAAACAAACAGGTGATAATACTCTAAATGAGTATTAAAAACTATCGCTCTACTACAAACTAGGGAGTGAATAAGTAGCCCTACGTCTTTATGATCCCAGTAACAGCAGTTAATTTGACAGTAGTTACCCCGGTTACAACACCAATAATGTCGTCCTTAAGGTCTATTCTTGAGCCAACGAAGCCTAATGTAAACAAACAGGTGATAATATTCTATATGAGTATAGTAAACTATCGCTCTACTACAAACAAGGGAGTGAATAAGTAGCTCTACGTCTTTATAATCCCAGTAACAGCAGATAATTTGATAGTAGTGGTCCTGGTTGCACTACACATAATGTCGTCCTTAAGGTCTATTATAGAGCCAACAAATCCTAATGTAAACAAACAGGTGATAATATTCTATATGAGTATAGTAACTATCGCTCTACTACAAACAAGGGAGGGAATACGTAGCCCTACGTCTTTATTATCCCAGTAACAGCCGTTAGTTTGACAGTAGTGGCCCCGGTTACACTACCCTTATAGTCGTAATTAAGGTCTATTTTAGAGACACCGAAGCCTAATGTAAACAAACAGGTGATAATATTCTATATGAGTATTAAAAACTATCGCTCTACTACAAACAAGGGAGTGAATAAGTAGCCCTACGTCTTTATGATCCCAGTAACAGCAGTTACTTTGAAAGTAGTGGCCCCGATTACACAACCCATAATATCGTCCTTAAGGTCTATTTTACAGCCACCGAAGAATAATGTAAACAAACCGGTGATAATATTCTATATGAGTATAGTAAACTATCGCTCTACTACAAACAAGGGAGTGAATAAGTAGCCCTACGTCTTTATGATCCCAGTAACAGCCGTTAATTTGAAAGTAGTGGCTCTGGTTACACTACCCATATAGTCGTAATTAAGGTCTATTTTAGAGCCACCGAAGCCTAATGTTAACAAACAGGTGATAATATTCTATATGAGTATTAAATACTATCGCTCTACTACAAACAAGGGAGTGAATAAGTAGCCCTACGTCTTTAAGATCCCAGTAACAGCAGTTAATTTGAAAGTAGTGGCCCCGATTACACAACCCATAATATCGTCCTTAAGGTCTATTTTACAGCCACCGAAGAATAATTTAAACAAACAGGTTATAATATTCTATATGAGTATAGTAAACTATCGCTCTACTACAAACAAGGGAGTGAATAAGTAGCCCTACGTCTTTATGATCCCAGTAACAGCCGTTAATTTGAAAGTAGTGGCCCCGGTTACACTACCCATATAGTCGTAATTAAGGTCTATTTTAGAGCCACCGAAGCCTAATGTAAACAAACAGGTGATAATACTCTAAATGAGTATTAAAAACTATCGCTCTACTACAAACAAGTGAGTGAATAAGTAGCCCTACGTCTTTATGATCCCAGTAACAGCAGTTAATTTGACAGTAGTGGCCCCGGTTACACTACCCTTATAGTCGTAATTAAGGTCTATTTTAGAGCCACCGAAGCCTAATTTAAACAAACAGGTGATAATATTCTATATGAGTATATTAAACTATCGCTCTACTACAAACAAGGGAGTGAATAAGTAGCCCTACGTCTTTATGATGCCAGTAACAGCCGTTAATTTGACAGTAGTTACCCCGGTTACAACACACATGATGTCGTCCTTAAGGCCTATTTTATAGCCACCGAAAACTAATGTAAACAAACATGTAATAATATTCTATATGAGTATAGTAAACTATCGCTCTACTACAAACAAGGGAGTGAATAAGTAGCTCTACGTCTTTATGATCCCAGTAACAGCATTTAATTTGACAGTATTGGCCCGGTTACACTACACATAATGTCGCCCTTGAGGTCTATTTTAGAGCCACCGAAGACTAATGTAAACAAACAGGTGATAATATTCTATATGAGTATAGTAAACTATCGCTCTACTACAAACGAGGGAGTGAATAAGTAGCCCTACGTCTTTATGATCCCAGTAACAGCAGTTAATTTGACAGTAGTTACCCCGGTTACAACACCCATAATGTCGTCCTTAAGGTCTATTCTTGAGCCAACGAAGCCTAATGTAAACAAACAGGTGATAATATTCTATATGAGTATAGTAAACTATCGCTCTACTACAAACAAGGGAGTGAATAAGTAGCTCTACGTCTTTATAATCCCAGTAACAGCAGATAATTTGATAGTAGTGGTCCTGGTTGCACTACACATAATGTCGTCCTTAAGTTCTATTATAGATCCAACAAAGCCTAATGTAAACAAACAGGTGATAATATTCTATATGAGTATAGTAACTATCGCTCTACTACAAACAAGGGAGGGAATAAGTAGCCCTACGTCTTTATTATCCCAGTAACAGCCGTTAGTTTGACAGTAGTGGCCCCGGTTACACTACCCTTATAGTCGTAATTAAGGTCTATTTTAGAGACACCGAAGCCTAATGTAAACAAACAGGTGATAATATTCTATATGAGTATTAAAAACTATCGCTCTACTACAAACAAGGGAGTGAATAAGTAGCCCTACGTCTTTATGATCCCAGTAACAGCAGTTACTTTGAAAGTAGTGGCCCCGATTACACAACCCATAATATCGTCCTTAAGGTCTATTTTACAGCCACCGAAGAATAATGTAAACAAACAGGTGATAATATTCTATATGAGTATAGTAAACTATCGCTCTACTACAAACAAGGGAGTGAATAAGTAGCCCTACGTCTTTGTGATCCCAGTAACAGCAGTTAATTTGACAGTAGTGGCCCCGGTTACACAATCCATAATGTCGCCCTTAAGGTCTATTTTAGAGCCACCGAAGTATAATGTAAACAAACAGGAGATAATATTCTATATGAGTATAGTAAACTATCGCTCTACTACAAACAAGGGAGTGAATAAGTAGCCCTACGTCTTTATGATCCCAGTAACAGCAGTTAATTTGACAGTAGTGGTCCCGGTTACACTACCCATAATTTCGCCCTTAAGGTTTATTTTAGAGCCACCGAAGCCTAATGTAAACAAACAGGTAATAATATTCTACATGAGTATAGTAAACTATCGCTCTACTACCAACAAGGGAGTGAATACGTAGCCCTACGTCTTTATGATCCCAGTAACCGCAGTTAATTTGACAGTAGTGGCCCCGGTTAAACTACACATAATGTCGTCCTTAAGGTCTGTTTTAGAGCCACCGAAGCCTAATGTAATCAAAGAGGTGATACTATTCTATATGAGTATAGTAAGCTATCGCTCTACTACAAACAAGGGAGTGAATAAGTAGCCCTACGACTTTATGATCCCAGTAACAGCAGTTAATTTGACAGTAGTGGTCCCGGTTACACCACCCATAATGTCGTCCTTAAGGTCTATTTTAGAGCCACCGAAGCCTAATGTAAACAAACAGGTAATAATATTCTATATGAGTGTAGTAAACTATCGCTCTACTACAAACAAGGAAGTGAATAAGTATCCCTACGTCTTTTCGATCCCAGTAACAGCAGTTAATTTGATAGTAGTGGTCCTGGTTACACTACCCATAATGTCGTCCTTAAGGTCTGCTATAGAGCCACCGAAGCCAATTGTAAACAAACAGGTGATAATATTCTATATGAGTATAGTAAACTATCGCTCTACTACAAACAAGGGGGTGAATAAGTAGCCCTACGACTTTATGATCCCAGTAACAGCAGTTAATTTGACAGTAGTGGCCCCGGTTACGCTACCCATAATATCGTCCTTAAGGTCTATTTTAGAGCCACCGAAGAATAATTTAAAAAAACAGGTGATAATATTCTATATGAGTATAGTAAACTATCGCTCTACTACAAACAAGGGAGTGAATAAGTAGCCCTACGTCTTTATGATCCCAGTAACAGCCGTTAATTTGAATGTAGTGGCCCCGGTTACACTACAAATATAGTCGTAATTAAGGTCTATTTTAGAGCCACCGAAGCCTAATGTAAACAAACAGGTGATAATATTCTATATGAGTATAAAAAACTATCGCTCTACTACAAACAAGGGAGTGAATAAGTAGCCCTACGTCTTTATGATCCCAGTAACAGCAGTTACTTTGAAAGTAGTGGCCCCGATTACACAACCCATAATATCGTCCTTAAGGTCTATTTTACAGCCACCGAAGAATAATGTAAACAAACCGGTGATAATATTCTATATGAGTATAGTAAACTATCGCTCTACTACAAACAAGGGAGTGAATAAGTAGCCCTACGTCTTTATGATCCCAGTAACAGCCGTTAATTTGAAAGTAGTGGCTCTGGTTACACTACCCATATAGTCGTAATTAAGGTCTATTTTAGAGCCACCGAAGCCTAATGTTAACAAACAGGTGATAATATTCTATATGAGTATTAAATACTATCGCTCTACTACAAACAAGGGAGTGAATAAGTAGCCCTACGTCTTTAAGATCCCAGTAACAGCAGTTAATTTGAAAGTAGTGGCCCCGATTACACAACCCATAATATCGTCCTTAAGGTCTATTTTACAGCCACCGAAGAATAATTTAAACAAACAGGTTATAATATTCTATATGAGTATAGTAAACTATCGCTCTACTACAAACAAGGGAGTGAATAAGTAGCCCTACGTCTTTATGATCCCAGTAACAGCCGTTAATTTGAAAGTAGTGGCCCCGGTTACACTACCCATATAGTCGTAATTAAGGTCTATTTTAGAGCCACCGAAGCCTAATGTAAACAAACAGGTGATAATACTCTAAATGAGTATTAAAAACTATCGCTCTACTACAAACAAGTGAGTGAATAAGTAGCCCTACGTCTTTATGATCCCAGTAACAGGAGTTAATTTGACAGTAGTGGCCCCGGATACACTACCAATAATGTCGTCCTTAAGGTCTATTTTAGAGCCACCGAAGCCTAATTTAAACAAACAGGTGATAATATTCTATATGAGTATATTAAACTATCGCTCTACTACAAACAAGGGAGTGAATAAGTAGCCCTACGTCTTTATGATGCCAGTAACAGCCGTTAATTTGACAGTAGTTACCCCGGTTACAACACACATGATGTCGTCCTTAAGGCCTATTTTATAGCCACCGAAAACTAATGTAAACAAACATGTAATAATATTCTATATGAGTATAGTAAACTATCGCTCTACTACAAACAAGGGAGTGAATAAGTAGCTCTACGTCTTTATGATCCCAGTAACAGCATTTAATTTGACAGTATTGGCCCGGTTACACTACACATAATGTCGCCCTTGAGGTCTATTTTAGAGCCACCGAAGACTAATGTAAACAAACAGGTGATAATATTCTATATGAGTATAGTAAACTATCGCTCTACTACAAACGAGGGAGTGAATAAGTAGCCCTACGTCTTTATGATCCCAGTAACAGCAGTTAATTTGACAGTAGTTACCCCGGTTACAACACCCATAATGTCGTCCTTAAGGTCTATTCTTGAGCCAACGAAGCCTAATGTAAACAAACAGGTGATAATATTCTATATGAGTATAGTAAACTATCGCTCTACTACAAACAAGGGAGTGAATAAGTAGCTCTACGTCTTTATAATCCCAGTAACAGCAGATAATTTGATAGTTGTGGTCCTGGTTGCACTACACATAATGTCGTCCTTAAGTTCTATTATAGATCCAACAAAGGCTAATGTAAACAAACAGGTGATAATATTCTATATGAGTATAGTAACTATCGCTCTACTACAAACAAGGGAGGGAATAAGTAGCCCTACGTCTTTATTATCCCAGTAACAGCCGTTAGTTTGACAGTAGTGGCCCCGGTTACACTACCCTTATAGTCGTAATTAAGGTCTATTTTAGAGACACCGAAGCCTAATGTAAACAAACAGGTGATAATATTCTATATGAGTATTAAAAACTATCGCTCTACTACAAACAAGGGAGTGAATAAGTAGCCCTACGTCTTTATGATCCCAGTAACAGCAGTTACTTTGAAAGTAGTGGCCCCGATTACACAACCCATAATATCGTCCTTAAGGTCTATTTTACAGCCACCGAAGAATAATGTAAACAAACAGGTGATAATATTCTATATGAGTATAGTAAACTATCGCTCTACTACAAACAAGGGAGTGAATAAGTAGCCCTACGTCTTTATGATCCCAGTAACAGCCGTTAATTTGAAAGTAGTGGCTCCGGTTACACTACCCATATAGTCGTAAATAAGGTCTATTTTAGAGCCACCGAAGCCTAATGTTAACAAACAGGTGATAATATTCTATATGAGTATTAAATACTATCGCTCTACTACAAACAAGGGAGTGAATAAGTAGCCCTACGTCTTTATGATCCCAGTAACAGCCGTTAATTTGAAAGTAGTGGCCCCGATTACACAACCCATAATATCGTCCTTAAGGTCTATTTTACAGCCACCGAAGAATAATTTAAACAAACAGGTTATAATATTCTATATGAGTATAGTAAACTATCGCTCTACTACAAACAAGGGAGTGAATAAGTAGCCCTACGTCTTTATGATCCCAGTAACAGCCGTTAATTTGTAAGTAGTTGCCCCGGTTACACTACCCATATAGCCGTAATTAAGGTCTATTTTAGAGCCACCGAAGCCTAATGTAAACAAACAGGTGATAATACTCTAAATGAGTATTAAAAACTATCGCTCTACTACAAACAAGGGAGTGAATAAGTAGCCCTACGTCTTTATGATGCCAGTAACAGCCGTTAATTTGACAGTAGTTACCCCGGTTACAACACACATGATGTCGTCCTTAAGGCCTATTTTATAGCCACCGAAAACTAATGTAAACAAACATGTAATAATATTCTATATGAGTATAGTAAACTATCGCTCTACTACAAACAAGGGAGTGAATAAGTAGCCCTACGTCTTTGTGATCCCAGTAACAGCAGTTAATTTGACAGTAGTGGCCCCGGTTACACAATCCATAATGTCGCCCTTAAGGTCTATTTTAGAGCCACCGAAGTATAATGTAAACAAACAGGAGATAATATTCTATATGAGTATAGTAAACTATCGCTCTACTACAAACAAGGGAGTGAATAAGTAGCCCTACGTCTTTATGATCCCAGTAACAGCAGTTAATTTGACAGTAGTGGTCCCGGTTACACTACCCATAATTTCGCCCTTAAGGTTTATTTTAGAGCCACCGAAGCCTAATGTAAACAAACAGGTAATAATATTCTACATGAGTATAGTAAACTATCGCTCTACTACCAACAAGGGAGTGAATACGTAGCCCTACGTCTTTATGATCCCAGTAACCGCAGTTAATTTGACAGTAGTGGCCCCGGTTAAACTACACATAATGTCGTCCTTAAGGTCTGTTTTAGAGCCACCGAAGCCTAATGTAATCAAAGAGGTGATACTATTCTATATGAGTATAGTAAGCTATCGCTCTACTACAAACAAGGGAGTGAATAAGTAGCCCTACGACTTTATGATCCCAGTAACAGCAGTTAATTTGACAGTAGTGGTCCCGGTTACACCACCCATAATGTCGTCCTTAAGGTCTATTTTAGAGCCACCGAAGCCTAATGTAAACAAACAGGTAATAATATTCTATATGAGTGTAGTAAACTATCGCTCTACTACAAACAAGGAAGTGAATAAGTATCCCTACGTCTTTTCGATCCCAGTAACAGCAGTTAATTTGATAGTAGTGGTCCTGGTTACACTACCCATAATGTCGTCCTTAAGGTCTGCTATAGAGCCACCGAAGCCAATTGTAAACAAACAGGTGATAATATTCTATATGAGTATAGTAAACTATCGCTCTACTACAAACAAGGGGGTGAATAAGTAGCCCTACGACTTTATGATCCCAGTAACAGCAGTTAATTTGACAGTAGTGGCCCCGGTTACGCTACCCATAATATCGTCCTTAAGGTCTATTTTAGAGCCACCGAAGAATAATTTAAAAAAACAGGTGATAATATTCTATATGAGTATAGTAAACTATTGCTCTACTACAAACAAGGGAGTGAATAAGTAGCCCTACGTCTTTATGATCCCAGTAACAGCCGTTAATTTGAATGTAGTGGCCCCGGTTACACTACAAATATAGTCGTAATTAAGGTCTATTTTAGAGCCACCGTAGCCTAATGTAAACAAACAGGTGATAATATTCTATATGAGTATAAAAAACTATCGCTCTACTACAAACAAGGGAGTGAATAAGTAGCCCTACGTCTTTATGATCCCAGTAACAGCAGTTAATTTGAAAGCAGTGGCCCCGGTTATACTAACCATAATGTCGTCCTTAAGGTCTATTTTAGAGCCACCGAAGCCTAATTTAAACAAACAGGTGATAATATTCTATATGAGTATAGTAAACTATCGCTCTACTACAAACAAGGGAGTGAATAAGTAGCCCTACGTCTTTATGATCCCAGTAACAGCAGTTAATTTGACAGTAGTGGCCCCGGTTACGCTACCCATAATGTCGTCCTTAAGGCCTATTTTAGAGCCACCGAAAACTAATGTAAACAAACAGGTGATAATATTCTATTTGAGTGTAGTAAACTATCGCTCTACTACAAACAAGGGAGTGAATAAGTAGCCCTACGTCTTTATAATCCCAGTAACAGCACATAATTTTATAGTAGTGGTCCTGGTTACACTACACATAATGTCCTCCTTAAGGTCTATTATAGAGCCAACAAAGCCTAATGTAAACAAACAGGTGATAATATTCTATATGAGTATAGTAAAATATCGCTCTACTACAAACAAGGGAGGGAATAAGTAGCCCTACGTCTTTATTATCCCAGTAACAGCCGTTAGTTTGACAGTAGTGGCCCCGGTTACACTACCCATATAGTCGAAATTAAGGTCTATTTTAGAGCTACCGAAGCCTAATGTAAACAAACAGGTGATAATATTCTATATGAGTATAGAAGACTATCGCTCTACTACAAACAAGGGAGTGAATAAGTAGCCCTACGACTTTATGATCCCAGTAACAGCAGTTAATTTGACAGTAGTGGCCCCGGTTACACAACCCATAATGTCGCCCTTGAGGTCTATTTTAGAGCCACCGAAGACTAATGTAAACAAACAGGTGATAATATTCTATATGAGTATAGTAAACTATCGCTCTACTACAAACAAGGGAGTGAATAAGTAGCCCTACGTCTTTATGATCCCAGTAACAGCGGTTAATTTGACAGTAGTGGCCCCGGTTACACTACCCATAATGTCGACCTTAAGGTCTGTTTTAGAGCCACTGAAGGCTAATGTAAACAAACAGGTGATAATATTCTATATGAGTATAGTAAGCTATCGCTCTACTACAAACAAGGGAGTGAATAAGTAGCCCTACGTCTTTATGATCCCAGTAACAGCAGTTAATTTGACAGTAGTGGTCCCGGTTACACTACCCATAAAGTCGTCCTTAACGTCTATTTTAGAGCCACCGAAGCCTAATGTAAACAAACAGATAATAATATTCTACATGAGTATAGTAGTATAGTAAACTATCGCTCTACTACAAACAAGGGAGTGAATAAGTAGCCCTACGACTTTATGATCCCAGTAACAGCAGTTAATTTGACAGTAGTGGCCCCGGTTACACAACCCATAATGTCGCCCTTGAGGTCTATTTTAGAGCCACCGAAGACTAATGTAAACAAACAGGTGATAATATTCTATATGAGTATAGTAAACTATCTCTCTATTACAAACAAGGGAGTGAATAAGTAGCCCTACGTCTTTATGATCCCAGTAACAGCAGTTAATTTGACAGTAGTGGCCCCGGTTACACTACCCATAATGTCGTCCTTAAGGTCTGTTTTAGAGCCACTGAAGGCTAATGTAAACAAACAGGTGATAATATTCTATATGAGTATAGAAAAATTTCGCTCTACTACAAACAAGGGAGTGAATAAGTAGCCCTACGTCTTTATGATCCCAGTAACAGCAGTTAATTTGACAGTAGTGGTCCCGGTTACACTACCCATTAAGTCGTCCTTAAGGTCTGTTTTAGAGCCACCGAAGCCTAATGTAAACAAACAGGTAATAATATTCTACAAGAGTATAGTAGTATAGTAAACTATCGCTGTACTACAAACAAGGGAGTGAATAAGTAGTCCTACGTCTTTATGATCCCAGTAACTGCAGTTAATTTGACAGTAGTGACCCCGGTTACACTACCCATAATGTCGTCCTTAAGGTCTATTTTA
Organism: Prosapia bicincta; assembly: GCA_036971475.1. NCBI lineage: Eukaryota > Metazoa > Arthropoda > Insecta > Hemiptera > Cercopidae > Prosapia > Prosapia bicincta. The sequence goes on from JBAIZL010000001.1 coordinate 182,796,515, forward strand.
GAGCCACCGAAGCCTAATGTAAACAAACAGGTAATAATATTCTGAACGTGATCAATGTAAATATATTCAAGAGCTACTTCTGACGTCACTAGAACACGATGACATACTAAGGTAAAAAAACAGATGACGTAATGTAACTGGCCTTGTAAGTTTTATATGGACTACGTATTAGTAAAACCATAATTTGTGTGTACTTCCTAATTCTCCTTTAGTTTGTGTCACTAAGAAACTCGTTATTTAAAAATGTAAGGAAGTAAGGGTAAAATGATATTGGATAAGATTGGAAAATTTGCGACACTTGTTAAGGAATTCACCCTTTCACATAGGTCCTTGGAGACTTGTGATGGGACCTTTCTCAGCACAAAAAGGTTTTCCAATTTTACAACCTTGTCACAATAAATCCACATCATATACCTTGAATCAAATTCTCTATTACGACTGAGGCTACTAGAAATCTTTTGTCACAAAAATTCATAAAATACACAACTATTTAAAAAATAATTTAGCATTTAAGAATAAAAATATGAGAATAAAAAAATATTAGAAAAAATATTAAGAATAAATATATTTAACCATTTTTGATTAATTTTTGTAAACATTATACACAAATAATTTATTTTCGCTTGAACTAGAAAACATCTGTTTATTCATTTCCTTGTTACGTATTTCAAGAGTGGAGTAAATAATTTAAAAAATTATTGATTCCAAACATTAAACTTATATATAGGAATTAAAACATAAAAACATTATGGCTGTAAAAAGATGGGGTACGTTTAGAAAGTCTAACAGCTTACTCATGGCTTACACCAAGTATTGTACGCGTAAACATATTATTGAGCCGGAATTTTCCGATGGAAACAAATCTGATTACTCACCAGAAGTTACGAAGAGTGTTCGCGATAAACGTGCGTCCGTCGATACAAAATGTGAAGTTTCACAAGATTTTGTTTCCTAAGGAGGGGTTGAAGATGCCACAAGTACTGAGTTTAAAAATTAGTACTTAAAATAAAAAAAAAACAGGTGAAAGGTGTGGAAATTAGCAGGTATAAGAAGCAAATGTAGATGTATTCGACAGAAATTAAGCAAGTAACGGTTATAATGTATTAGTTTTGTTGATATATAATATGAGTTGAATGCTATTGTTTTGTTTCTTTTTTCCAGCGTAAAAAGGTGTGCTACACACAAGTTCTTCTTAGTGTTTTGTAGGTCAATCCACGAGCTAAAAATAAATAATGTTGTTTTTGGATGCTAACAGATAGCTTGTTTTCACAGGCGTAATAAAATAATCTAACAACGTGTAACATTATTTTAGGCAAAAATGTTTCATATTACAGCAGCAATAAAAAACAAGCCGAGATATTAGTTTAAAAATAAGAATAAAATAAAATTCTAAATTATAATTCTATGTATAGCAATACTGGTTGAGATATGAAATCCACAAGCCTATTTTTTTTAGAAATGTAATAAATGTAGAATAAATATAAATATCACTAAAAACTAGAAGCCATTTCGTACATTAGTAGAAATTACATGCAACACTTTACAGTAAGAATATGTACTCCTTTTCTAACAGAAATGGAGACGCATAACATAGAATTTTAGGTACATAAATTATATAAACAGATACATTTTATTTATCTGAAGCACGCTGTACAATAAAATTGTGAGAGCCAGTAGAGGGGCTGCAAGGAAAATAAAAGGCACGTTATTTATTGTGGGGTAGAGTTTCAGTGTGACCTTGGGGGTTTGGCAGCGAGCCAAGTCTTGGTGGTTAGATCTTTGAGTACGTTATTAAAAATGTAAACACAATTATAATCAAATAAGTATATACCACTAAAGAATCTTCTCACCTAACAGAAAAAACCATACATGGAGAAAGTAAAATCTAAAAGCTACAGAAACATAAAGAAGTTACAGCTGGTATAGAAATGGTTTAGAATGACAAAGCTGAGTTTAAATATATTGCCGGGTTTAAAACGTTAAAAAAGTTTGTGTTAATGAAAAAATTCTTAGAACGAATAAAAACTAATGTAAAAACCGATTAGTATTATTTTAATCTGAAAAATAAATTGTGGTAAAAGAAATGAAACTGCTTTTCCCAAATTGTGTAGGCTTGAGTAAATTGCTGACATGAGGCTGACGTTGTGTTTGCCAAATTCGTATAATTGCAAGTTTGCTCAACAAATTCAATTGTAGGTCTAAGCCCACGAGTTTCAGAAATGGAATTCGTTTTTCAATTTAAGTTTAATGTTTTAAGAAAATATTTACTTTTATTCTACTGTCCAGTGTTTGCACTGAGGGTTCGCAATAAAAACAATATTTCAAATATTCGTACCATCAAACTAATCTCGTATATTAAATATTAAAATTTTTATGGGAGACAATGAATGAGTATTACATATATGGTCTCGGACTTTCGTCATTATTTTTGGAAAATGAAACGTCAGATATAATGTATTATCCCACTTGAGAAAAGCATTATGTACCACTTTGGAACCGTTCAATCAGTCCATCAAATTTGCACACATTGGTTCGAGCTTTTCGGTCAAAGCATTCCGTCTAACTGATGACAATGCTTACATAAAGTTGTATACAGCAATGATGACAATGCTAACATAAAGTTGTATACAGCAATGATGACAATGCGTACATAAAGTTGTATAAATTTGATGATAATGTTGTATGAAGTTTGTGAAATTTCTTTCGTAACAATATTCTATCAATCCTTAAGGTCTATACTATACAATATAAAGTACTGCTGCGCAAGAGTTATCACTTGTGCATTTGTTAGGTTAAATTAACGTTTACAATACATCATTAAAGGGCCACAACAAACCGTGAAAGCTTGCTTAGTGTAGTAGTGACCAGACATTATCTGCGCATGCGCTAGCTCTCCGTCGGGGGATCATTGCCATCTATCTGAAAGATTCGAAGCGGAGGGCATCTGTGAGGACGGAATTTATGTAAAATGGAAATCTTCGCTAAAGGAGTCTAATCCTCTAACTTTTCAAAAGTATAATTTATTTTGGACATATGTTGTTGAAATAATTTTTAGATTGTATTTACAGTAAATTCTCAAAGATCCTAGTTTCGATTTTACAATCATCCTTTAAATTTTAGGTTATTTCTATTTGAGATTATTTTATTTATTTGAAGAAGACATCCGCGCTTCAAAGAAACGTTTATAGCCATACAGTAAGTAAAGGAAAGAGTTTGGTTTCCAAGAAATGTTTAAATCAATACGGTATGCAAAGAAAATGAATAGGGCTTCCAAAAAATGTTCGTAACAATATATTTGTACAGTATTTATAACTGGAAATTTGTAGGGATGACAAGAAATGCCCATATAAAGTTCTATAAACGTATTTTGTCCATTCGTGTACAGTATTTAAGGTTCATTAAAACTAAAATTTTTTACTAAAGCACACAGGAACTTATTTCGAGGGGTCTCGATCCCATTCACCTTAAATAATCGAGATTATAGTGTATTTAATTTGTATTTTATTTGGAGCTTAAACAGTATTTAATTATGAAACTGTTTAAATTTTATTAAAGCAACTCTGTTTCTTATTTAAAACCGTACTTGGGGCTTGGTAAGCAAGTTTTTCTATCACCTCATTGCGCTTGTAATAAATAAGGGAAAACATCTATTTCTTACCAAGCAATACTATTTAAAGATGAAGACGTGTTATGGAAACACTTTTTGTACCATCTTATTCGAAGCATATTTTACAATTTTATATTTTGTAAAACTAAAGTTATTGACGAAGTAAAGAAAAAAAAAATAGTAAAAAGTACCTATTTCATTAAAAAGATTTTGATTTAAAACTTTATTATGATGTTATAACTTATGAATTTATTTTATGAACATTTTAATCCAAAAATGTGTTGGTAAAATGAAAATAGACAATCAGCAATAAAAAATACATTGGTTAAAAACTGATAAAAAAGATTTACGACATCTTATAAGATGTCTGTGAACTCAATTCTAGACAGTTTCATAGAGTGTGGCATACCTTTCTTTGTTCAACCAATATGCTCCCAAATGATAATCCATAAATACATTAGTTTGTCTAAGAATTTCTTACGGTCATGTCAATTAGGCCAAATATTTCAACATATTTTTTAAATCACATAATTACGTTCCTTTCGGCAGAAAAAGAGAAACCAACTTACACGTTTAATTATTATTATTCCTTGTAAAACGAAATTTTATGCTTATGGTCGCAGGAGCAGGATTTCGGAAAACGTTTTTCAGGGTAGATGATGAAACTCTTGCCAGATTTCCATCTCTTCATTTCTGTTGATATAAAATGATTTAGCAATATGCAAATTGTTTGTTAGTAGATTTTGTATTATAATCTTCTTAAAAATATTGAATAAGATACGATAGAACGAAATGTTTATTTTTTGGTTTTCACTTGTGATCAATATTGAAGGGCCTCAATTCTTCCTTTGTGGCAATTCTACCCCTCGTTCTTGCCCTTTTAAATCCGCTTCTGTATGTGAAGTAGAGAATGAAAAGTTAAGATGTGTTAGAACTATTGTGACACTATATTGTAAGTTCCAAGTGGTACCGGTTTAGGAAACTTTGGCTAAAATGAGCACAAACGGAAAATGCATCTCGTAGAGACCTTTATTAAAATAAACATGCCCTATTTTTTCCGAAACGAGTGTTTAATGAGTTTCCTTTTAGTACGATTGTGAAAATCCTTTGTGTTAATCAAAATGGGCGAAAAACGCTCAATACAGCAGCCTGCCTGAAGTTTTCTGTATTTCAACATTACTAAATGGCCAAGGTTACAGAACTTCTTGTTTAAAATTTATTCATATTTTAAATAATAAAACTACTAAGTTTTAAAAGTTAATGATTTTTTAATAACATAATTTTTTTTTAAATAAGGAAATGGTTTACACCAAATATTTTGATAAAAGTAAAATATGTAAATCATCTGCATATGAGAGCAAGCGTGTTTAGAGACTTCAGAACAACAAGTTGTGATCAAAGGTACAAAGATCCTCTAACTAGTTAGAAGAATTTCTAAATGTAATGGCTCTTCATATATAAAGTTTATCGTACAGATTTAGTAAACCTTAGAATTTTCTAAAAAGTGCACTTATTTCTTTGATTTCAATTTTATATCTCCTTATACTAGTGTACTTATTTGGCATCTTATAAGAAAATGTAAGTTGTAGATAGATCGTAAATTTTGTTTTCTTTGACGATCGGGGAAACTTTTACGTTTGAAATAAAATAACGATTTGCCGAAAGTACCGAGACATAACGTTTTCGATCGCACTAAGTGCATCATTAGTGTGTAGACTGCTAGAAAGAGTTGTTGAGAAAAAGATGACAGCTGTTTTAGCGGAATGTGTTTCATAATGTGGTCTCAAACAGTGTATGCAAATTAATCGGGTCTGTTTATTTATTATGATTTTATTTTAAAAATTTGTTTGTAAATTGCATATTGTTCTAGTGTGACGAGCATAGTATTTTCAATGATGTGTGGAAATTTATAAGTTACGGTTGGTGTTTTTGTAATTGTGGCTATTAAATGACGATTTTTTGTGTATGTGTTCTTTGTTGAAAGCTGTAGCCTAAGTGTCTAGTTCGGGGAAATGAAGAACACAATTGTGTGTAATAAATAAATGAATACTTAGCATTGTTAATAGTTTTGGCTTGGAAAAATTGTTGTAAAATGAAATATTAAACGGAAACATTTAGAACAGACGATTAATATTGACAGAATATATGATGTGGTTTTACAGTATAACTAATTTAAGAACATGTGAATTGGTTGTTTTAAGAGATAGCTAAGCTATTTCAAATATGTCTGCCATATTAGTTATAGTCAAGTGTGGACAGAGTGTTTATCTACATGCATAGAGTATATTATAAATTCAGTATTTGTTTAAATCCGAAATGCTGTTTTGTTAATTATTCAGTAACCGTGGGACATTTATTAAAAGTGGTGTCTTGTTTTTATGCTGATAATATTAACCAATTATATTGATTTTAAATTCTTCCAGGGGTTCGATAATTTATAAGGCTATTTGTAGTAAATGACTATTTATTATCTCACTTTATGGCTACTACCAGTTATATTCACACACTTAACATTTTTAAAAGTTTCAAAACACCGTCTTTTAATATAGATCTAAACATAACTACTTACTAATCAAACCTACAAATATAGACTTGCCACTTCTAGTAATTTCTCTTACGAGAAGACTAAAACAATGTAGTTGTTGCAGCGTGACTTACCATTTCCAGAAGGTTCTTACCTATAGATGGTGCTAGTATTTAGCCGTGTTGTCGAGTCCGTCAACTAAAAAGATTTGTAGGGATTTTAAAAACTAAAAAACTTTTGCAGTCGTTTTATAAACATGGTTTGAGTGATTAAATATTGTTCTATTGTTTGTACTGTTTGTTTTTGGGTTTCTGTGTATCATATAAAACTTATGCGTGTTTATCTTTGACGTTGTTAACAAATTGCCGTAACAAATGCAGCCGTTTATAACATGTAGCCTTTGACACGTCTTGGTAGTTTACCCAATTAACATTTCAACGAAAGTAATTGAATCTTAGAGGTTAATCCAGAACGAGAAACGAAACCGTACCAACCTCTTAACGTCATTGAGATAAAACAACGATGACCGTCAGTAATGACCTTTTCGGCCTAGAGTTGATAGTTTTATATTTTTAATTCTACGATATTAACGTAATTTCACTGCATTAGTGTTATTATTAAGTAATTGATAATAATGCAAATGTTCTAAACAATTAACATAGTTTAGTTTCATAGAAGTACTACACAGACTTACTATTTACCCCGACTCGGTTTCTGAAGTACTGTAATTTGTATTCAACAAAAGCGCATGTTCCACAACAGGCTTAGGAACTTTGGAAAAAGAAGCAATTTATCTACTCCAAAGACCTGCTCCAAATAAACAGAAATAATAGTAGAGAAAACAACGACCATTCTCTCGTCTACTTCTCACTAACATGGTCGGTAACCGATTGGTCCTTACGAGAGCACAGTAGATACAGTAACGTCTGGAAAAAGTATCTTTGGCGTAATGCATTGTTTTGAAACAAAATAAACCGATTGAGGAACTTGGTCCTAATAAAAACAAAGCTGACAGTTACAAAAGGATCGGTTTCGTTAAGGAGAACATAACAGTATACACATCAGAAACAATACTTTTATCAAAGTAGGTTTAAAGCGAGCTGTGAGAGCGAATTCATAAATAAATCCGATGAACACACCAGGTGTTACGAAGGGTGTTCACGATGTATAGTGAGTATCATGTAACCGTGCAGGACATACATACACACATTCTTGAACAATGTGCAGACATATTGCATGTTGATGTATCGAGCATTTTCAATAGGTTATATTTTTTTACAAGTGATAGTACACGCAAGGCCAAATGCATGGTTACGTGGTCTGCACTATTACTTGAGTGAGTTCGTCTGACAGTTAAACCAAAAGATGGCGCAGGGTTTCCTGAGGAAGAATTGGAGACGACAGAATTACTTATTACTTAGTGAAAAAAATAAAAAAAATAGTTAGGAAATGTAAAAATCAGTAGATATTTTTGAAGGCCAACGTACAAGAATGAGGATTGGTGAATATAAATTAAAGCAGCAAACGGTGTTATTACGTGTTTAGCTTTGTATATTTCTATCAAATCTCAAAATATATGGGGTTTTGCATGATGATAACCTTTATACATGAAGTTCATAGTCAGGTGATATTTTCAGTAATCAATTAGGCAGACAAGAAAACCTAAAGCCTTCGAAGAAATTACCTCAGCTATGGAAGAAATAAAATGACGATCAAGGAACAACAAATTTAACTGATAAAAAGAGAAAGATTTCTAGCAAGTTTATTTTATTAAAGCTATGAAGTAATAATATTAAAGTTATATAAACGTTTATCTGTCTAGAACCGCTAAGTGTATGGAATGAGACTGATTAAAAATGAAGGTAAATAAAGAGGTACTAAAGTAAGGAAGTGATGTTATTGAGACTGAATTCTCAAATAAACCTTAGTTTTTATACAACAGCTCTCACCTAAAATAGTGAACTACGTTTCGGAAAGTGGAGTTTCTATGCGTCGGCTGAAATAATTACAGGGATGGACGGAGTAAACTAGAAACGCCAAATAAATACAATATTCTTTTATTACAAATTAATTGAACCCATTTCAAAAATCTTTTGATTACATTGCCCTCAGTCTAGTCGTAGCGTTTGTAGTGATGGGATGTTTTTCCAGCAGATTTATCTATTTAAATTATTGAATACTTACTGAGTTAGTAAAGGCCACGACCGGGATAAAATAATTCAGAATATAACAGAATATTGTTAAAGTCGCTTGATGTAATCATCTTGAAATCACTGAGTAAACTATAATTAAAAATTACCTAACTAAGTGAATACACAGCGTTTACTTGCTGACGCGTCTCGAAATAATCGTTCCTTTTACGAAGCAAGGCCTATACGTAGAGGCTTTACCTTCGTAAAAGGAACGATTGTTTCGAGACGCGTCACCAAGTAAGCCCTGTGTATTCACTTAGTTAACTAACTTTTTACAGAATATTAGTGTCAGGGAGTTAAATGGTTTGATCATTAAAAATATCTGTTAGGTAGAATAATTAACCATAAATACCAAATCATCTTTCAAAAGTTTTCACCATATAAGGATATTTTTATGCACCGAGCTAGTTCCACATACAATATTCACTTTGCTTTATCTGTGTTATCACGATATATAACCTTTGAACCAACTATTCTTCCAGAAGATACTATACAAAGAGCGAGACGTTCTAGTAGCCACAGAGAAATGTTGAGCAAAAAATTCGGTCACCGCAGATCTGAATGCGTGTCACTAATATCGCATATATGGCTGTGGTACTTAGAACTACCCCAAAACATTCTAAAATCCAATTGTTTTCGTGAGAAGTTGTATCGAATGTATTGTAAACCTTTTGCAAACGTATTTCCGGTAAACACATGTGTTTCAATTCGCAATTTAAAAGTATTTCGGGTTTTAATTTAGATACAGGTTAAATAATATCCCTTGTAATTTCTTAGCTTATCATTTAGAAGTTAAATTTAGATAATAATTTACGAACGAATCACATTATATCTAAAATGCCGTATCTTATTTAGAGATTTAATGCAAACTGACAACTAACAGTAAAGGTTAAAACAATATTAAAAAAAATATCCGCATAGAACTTAGATAGAAATTACAAATCCAATAATCAGCAGGCCTTTGAGTTTATGAAAAATTTAAGCCTTCACCAAGGGAGTCTGATCCTTTAACTTTTCAAAAGTCTAATTTATTTTTGGACATTTATTGTGGAAAAATGTTTTGGTTTGTATTTATGTAATTTGTATTTTAGCCTATTTGGAGCTTAAACAGCATATAATTATGAAACTTTACATTTTATTAAAACAGCTCTGTTTCCCATTTAAAACAGTACTTGGGGCTTTGTAAGCATGTTTTGTTTTTTCTTCATCGCGCTATAAATAAATTAGGTAAAAAAAGATTGAAAGTGATTACAGTTTAATGAACATGACTGTACTGCGGTTTACTTTGCAACCGACTGTACTTCATTCTGAAGAGGTCTAATTAACAAGTAACCAAAGGGCTTGTACTAGGAAATTGCAAAACACACTTTTTGAAACTTTTAGTCTGTTTCTTAGCAACGCAATGGTATTAAAAAAAACCTAGGCTTATGTAGGAAACCTTTTTGGACATATTTAACAACTTATATAGCAACTTAAGTATATTTTTCAACTTTATATTTTGTAAAACTAAATATATTAACAGACTAGTAAAACATTGTTCGTAAAATCAACAGAATTGTGTTAATGTCAAAATTTATTTTGATATTATTATTTACGAAAGTATTTTATAAAACCTTGATTTAAAAATGTGTTGATAAAATAAAAGTAGACAATCTATAACAAAGAATACAAATGGGTAAAAACTGAGAAAAAGATTTAACATATTTTCTTTTTTCCTTTAACTCCCAAAGAAAAAGTATGCAAATCCTGTGGGTCCAAAAAAGGGGATACCTCTGGACTACTTGCGTACATTTTGGGCTATATCCAGTGTGAGGGGGGTCGAAACTCCTCGAAATAATAAAATAAAATTAAAAATTTTAATGAATTTAAAATACAACCAAGAAAGTTAGTAACAAGAGTGGTCATGTTGAGACATATCCAGTCCGGATTTTTATTTTAAATGTTGTTATCGGCTTAAATTACGGATTACCCTTAATTACAGTTTTTGCTTTAAATACGTTTCATTTGGGATGTAAATGTTGCATATGTTTATTAAAGCAAGTAAATTTTATTATCAAATAAAATATCAGTATCTAAAAAGTCAGTTACTTTCTATAAACTATTCGCATTTGACAAATACGCTAACATAAATGTAAGAAAATGTGTTAATCTTGTATAGAGGTCATGGCGTCAAATGATCGAGCTTTCCGATACACGTTTAGAGAATTTACAAGTAGCAATGTAAGGTGTTAGATTTTATATGTAAAATTTATGCCAAGGAACTGACTTCACAACGAATGATTGCTCTGGCCTGATTCCGTTTAAATAAATGAATCGCAGCCAATAAGTTTGAATCGATTGTATCATATTTCTCTCGACTGCTCGTAATCAACCGCTTCGCTTTATTCTAAGTAACAAATACGATAGCACCAGTTGGTCACATACCCAAATATTACGTGTTATTTTATCTGTTAATAAAAACATGTTTGAAGGGATGAAAACAAGACTCAGGAAATAAAATGAGATGGAATTACACCTAAGTTTATATAAAGGGGGTAGAGGGTAAAACCTTCTCTACCTTTAAGCGGCCGAATGAAAGTATGCCAATAATTAATTTAAAACAGGTAATATTATCAATAAACGGAATTCCGACTAAACCTGCATTAGATGCGCCTAAATGGAATAAACCGTAAACAGAAATTTTGTACAGAATAATTAAAATTCTTCACAAGCTTGAATAAATTGTTGTGGATTTAACAGCAGTTAGTTGCAGTAATAAGCCAGAGTTTACTGCTGGAGATAGAGCTTGTGTTTAGGGAATAATTTCATGCTGAATTAACCTTTGTAATTATCAAAAGTTATCATCAATGTTGCAGCATCAATTAAGAGCGACATATGGGCAATATAGCGCCAAACGCAGATATATCATAATTACGTGTGATTTCATTACATGTTTGTTTGAATGTAAACTCATAATGTTATCTATACAAAATTATGTTTTCGTATTTCGTATTATTAAAAAAAAAGATTTTTTAGTAAGAAACAATCAGATACCTTAGAGTAAATAACTATTTTATTTTACATGTTTACAATGAACAATAATTATTACTAATTTCTTTCATCCAGCTAGACTATAAACATACGATATTTAGATGTATATTTTTTACACTATTTCTCTCTCCTTATTCTGAACAAACCTAAAAATACATTCTTATCAAATCATTCGCATGTGATTTTCCCTCAGGCTTCTCAAGCTTCACAGGTGTTTGCACGGATCTCACTTAAGCCACTAATGTCAAACAGCAACATGCTCCTGCGCTTGCCGTCAACTTTGCATCCGCCACGTCCATTTCTCCGGTCACTGCTCAATCCTGTACCACTGACATTTCCAGCTCTGTTCTAACTTAGTTCATTCAAGACGTTATTGTCTCTAGGACTAATAGGCCGACCGCTCTGAGAACGTTTTCATCCGGAGATAGTGCTATCCTTGTGCACCGTCGGATAACTCATCACCGCGTTGTAGTTAGCGCCAACAACATCGAAGCAACTGTCGTCTCGATTTTGATAAACAACATCTAAACAGCCATCATCTGTTCCAAAGAGGCTCTAAGATTCCACCTGACCCTTGCTGTAATATACCTTTGTCACTCCATTCCAAACCCAGCTTAGACATAAAGTAACAGAATCCTTCTAGGAGCAGAAACACTAACTCCTTCTGTAAAACCGTATTTAGTATTCTGTTTCCAATACAGTCATTACCATATTGGGCTGATCTGTACCGTCTTTTATTCATAACAACAGCTCCAATATACCTGACGTCATTGACTTTGTTGTCATTAGAAACCTCCCTCCCCCTTGTGTCACGTCTTTTGTTAGTTGGGGGGTGATACAGATCGCCTGCTCGTGGTGCCCTCTGCGTAATCTAATTGATCTGTACATTTCGCTGTAAACGCGCTGACTTCAAGATTGTGAGCAACCTTACAAAAAACAGCTCTTCTCAGGGCTTCGACATAGGCCTCCGCATTATTTTTTGGAATGCTGGAGGCCTTAATGATGTAAAATTCCTACAATTCAAACATAGGGTAGTACATAAATAAAAACACAAAACTCACAAATTAATCATTTATTCTTCATACGCGTTCAATGAACAAGTCATCATCAGTGAGTGTTACTGCTACAAACTCTTACTTACAACTAGGTTTTAAAGTAAGGTTACACTTCTGTATTTATACAGTAGGCGTTGCCACGACCACTTGTCAAAACGACAGTTATTAACCCTACTTTAAACATGATACATCAAATAGAAATTTTGTCCTTGCTCAATAATTACAATAAAATTTGTAACATACAACATAATTACATATAAAAAAATAGATATTAATATTACACTTTATTATTATGTAAAATATTTACCCTAAAAGTTACAAAAACCTTTTTTTTATTAAATTTTTTTTTTCACGATAATTACAATAATAAAGAATTTTGAATAGGGCCTGACTCATTGTTTACACTATTATTTTTATTCGTAATAATATACAAAGATTCCCATGCATCCAATTCACTACACTTAACAACGTTTTTTAAAAGGGTTGCATCGTTTACTTTAAATTCGTGCTCTTCCTCTAAACAATGTTTCGCCATCGCAGATTTTTCTGGTCTATTATATTTAATGTGAGAAAAATGTTCTTTAGCGCTAGTATTAATATTTCTTTTTGTTTGGCCTATATATTTCAGAGGACACTCGCTACACTTCAGGCAGTAGATTCCTGACTTTTCTTCATTAGGTATGGCATCTTTATGTTTCCCTAACAACTTCCTTAGGTTATTTGCAGTGGCAATTGTAACGTTCAAATTACTATATTTTCCTAGAGATCTTCTAATTTTAATAGACAGCGGTGGAGGGTGTGTAATTTTTGCCCATTTTTCTCCCTTTAAACATCTTATTAACGTGCTTCTCTGATTTCTAATTGTCTTATTTTTCATCTTATTGTGAATTTCATCTATAAACACATTACGGTATCCATTGAACCTTGCTGCACTATAAATGTAATTCAGCTCATTTTTATAACTTTCCTCTGATAAAGGCAAATTAATTAAGCGATGCACTATAGAATTGAAAGCTGCTTTTTTATGTGATATTGTGTGAAATGAATCACTGGTAATAAATGTGTGAGTTAGTTTTCTATAAACGTTAAAACTTAAAGTATTGTTTTTTCTGATATTAAAACATCTAAAAATGATAAACACGCCTCTTTTACTATTTCAACCGTAAATTTTATACTTGGAAAAAAACTATTAATTGCGTTACAAAACTTGTCCAGGCTTTGTTCACTGTCAAAAACTGCAAACACGTCATCCACAAACCTCAAACACACTCTAGAAAAATATTGCAAGGTATTTTTCGCATTCATTTCGAAATAACTCATAAATAAGTTGGCTAAAAAACTTGATAAAGGGTTACCCATAGCGGTGCCTTCCTTCTGGGTGTAAAATTTATTGTTAAACTGCAAACAATTTTGAACAATACATAAATTAATAAGTGAAATATATTCATCCCCTTCATTTGTACTACGTCCTGTATTTTCTAACCAAACTTTCACCATGTCGACTGTTTTATCTATAGGTACACTTGGATAAAGTGATACAACATCAAACGAAACAAGGTATTCATTGGACGAAATACATAAATCCTTAACCTTATTAACAAATTCATACGTATTTTTACTGCCCTTGATGGAGGCGGAACAAACTTTTGGAGGCGTGGTACCAACCATTTAGCAGTTAAATATGTTGGGGAATTAATATCAGATACTATTGGTCCTATTTTCTTTCCTTCCTTATGGACTTTTAGTAAGCAATACAAACGTGGTAATAATGGGTTTGAAACAGTTAATTTTCTTTTTAGTTCACTATCCACTACACGTTTACAATTTTTTAAGGTTTCGTTGACACTTCTAGTAAATTTTACTATGGGATCTCGATTTATTGTTGAATATGACCCTACTTTAAGCATTTCCTCTACTATTTTTCTATACTCCAATCTATCCATAACTACTATAGCATTAGTTTTATCAGCTTTTAAATAAAATACATTTTTCTTCCGTAGATTCTGAATAACTTCATAGTAATTATTATTATTCTTCGAACACATTTTCTGAGACGTAATTTGGTTTACTAATTTGTTTTTAATATCGGTCCTAACAATATTTTTTATTTCTTGATTTTAGAATTTTAAGGCTGTTTCAACGTCGATTAATAAATTCGTTTTATCTTTGTGTCGGTCTTCAATTCCAAATTTCAAACCTTTGTTAAACAGTCCTATTTCGTCTTTACCAAATTCTTCCTCACTGCAGTTATAAACTAAATCTTGTTTGGGGAAATCTTTCATTATATATTCGTTATCATTATTTGCAAATTTAGTACATAGCTTTTGTAATTTCTTATTTCATCGTTTTATTTTCAAATCATGTTCAACTCAATGTTGTCTAGCAGCGATATCTCAAGATACTTGGGAGTTGCATTGGATCGACGTATGTCATGGATACCACGCATTGCCCAGTGTGCTGAAAAGGCTATAAAAAGAGCAAGATTACTCAAGAGACTAACATCTACTACTTGGGGAGCTAACCAAGATGTTTTAAAGACTGCCTACAAGTCATATATAAGACCAATCTTAGAATATGGTACCGAAGTGACAGTCACGGCCAGTAAATGCACCACAAATTTACTTTATTTTGCTCAAAACAATGCCTTAAGTGTGATAACTGGTGCTGCCAAGTCCACTCCTATTGATGCAATGGAGGCTCAAACTGAGATTGAAACACTATAGATACGCAGGGAGATGTTATCCCTATGTTTTTGGGAACGATTTAAACGAAAAAAGAAGTCTTGGGATGAGTACCATAAACCCACAGATAGACTAAAATCCCAGCGAACACCCCTTGTCTGTTACCAGGATCTTTATAAAAAAGTATGGAGTCACTCCCGGAGAACCAGCTCCACTTACTGCTTTACAGGACTGCTTCCAGGAGCTCCCTGAGGCTGAGCTCCTTCTGACAGACCACCACTTGCCGAAGCATGCATCTTCGGATCAGGAGCTCTCCGAACTCACCGAACTTCAGGTGCATCTTAGAAGTGCAACCCTCCGAACTATCAATGAAAAATACCCTGCGCCAGAATGGCTCCAAATTTACATAGATGGATCATCCATACCTGGATCAGGCGAAACAGGTGCTGCTTACTACTACTCATATTTTGAGGGATTTTCTGCTGTCGGGGCCCACCTTAGCAACTATGAGGTAGCTGCCATATATGGTGCAGCAATATAACTTGAGAACCTGACTGTTCCGGGTAGGGCCGTTACCTTGTTGACTCTAAGACCGTCATCATGAATCTCTCTGGGAATTCACGGACCGACTGTAGTAGAACAATAGATTGTAGAAGAAAACTAAATGCTCTCATAAATGCCGGGTGGGTAGTAGTTAACGGAGCCACTTTGGCGCAAACCACCCCTAGCTGGCCTCTACGTTACCGGGGACTATAGGGGTAGTTTTGGATGAAAGAGGGGGTTGGTGTGGCCTTGATCCTAGACTTTGGGTTGGGTTTGACTACGTATAGAGGGGTAGGGGGTAGTTTTTGGAAAAAAATATATTCTAACCCACTAACCTAAGGCTGGTAAATTGCATCTAAAATAACCTACCCTTAGGTGAAGGGGTATCCTCAGCTACGTTCAGGACCTTCACCGGGGTTAGCTCCGGGGGTAGATTCGGGGTGGGGGTGGTTTTCGAAAAAATTTTGGAAAAATGTGTCGACTGATAGGGTATGTTTAGAGTGTATTTTGGCTAGATGTGGGGGTGGGTCCACCAGGGGGTAGTTTTTAAATAATATATGAAAATGCCAAAATTTGACCGGTTGGATCAAATGACCGTATGGGATATGTTTAGAGTCCAGTATGGACTACTGCGGGGGCGGGTTCATCAGGGGGTTGTTTTCAGATTGCCAAAAATGATCGGGGTCCTGGGTTAGTCACCCTGGAGTCGTGCTCGAGGTAAAGCCACCTAGGAGCCAGGCCTTAGGTAAAGCTACCACTGAGGCAGACCTTAGGTAAAGCCATCCAGGTGTCAGACCTTCGGTAAAGTCACCCTGGAGTCGTGCTTGAGGTAAAACCACCCAGGACGTAGGTATAGTCTATACGGAGCATGGCCTCAGCCATCCCGAGGCCGGCCCTTAAGTAAAGCCGCCCTCGAGAAAGGCCTTAGGTAAATTCACACTAGAGTAGGGCCTTAGGTGGGGGGTTGTCTTTAATAATATATGACATTGCCAAATATCGATCGGTGGGATCAAGTGAACGTATGGGATATGTGTAGAGTCCATTATGGACTGATGCGGGGTGGGTTCACCTAAGAATTGTTTTCAGATTGCCAAAAATAATCGGGGTCCTAGGTAAAAGCCAGCCAGGAGCACGGCCTCTGGTAAAGCTAACATGGAGCAAGGCCTCAGGTAAAAGCCATCCCGAAGACTGCCCATAGGCAAAGTAAGCCTTGAATCTGGCTTTAAGTGGGGGTGGTTATCAAATAATATATGAAATTGCCAAAAAAATGATCGGTTAGATCAAACTACCAACGTTCCAACTAAACGCTAATTTTAATCGACCAACAATTATACATAGAGTTCAAATAGTCAACAGTCTATGCGGGGAATCGACCAATCACATTGCAGTGGCCCGGTAGGTCTACACAGCACAACGCAAACGGTCGCTGTAAAATGTGAGGGCCTATATACCATGTTAAGCCACTATATATATGATAGCCCACATAACGTGTTAAACAAATATGCATGTAAGCCTACATACATACTATGCTAAGCCGACATACATGAATCCCTAAATGCGCCTACTATAAGGCCTACTATGTCGGTAAACCACTGGCCCAAGCCTTTATGATCTGAGCTATTTTCACCTCTTCAATCAAGCAGAGCCTCAGGCAGGCAACCGTATAGTTCATATGGGAAGTACTATAGGCTATATCTACCAATGCATAACCTATCAAGCCCACGTAGATGACGGTCAACAAATACTACAATGTAATTAAAAAAAAGTCACGCAACCAGATACATACAGTGTTAACCTATATAGGCTTATATTCAATGTTAAGCCAGCATGCAATATACTCTAAATAGCCCTATATACACTGTTAAACCAATATGCAGGTTAACCTATATATACACTGTATTAGGCCAATATCCCACATAGGCCTATATAATATGTTAAATAAGCATGCGTGATTGCTTATATAGTGTGTTTTAAACAAATATGCGTGTAAACCTACATAAACACTATGCCAAGCCTACATACTGTGATAAACAAATATCCGTGTAAACCGACATAAATACTATGCTAAGCCAACATGCATGCTATAATACATAGACGTATATACCATGTTAAACCTACATACATGATAGCCCACATAATGTGTTAAACAAATATGCATGTAAACCTGCATACATACTATGCTAAGCCGACATACATGAATCCCTAAATGTGCCTACTATAAGGCCTACTATGTTGGTAAACCACTGGCTAAAGCCTATATGATCTGAGTCTGACACACATTTACACCTCGTCTATCATATAAAGCCTCAGGCAAGCAATCGTATAATATGGGGAGTACTATATGGTACAGCTAACAATGCATAACCTATCACGCCCACATAGATGACGGTCAACAAATAATTAAAAAAAGTCACGCAACCTATATACATACAGTGCTAAGCCAACATTCATGTTAACCTATATAGGTATATATACTATGTTAAACCAGCATGCAATATACTCTAAATAGCCATATATACGCCGTTAAACAAATATGCGTGTAAACCTACATAAATACTATGCTAAGCCAACATGCATGCTATCATACATAGGCGTATATATTATGTTAAGCCTACATACTGTGTTAAACAAACACGTGTGTAAGCTTGCATACATACTATGCTAAGCCGACATGGGCCTACAAATTATAACACATTATATCCAATGCATAGTTTAGATACTGGTTATCACACACTATCCTACATGCAACCTGACTACAAAGTGTCCACATATTACCTGATACATAGCTAGACTAATCTACAACACATAGTGTCCGATGCATAGCCTGACGATGGGTCAACATATAGTATCCGATAAGTAACTTGAGTATGCCCCAATACATAATATCCGGTGCATAGCCTCGCTAACGGTTAGCACATAGTAGCCGATGCTGAGCCAGACTATGGATTATTACATATTATCCGATGTGTAGCCCGACTAATGGTTAACACATCCAGTGCATAGCCTGGCTAATGACCAACATAAATTATCCGATGCATAGCTGGGCTAATGGTTAACTAATAGTTACTTTGACTATAGGTTAACATATAGTATCCGATAAGTAGCTTGACTATAGCCCAACCCATAATCTCCAGTGCATAGCCAGGGTAATATTCATCGTGTGGTACCCAATGTATAGCTAGGCTAATGGTTAACTAATGGTTAGTTTGACTATGGTTAACACATAGTATCCGATGCAGAGCCTGACTATGGGTTATCACATATTATCCGATGTGTAGCTTGACTAGGATTAACACATAATATCCAATGTATGGCCTGGATATGGGTTAACACATCGTATCCAATGAGAATTTTTGTTACAATTTAACACAAAATATCCATTGCATAGCCTGACTAGTGGTTAACACATCATATCCTATTCATAGTTTGGCTAATAATGTTCAACATATAGTATCCGATGCATATCAGGGCTAATGGTTAACACATAGTATCTGATGCATAGCTAGGCTAGTGGTTAATACATAGTATCTGATGCATAGCTAGGCTAGTGGTTAACTAATAGTTAGCTTGACTATGGGTTAACACATAATATCCGATGTGTAGATTGACTAGTGGTTAACACAAAATATCCGATGCATAGCTTGAGTATGTTTTAACAAATAGTATCCACTGCATAGCTTGACTATGGGTTATCACATATTATCCGATGTGTAGCTTGACTAGTGGTTAACACATCCATTGCATAGGCTAGCTAATGACCAACAAATATTATCCGATTCATAGCTAGGCTAGTGGTTAACTAATAGTTAGATTGACTATGGGTTAAAACATAATATCCGATGTGTAGTTTGACTAGTGGTTAACACAAAATATCCGATGCATAGCTTGAGTATGTTTTAACAAATAGCATCCAATGCATAGCTTGACTATGGTTATCACATAGTATCTGATGAGAAGGTAAATACAAACTCACACATAGTATACATTGCATAGTTAGGCTAATGGTTAACACATATTAGCCGTTGTGTAGATTTATTACAAGTTAACACAAAATATCCAATACATAGCTTGACTATGGTTTAACACAAAGTACCAGACGGGTAGGTTGATTACAAACTAACACATAATACTCATTACTTAGTTTGGCTAATGGTTATCACATAGTATCTGATAAATAGCTAGGTTAATGGTTAACACATGGTAGCCGATGCAAAGCCTATCTAGGGCCAACACATAGTATCAGAGGCAAAGATTGACTAACGGTTAACACAAGGTATCCAAAGCATAACCTGACTAGGGTTAACACATAATATCCGTTGCGTAGCTTAGCTAATGGTTAACACATAGTACCTGTTGCATAGCTAAGCTAATTCGTACCACATAGTATCCGATGCATAGCCTGACTAGGGCTAACACATAGTATCCGATATATAGATTGACTATGGGATATCACATAGTATCCGATGAGAGGATTGAATACAATTTAACACATAATATCAAATGCATGGCTTGGGTAATATATATATAGTTAGCCTACATTCTCTGTTATGTATGTAAACCCACATATTATGCTAAGCCGGTTACCCGTCAGGTACTAGACACGGATCTATGGTAATGCAAGAGAAAGCCTAAGTGTAACCCACACCCTGACAACAGATACCTAGCCTGACGATAGGCTACATAGCTAGAAAACTTATACATAGCTAGACAATAGATACCTAACCCTGAATCAAATACATAGCCTGACAACCGATACATAGCCTGACAACAGAGCTAGATCAAATGACCAACGTTTCAACTAAACAACATTAGCCTACGTTTAACCTACCAACATACACGAAGTTCAAACGAACAACAATGACACCAAGTTCAAATAGGCTATGGCGGTTATGGCTGGTGTAGGCCAGATCAACGTTTCAGCTAATCAACGTTGAAAAACTTACGCTAATCAACCAACATCTACACCGAGGTCAAATAGGCTATGCCGGCTATGGTTAGTGAAGGCACTGGCAAAAGCCTTTATGATCTGAGCTTTACACATATTGTCTAGGTATGTTGTATCAGTTACAGCATACTAAAAATACCTCCATCAAATCTTAGGTAAAGCTAACTTTGAGGTAGGCCCTAGGTAAAGCTACCTTGGAGTCAGGCCGTAGGTAAAGCTGGCCTGGAGTAGGGCCTTAGGCAAAGACATGCCTGAGGTCGGGCATCATACCTTAGGTAAAGCTACCTTGGAGTCAGCCCTTAACAATAGTTACTCTAAAGCAGATATCGATGCTCGCCTTATCATAATAGGCACTTGAGGTGTAAAATAACAACAGTAAACTCTGGATATACAGGTAAGGCTTTATCAAAGAATATTTAAACTATGATATTTTGAAAAATTACTCCATGTTCAGAAATAGCCGGTAGCGTCTCTCTACGCGTTTCCTACATATGGGGCTCCTTTGCACCTTTTCAGCACACTCGTTGCAATAAACGTGACCGCAAGGTATAATAACAGTGCATGGTGGTCTTCCAAAGCAGACAAGGCAGTCCGCTATACGATAGCCGCCTCCTTCAATCCGCTCTCCTGAACTTCTCTGTTTCAACACACAAAGAAGATAATTTATATTATTGTAACACGAATTGTATAAATATAGGTATCGCTACAAAATGTAACACTTACGACTGTGTATGGAGGGTCTAGCTCGACCACTACTGCCTTCGCTTGAGCTACAGCCACTCTTCTTCGGCCTTCTTCAAGTAGCTTGTCCAGATCGCCCATCATAATCCTCCATACGCCGACTGCGTAAAAATTATCCTCATACGTGTCTTTACATAGCGCCGCTTCTAGATCCGATACAAGTCGTCTTAGTATATTTAGTGCATCAGTCGATACGCTACGAGCTGCAGCTGCACGTGCATATTCCACAACAGTCTAGAAAGGATTAAATAGAAAATAAAAATCTTATATAAACCTTTACTACTATTATCACCGTACAATAAAACTTACCGCATATTGAGGAGGATATCGTATCCTGCGCCCAAAACAAAGTAAACAGTCAATACGAGCGTGATCGACTCCTTGTATGTGCTTCAGTTCCTCCTCTAATACACTTGAATGAAAAACTCGATCTCCGACCCTAATTATAGCGTGATTTATTGGTCCAGCCTATGAAATACAATTTATTAGTAATGAAAAATACGAAGACAACACTAATAATGCATTAGGAATACAATAACCACCAGTGTTGGATGGTTGGTAGACTCATTGCTACGATCAGGTCCTCTGGCTCTAGAAGGAGTGTTTGTTCCCTGAAAGAAACATATCTTTACTAGATATGAAAATTAACCTCTGATAATAATATAAATTGTATATAATTACCTGTGATGTAGTACCAGAGGTCTGCCGACTTGGTTCGGCTTGATCAACCGTCGAATGGCGGCTATAGTACGGCGTCCTTCGTAATATCGAGGGGCTACGTCTGTTACCTAAATCATCCCAAATAACCGTTTCATCATGGCCTGAATCGTCGTTGTTTGTTGTGTCATTAGGCTGGAAAACCAATGGAAAAATCGGAATAACGAAAAATAGAAACATTTCTCTAGAAAAAGAACATACTATTTCATACTCACCTCTGACTGAATACTTCTATCGGTCATCGTTAATCTTAACACACCTAATTGCAAAAGCGTTGAAGACTGATGCTCTCTGTATGAAATTACCGGCATATGTACCGTGCCCCTATTACTTCACCCCTCCCCGCTATGATGTAACTGCTCATCACAACTCGAAAACGGTGACCAAGGTATATAATTACCTCTATCAATGCATGACTAACGGCAATAGAGTATACTGATACCATTAAATATGCTAGATGCCAGGATGATCCTATACTGTACCTTAGACATGCTAGAGGCTCTGATGATCTTCCTCTTTATCATAGTATGCCCTGTAGATGGGCAGTAGCGATAATCTTGTTTGAAATGAGAACCACATGAATAACGTCTGATAATGTTCATAGGCACAATTATGTAACTGCCCTAAGACTTTGGCGATGATTGCCCTGCAGATGGACTAATGTTAAAGTAAGTATAGGTAGCAGTTAATCCTATACAGATGACCTGCCGATGGTCCGACATATTGTTAGAGGCCATCTTGACCGACATTTTGTTTTACGTCATTTTCTGCTGTTATGCTGATATGTCCAGAGCGCGCTCTCGCGGTTTTAACAATATTACTGTGAAGGTTTTAAACAAGCATTTATATGTCGAACTCTGTGTGTGTGATCTACACCTGTAATGAAGTGTATAATAATAACAACACTGCATATTGACTTTACACAATATGTAGGCCTATGTACCGTATCATGCATATTGGCTTAATACAGGATGTGTGTAGATTTACAGGTATATCGACTTAACACAATATGTAGGCCTATGGAGGTTAACATCCATATTGTCTTATTTCGGGAGGAATGTAGCTTTACATTCATCCAGGCTTAACTCAGTCAGTGGGGCTATGTAAGGTAAAGTGCATATCGGCTTAACACAGTATGTAGGGCTATGTAGGGTAACATCCATATTGAGTTATTTCGGGAGGAATGTAGCATTACATTCATCCTGGCTTAACTCAGTATGTGGGGCTATGTAAGGTAAAGTGCATATTGGCTTAACACAGTATGTAGGGCTATGTAGGGTAACTTGCAGGGTGTAGGCCTATGTAGGTTTACACGCATATTGGTTTAATACGGTATGTAAGCCTATGCAGGGTAACATACATATTGGATTATTACAAAGAGAATGTAGATTTAGATGCTTATTAGCTTAACACAGTATGTTGGGTAACATACATAATGGTTTAATACAGGATGTTTACTATTGTGATAGGTTATTGATTGATAGCTGTTTTTACCACTCCAGGTCGGCTTTACCTATGGTCATGCTTTACCTAAGGGCTGACTCCAAGGTAGCTTTACCTAAGGTCTGGGGCCCAACCTCAGGCACGTCTTTGCCTAAGGCCCTACTCCAGGCCGGCTTTACCTACGGCCAGACTGCAAGGTAGCTTTACCTAGGGCCTACCTCAAAGGTAGCTTTACCTAAGATTTGATGGAGGTATTTTTAGTATGCTGTAACTGATACAACAGACCTAGACAATATGTGTAAAGCTCAGATCATAAAGGCTTTTGCCAGTGCCTTCACTAACCATAACCGGCATAGCCTATTTGACCTCGGTGTAGATGTTGGTTGATTAGCGTAAGTTTTTCAACGTTGATTAGCTGAAACGTTGATCTGGCCTACACCAGCCATAACCGCCATAGCTTATTTGAACTTGGTGTCATTGTTGTTCGTTTGAACTTCGTGTATGTTGGTAGGTTAAACGTAGGGTAATGTTGTTTAGTTGAAACGTTGGTCATTTTATCTAGCTCTGTTGTCAGGCTATGTATCGGTTGTCAGGCTATGTATCGGTTGTCAGGCTATGTAATTGATTCAGGGTTAGGTATCTATTGTCTAGCTATCTATAAGTTGTCTAGCTATGTAGCCTATGGTCAGGCTAGGTATCTGTTGTCAGGGTGTGGGTTACACTTAGTCTTACTCTTGCATTACCGTAGATCCGTGTCTAGTACCTGACGGGTAACCGGCTTAGCATAATATGTGGGTTTACATACATAACACAGAATGTAGGCTAACTATATATATATTACTCAAGCCATGCATTGGATATTATGTGTTGCCTTGTATTCAAGCCTCTCATCGGATACTATGTGATATCCCATAGTCAATCTATGTTTCGGATACTATGTGTTAGCCCTAGTCAGGCTATGCATCGGCTACTATGTGTTACGCATTAGCCTAGCTATGCAACATGTACTATGTGTTAACCATTAGCTAAGCTACGCATCGGATATTATGTGTTAACCCTAGTCAGGTTATGCTCTGGATACCTTGTGTTAACCGTTAGTCAATCTTTGCCTCGGATACTATGTGTTGGTCCTAGTTATTCTTTGCATCGGCTACTATGTCTTAACCATTAGCCTAGCTATTTATCAGATACTATGTGATGATCATTAGCCAAACTATGTAATGAATATTATGTGTTAGTTTGTAATCAACCTACCCGTCGGGTACTTTGTGTTAAACCATAGTCAAGCTATGTATTGGATATTTTGTGTTAACTTGTAGTAAAGCTACACAACGGCTACTATGTGTTAACCATTAGCCTAACTATGCAATGTTTACTATGTGTGAGTTTGTATTCACCTTCTCATCAGATACTATGTGATAACCATAGTCAAGCTATGCATTGGATGCTATTTGTTAAAACATACTCAAGCTATGCATCGGATATTTTGTGTTAACCACTAGTCAAACTACACATCGGATATTATGTTTTAACCCATAGTCAATCTAACTATTAATTAACCACTAGCCTAGCTATGAATCGGATAATATATGTTGGTCATTAGCTAGCCTATGCAATGGATGTGTTAACCACTAGTCAAGCTACACATCGGATAATATGTGATAACCCAGTCAAGCTATGCAGTGGATACTATTTGTTTAAACATACTCAAGCTATGCATCGGATATTTTGTGTTAACCACTAGTCAAGCTACACATCGGATATTATGTGTTAACCCATAGTCAAGCTAACTATTAGTTAACCACTAGCCTAGCTATGCATCAGATACTATGTGTTAACCACTAGCCTAGCTATGCATCAGATACTATGTGTTAACCATTAGCCGTGATATGCATCGGATACTATATGGTGAACATTATTAGCCAAGCTATGAATTGGATATGATGTGTTAACCACTAGTCAGGCTATGCAATGGATATTTTGTGTTAAATTGTAACAAAAATTCTCATTGGATACGATGTGTTAACCCATATCCAGGCCATACATTGGATATTATGTGTTAATCCTAGTCAAGCTACACATCGGATAATATGTGATAACCCATAGTCAGGCTCTGCATCGGATACTATGTGTTAACCATAGTCAAACTAACCATTAGTTAACCATTAGCCTATCTATACATTGGGTACCACACGATGAACAATGCCCTGGCTATGCACTGGAGATTATGTGTTGGGCTATAGTCAAGCTACTTTTCGGATACTATATGTTAACCTATAGTCAAACTAACTATTAGTTAACCATTAGCCCAGCTATGCATCGGATTTTTTATGTTGGTCATTAGCCAGGCTATGCACTGGATGTGTTAACCATTAGTCGGGCTACGCATCGGATAATATGTAATAATCCATAGTCTGGCTCAGCATTGGCTACTATGTGCTAACCATTAGCGAGGCTATGCATCGGATATTATGTGTTGGGGCATACTCAAGTTACTTACCGGATACTATATGTTGACCCATCGTCAGGCTATGCATCGGACACTATGTGTTGATGATTAGTCTAGCTATGTATCAGGTAATATGTGGGCAACTTGTAGTCAGATTACTTGTAGGATAGTGTGTGATAACCAGTAGCTAAACTATGCATTGGATATAATGTGTTATAATTTGTAGGCCCATGTCGGCTTAGCATAGTATGTATGCAAGCTTACACACGTGTTTGTTTAACACAGTATGTAGGCTTAACATAGTATATACGCCTATGTATGATTGCATGCCTGTTTGCTTAGCATAGTATTTATGTAGGTTTACACGCATATTTGTTTAACGGCGTATATATGGCTATTTAGAGTATATTGCATGCTGGTTTAACATAGTATATATACCTATATAGGTTAAAATGAATGTTGGCTTAGCACTGTATGTATATAGGTTGCGTGAATTTTTTTAATTATTTGTTGACCGTCATCTATGTGGGCGTGATAGGTTATGCATTGTTAGCTATACCATATAGTACTCCCTATATTATACGATTGCTTGCCTGAGGCTTTATATGATAGACGAGGTGTAAATGTGTGTCAGGCTCAGATCATATAGGCTTCAGCCAGTGGTTTACCAACATAGTAGGCACATTTAGGGATTCATGTATGTCGGCTTAGCATAGTATGTATGCAGGTTTACATGCATATTTGTTTAACACATTATGTGGGCTATCATGTATGTAGGCTTAACATGGTATATACGCCTATGTATAATAGCATGCATGTTGGCTTAGCATAGTATTTATGTAGGTTTACACGGATATTTGTTTATCACAGTATGTAGGCTTGGCATAGTGTTTATGTAGGTTTACACGCATATTTGTTTAAAACACACTATATAAACGGTCACGCATGCTTGTTTAACGTATTATATAGGCCTATGTGGGATATTGGCCTAATACAGTGTATATATAGGTTAACCTGCATATTGGTTTAACAGTGTATATAGGGCTATTTATAGTATATTGCATGCTGGCTTAACATAGTATATAATCCTACATAGGTTAACACTGTATGTATATAAGTAGATTGTTCGGCACCCTGGCACAACTACCCCTAACCCGGCCTGTACGTAACCTAGGACTATAGGGGTAGTTTTGGATGATGCAGGTGGTCGACGCGGCCTTGATCCTAGCCTTGGGGGTGGATTCGACCACGTTTAGAAGGGTAGGGGGTAGTTTTTCCAAAAAAATAAATTCTAACCCACTGACCTAAGCTAGCCACATTGCATCCAACCTAACCTAACCTACGTGTGGGGGGTGACCTCAGCTACGTTCAGGACCATCTCCAGGGGTAGCTCCGGGGGTGGATTGGGGGTGGGGGTTAGTTTTCGAAAAAATTTTGGAAAAATGTGTCTTAACGATAGGGTGAGTCTAGAGTACATTAGCGCTACGGTTGGGGGTAGTTTCACCTAGGGGTAGTTTTTAAATAAAATATGAAATTGCCGAAAATCGATCGGATGGATCAACAGAGAGTACGGGATACGTGTAGAGTCCAGTACGGACCGATGCGGGGGTGGTTTCACCGAGGGGTAGTTTTTAAATAAAATATGAAATTGTCGAAAATTTTTTGGAAAAACGTGCCTTGACTGATGGGGTGAGTTTAGAGTCCATTATGGACTGCTGCGGGGGTAGTTTCACCTTGGGGTAGTTTTTGAATAAAATATGAAATTGCCAAAAATCGATCGGTTGGATCAACAGACAGTAGGGGATATGTCTAGAGTCCTTTTTGGACCTTTGCGGGGGCGGGTTCACCTAGGAGTAGTTTTTAAATAAAATATGAAATTGCCAAAAACGATCGGTTGGATCAAATCACAGTACGGGATATGTCTAGAGACCAGTACGGGCTGCTGCGGGGGCGGGTTCACCTGTAATCAGATTGCCAAAAATTGATCGGTGTCCTATGTAAAAGTCACTCCCGAACGCTCGCCTGAGGTAACACCGCCTAGGAGCGGGTAGAGCCAATATGGAGCAAGCTCTCGGTTAAAGCCAATCCGAGACTAGCCACCCAGCAGCTAGGCCTTAGGTAAAGCTAACACGGAGTAAGGTAAAGCCAACCTGGGTAAAGTAACCCTGGCCATACCAAGAGACACCCAGGAGCCAGGCCCGAGGTAAAGCCTCTTTGGAGTCAGCCCTAGGTCCAGGGTGATCGCTATATCAATTACAGCCTATCGACTAAGACAAATACCTCCACCAAATCCTAGGTAAAGCCATCCAGGTGTCAGACTATAGGTAAAGTCACCCCGGAGTCGTGCTTGAGGTAAAGCCACCTAGGAGCAAGGCCTCAGGTAAAGACATCCCGAAGCCAGCCTTTAGGTAAAGTAACCCTGGAATAGCTCCGGTGGTGGGGGTAACTTGTGGAAAGATTTAATGGTTATCTGATGACGTATCAGCGCTTGAGCGACTCTATGCAGGTATTAGGCTTACCCTAACTAGAGTGTTCTACCCTAAATAAATTGGCTGATGCAGGGCAAGGGGTTATGATTGTCTATGCTACAAAAAAGCCGCACAGCTGTGTCGTTGTGAATCAAGGTGACTGTATCGATTTACTATGTACTGCCGGCACACCAAGGCATACATATATAATAAAAAATCAGCTATGTATACACCCTACAGCCAGGATTGTGTTTAGATATAATCGTATTAGGTATACATAAATGTAGGCTGTTATAGTTTAAGTAAACAGGTAGCTTTTATGGATATATTCTATAATTGTAAATAGGTTTAGATAAAAAAGTCTATGGAGAAACACATAACATGAATAAATATATGCTATAAAACGAACCTAACTATCTATTCAACAGAGTGTTTTAGCAATATAAGAGCAGTATAAACATATAATATTGGATAAGGCCAACGATATAAGGATCAGTTATGGAAAAGGGCAGGTATATGAAATAATATATACAATAAAGGTATTCAGCATGACGATTTATTAAACTAACATATAAAATAATTTTACAGTGCATAGATATAAATTGTTCTCAATATTACATATATAATTTAAATGTATCGATGATCCGAGATCTACAATGTGGGCAGCGAATACATCTTGAGAGACAGGTGAAGCAAAAGACATGTCCGCATGGCGTGGCAACAGCGTTGCGAGGGTTCTCACAACATATATTGCATAAGCTAATCTCCGCCGGTCGTGGCTGAAGGCAAAAAAAATTTAATCAGGAACAACTGTATATGGATATACAAATCCTGTAAGAAACAATATGATTAGTAAATAAGTCCAGATAGCCTGAAAGAAAAGCCAATTGAAATAATATGAAAATCTACCTACATTATTAGTACGCTGGACAGTGTAGTCTCCAGTCACCACAATATCCTGTAGGAACCGTCTCGTCATACCCCAAACGTTATACGCAAAGGTCCGGCTTGTCTTGTAATAAGGTTTTGAGGCAGCCGTCCGCAGATCCATAATCGCCAGCTGGAGCTGCAATAAAGTGTAATCCAGCGTCTGTATGCATGTGCGGGGTGAAGGCGGGTTCCTCGGTGGATGAGAAACCACTAGGAAATCGTGCAAGCGAAACGAAAACGAATCATCACAACTATAGCAGGGTCTATGATCTTCCTCATCGCTGACCGTATCAATTCCTGGCGGTCGGGAAGGTAAATCTCCTGGAGACGAGCCCATAGGTAGTAGTAGAGGCGAATAGGATGACGAATAGGTTAGTGAAGAATCTGAAAGCGCTGTGTACGCCTATAAAAATGAAAAAATGAATCTAAATAAACCAACACTCGATATACTCCGTGATCTAGGCTTCAGATAATTTGAACATGACGCTACCTCGTGTCTAAAATATGCTACAATATAAACAAATATAATAAACGCTATTGAAAATAGACTACCACTCACTCAATATACTGTGTGATCTAAGGCTTTACATAATTTGAAAAAGGCCTGACATTAACATATAATATCTCGTATCCAAAATATATATTAAACAATATATACAAACAAAACCATCTTTACAATGAACAAGTTTAGGTCCAAAGTATAATATCACCTCAACCAAAAACATAAAATACAGCTCTCGATTTGAGGGTACTGAAAAATGGCCCTTATAATAAGTTTAGATTATAACAAAAAAAATTAAATTTTTGAATTTTGTAGTCCATTACGTTTAATGAGTCTTAATTTAAAAGTAAGTTCAATATTAAGTCGATTAGTCCTTAAGGTCAACTGAATTGCTCAAACTTCAGCTCTGTAGTCCATTGGGTTGGGTTCCGCATTGTCCTTTCGGTTTCCATGATGACGGAAGAATATCTTTCTTCTTAGTCGGTCGGTCGAATGTTCTATTGGCACTTCTAACTGTCGATTACCCGATTCCATCACCAATTACACTCTTGACTCCCAGATTTTTAATTACTACTCCATTATCCATTTAACTTCATTTTCGAACTCACTTCACCTACAGCTTACTGAAAAAGAGTTCCCTCGCCAGTTACCATAACTTAACTGACTCTATTCCCTAATGCTTGATTCTAATATTTTGTCATGGTTTCCCTTTCTCCTGTTTTTGTTTTTCAAAGATTTTCTTTTTTTCACCAATCCTGCCTTGTCGTTTTTCTGTATTTCTTCTATTTTTATTTCCTATTTTACTCGTATTCACGTCCCTATGCTCTTTCCACCTTTTATACTAATTTACCTTTCCTCTTATATTTTACGTCCTCCTAACTCATGTATCATATCATCAATATAGCCAATATGCCTCCATCATTAACTTCCCTACTTGTTACTGTTTGGGTCGTAACAGGTAATTAACTAAGCGGGGATCCGATATGAAAACATCTAACTTTCCAACTTAGACCTGCCAGGAATAAATTACCAGCTTCGTCAAACCAATACGTAGGCTATTAGGATTGCATTAGCTATCAAATACTTAGGAGGTGGGTGGCTCTTTATTTAAAAATGTTACATACTTCAGATACTTAGTTAGAGGAAACTGTGAAACCAATTGTTATTTAATTTCAAACTAACAACTTTTCACTGAAAACTTAAGGGTCTTTACACCTACTTAAAAATTTACAGGTAATTTGTTTATCTGTTATTTCATTTAATTAAATGACTAACAACTTTTCCTAATGTAACAACTTTTAATTGGAACTAATATCTAACATGTTTAAAAAGAAAATATAGGATATAAATAATTTACTTTATATTTTGCATTTTAACGAAGTTAATAGACTGGTGTCTCCCACCGTATATTTTTCGTATTTGTTAATAATTTATTTATAGTCTAAATGACATAGTTTTTACGTATTGTTGGACCAAAATTATTATAAAGTAAAACCGCTCATATCCGGATCAATGCTCGGGCCGGATAACGTAAAATTCGGATGTGGAGGCACTTTGTACGTTTGTACTACATAATCACAACCATTCCAATTGGTAGTAGCTGTATTATTAAGTAAATAAGTTACACATATTAAAGATTGTTATTATATTTCAAAGCAATATACTGGTACAATTTAGTTATCAGTATGCACAGTTTCTTAATTTTATACATACAGTACATATGTGTACAAGAATTATCATTCTTAGTAAACAAGCATGTAAAGGTGGCCTTCATGTATTGTTGACCACGTTTCTTTGATGTTTGAAATAAAAAAACGAACGGCTGCTGTTGTTTCGTTTTATTGTACTACGTACTCGATCAGCTGGCCAATACATGGTCAATACTATCAGTCAATGCGTGCTTTCTTTCAGTCAGGCGCTGGCTGTGTGGTACTAGCTCTATAACATATAAAAATTCGCGGAATAAAGACGGTTACTTCATTTTCATGTCAAGTCCGGATATGAGAGGGCCGGATATAAGAGGGGCGGCTATAAGAGGTTTTACTGTATAATCATCAAATAACGAATTTCAAAACGGCCTGAATAAATTATTTGGATAACGTACAATTCCTACTATTAACATTTTATTAGAACATATATATGCCCATCTTCCCCAAGTTTTTCGTATTGCAAATCTACTTGCCATAGTTCTGATATATTTTTATATTCTTAAGTGTAACATATTCCAATTAACGCACTCAAAATTCTAGAAAATATACTCCTAATATTATTTTATACATATTTGTTTCATTATTTATTTTAAAACGTTTTATTAAAAAAACTAATTATGGATATTCATTAAAAAGTCTAGATCATTTTTTTCAACATTCTACTTTGCTCAATAGTGTTTGTAATCTTTAAATCTTAGAATTTTTAATATGCTTTGTAAATCAATGATATATATTCATATTATTCGAGACAACTAAAAGCATGTTTACCTTTTCAATCTAAATTTTACTACATGGTTTACCTAATAATTAGTACAGCAAACCTACTTTATAACATTTTTCTCTTCTTACACATACTAAATGTTTTTTTTTCTAGGTAAGACATTTATGTAATTTCATTTGAATTATATTTATTTTTCACAAAAAACAAAATACCTTTGACTTCTCATTATTCTTTCATCATAAGTTTCAGGTGAAGAATTGTGTACAGAAAATATTATTTAATAATAAACGAAAAAGTAATAAAACAAAACAAAATTATAATACAATTAAAAACTGTATATCTAATGGTTCACAACGACCATAGTGAGAACCATAACGACCATAAAGTAGAGAAAACAGCCAGACTATAAGTGGTCGCCTGGACTATAAGGACACATCATCTATGTTTATGAAACGGCCGTATTTGTCTGCTGCAGTCCCTGTGTACTGCCTACCTTTGGGCTTCTACGTCTCCACGGCCGTCAGTGTCTATATTTTTAAAACGGTCGTTTGAAAAATGCTTTAAAAATTTATCGAAAATCACTGCAATCAGGCGGGTCTACTCTTCCGCAGCTGTGGTAGAGAATTGGCCATTATCGTCCTTGGGAAGAGCCAGTTATGAGATCTAGCACACCACTGGCTCAGGCACCTATCATTTTCGATCTCTAAATCGAAAAGGTCCCACTCGCTAGCAGAGTGTTTTTAATTCTTTATAATGAGTTGTTTGTAAATTTCTTTCTCTTTCGTCCAATCGAAAATGGTTTGAATTGCGTACTCATTCATGATAGTTTCACTAATTCTATACCGCTGCTGCTGGATATTGTGTTCCGTTTTTAATTAATGGAATAGTTTAACCTCGCAATTTTTATTAAAACAATAATATCCTAGTTGTTCTAAATAATAATCAGTTAGGTAAAAAGTGTTTACATATTTATGTGCTTAATTATCTTAATTATCTTGATTTGAAATGACATTCGAAGTTGTAATCAATTTTTAACGGTTTTTCCGTTCTATAAATTTTTAAAAGCTTATAAATCTTTAAACCGCAATTTACAGATTTACTATGTTGTCTTATCCTTATTTAAACATGTGTTTACTCTTTTATTAGCTTTTACTTACATTTTCCGCTTTACAATTTATACCTACTTCTCAACATATTGCTGTTTACGGACTAGGTCAGCTAGATATGACAATTTATTAGTAGCAAATTTAAAAACTCATGAGTGTCGTCGTAGTTTGGTTAACTTATTCACTTGAAAAGAGTTCCGATGTCATACACAAGACTAGACGTCTGTTTTCCTGAGGGATATTTATTGACTCTTGCTACGTATAGCAATAACAAAGATATTTATGGTAAATTGACCTTGTGTCAGACATTTAAATATAATAGAAGGATTCAGTAGTTTTAGTAGCTGTAATTAGTGTATTCCTGTGTACATAAGATAATGAACAATAATAGGGGGAGCCGTATATAAAAATTTCTTGTCTCATCCTGAAAAGCTTGTCTCGTCGATAACTGGAATTTCTTTTCATTCTAGCATTTCATGGGTTGGCTCGATTATCATCTCTTTTCGAAAAGATTTCATTTTACTTTAATATTGTCTTGGTACAAAATTAACCCATCAGAAAGGAGATATTGCAAATATAAGCTCTTACCAAATTAAACTAGGGAATTCTAGCTTTAGGTTGTGCACAAATAACGTATAACTTGAAATTAAACTAAAAACCAATATAACACTCTTAATAAAATTCACAGCAAACATCGCAATATATAAATGATAGAATATTATGTTTCAAGATGACGTAATAAAATTAAAGTGTTAAAATATCTACGAGATGAATATAAATTACTATTGGACCTTGGAAAATTTCATCATACAGTTTTGGTATCTTCGCGATGACTATTTTCCGGTTTTTGAATAAGCAATGGGAACATAAAACCCCATTACGTTAGAAACTAGGACACCAGCCTTATACCGATTGCACAGAGATCAAACAAATTATACGTATTGAGTTTAGAAGTAATTGCTTACAATCCAATTCACTATATTTCCCACGATATCCACCTCGTAAATCAAAAATCAATTAACACTGTTTTGTAGGGCCAAACTTTCGACAAGATTAGGTTTGTAATATATTAACTAAACTGTAGTTTATGAATGCATTGGATGAAGAACTTTTGTCGAGACTCTTTCATTCGAACCTTTCACTCAGTGAGCCATTTCAAGCTCATTACATTAGCAGATTTTAGCTGGAATTAATTAGTTTAAACGAATTCACGTTAATTCCACGGAACTAAATACTGACAATTTTCAGTCGAAAGTGTACGACTTAAACTTTTAGAAAATAAAGCTTTAAAGGAATTAATTTCCCAAATTACTAACTAATTTAAGAATTTTAGTTCAATTAAGACTTATAAATATTAGATAGGCGTTATTAAAAATAAATTGAATGCATATAAAATGTAGGAATTCCGATAAAATCAGAATTGTATCCGATTGGAAACAAGTTTTTCCTAATGTAAATTACCATTGTTTGAATTTGGTAATTTTCAGAGTACTTGGTTATTCTACATCACTAGAATAATCTATTATAATATTATATTATAATATAAAAGTTAGAAATAAATGGATTAGAGGGAAAGGATTCATGGAAATATTTGAAATTGGGTACTCAATTACGACCATTGATGAGCAAATTGGGAGCCATATTTATGCAGATGTTTTACTATCAATTATTCCTAAATTAAAAGAATAATAAAATATAAGATTAACAATAACAAAAAAAATATTGTTTAAGTAGCCTACCACGACTGCAACATGTTCTCTTATTTTGTAATATTTTCAGTTTCCTCTGAAAAATATAATGTAAATAATAGTTACAAACATTTATACCGTTGCTAGCATCGAATTTAAAAGTTTGGCACTTAGTTCACTATTGTTCTGAACTCTTGTTATGGTAAATATATCTCTTCTTGTAATCCAAATATATATATCTGACTATTGAATACAACTGTGTTCTACTCTTATAATAATTAAATAAAAAAACCACTAACCACAATACAACTTTATTTAAATAAAGTTATATTGTGGTTACTGAGGTTTTTATTTAATTATTATATATCTGACTGTTCGTCATAATTTTGGCAGTTATCGCTGATTAACCTAATTATCAGGGTGCGGCATAATGAACTCCCCGTTTTGTAAGAGGCGCAGGTTCAGGTTGAATGGATGTACGGAAGGGGATCATGTCTTTAAATAAATATCTACATGCCGATTTAAGGGTCTGTTATAGCTTTGGTAATGAAAGAAGCGCCTTGGTTTTGTGGAACAGTTTATAGCAACTAACTGAGGAAATATTCAATGTGTCTCCTTATCGATGTCCAGATTGATTGAATAATCTCGTTTCTGGCAAACTAGTCTCTACAAAATAGTGACTCCAAAAGATTTAAGTATGAGTTACTTGGAATCCTAGATATTGCTATGTCAAGATTTCCCCATGGAAATATTTTCTTATATCTTAAGGGGCATTTCCATCTTACATGTACAGACAACTAAAAAAATTACTAATAATAATTTAATCTCATGAACAATTTAAACCTAGTCAAATATTCAACAGATTTGTGAAAATCAATGAAATGGAACAAAAATGTTCAAATCAAGTGGTAAGGTTGGATCGTTCCGTCTTAGCGAAATTTGGTAAGATTTTGTGTTTATTTTATTTATTTTTTCTCCTACCCCAACGTTAGTTTTGTTTGTATTAAAAATGATTTTTTTTTACTAATAACCTATTATCTGCCATACCATATATCTGCCATACCACTACTAATACCATACCATGGAATGCCTACAGAAGCATTTCGGATTATTCGTATACTATTTTTGACGTAGGTCTGTTATGTTGTACTAAATGATTTTATTTTTCAAATAAGTATGCCTAGGCTACCGTATAAACAAGAACTTCTTATATTATGACAGATATTGAGTTCTTGGTATTGTATTGGCAAAACATTTTGATAGTTCCAACACTTCTCTTAGTATTTGTGTGTACATATTTACTTTGAGTTCTTAGGATGAAATCACTCAGTTGCACAACAAAAATTATTTTTCTGTAGAAAATTACTCTCTTTAATTGTTGTATAGTTGTTTAATGCAATAAAGAATTAGAGTACACTTTATTTTTATGATAAATTCGGTACATAATAAAAAAAATCTATTTGCTTGGTTGTTTAATGCAATAAAGCATTAGAGTACACTTTATTCATATGATAAATGCGCTACCTAATGAGAAAAAACTATTTGCTTAGTTATGTT
The DNA here is from genome assembly GCA_036971475.1 of Prosapia bicincta. Taxonomy (NCBI): domain Eukaryota; kingdom Metazoa; phylum Arthropoda; class Insecta; order Hemiptera; family Cercopidae; genus Prosapia; species Prosapia bicincta. The sequence continues at coordinate 182,833,123 of JBAIZL010000001.1, forward strand.
TACCAAGGTTAGTAACCAATGAAAAATACGTTACATTACAATTTTCAAGTAAAAGGTCACTTGAACTTTAATGTGAGCATCAGAGTTTGTTTTTAGTAATTCAATCTGATAATTTTAATATACGAAAGGAGCTTGGAGGACCGTGGTTTTAGAATTCAACCAGTCCAAAATTATTAGGTGTCTTTCAATTTTTTTTTCAATTGTATAGATAGGCGGTTTTTGACAGAAATTTAAAAATAATTTCACTGATTATTGAAAAAATAATAATATATTTTAGGTGGTTTTTACATAAAAACGTAGCTTCAGGTAGAGTAGATGTACGAAAAGGTGATCATGTCTTTGTACATAGCTTTGTACATACTGTTTACAGTGTCTGTCATAGCTCGGCCAGGAAAGAATCAATATGTTATTGTAGAGGAGTTTATAAAAAGTAGTGGATATATTGAACGTGCTACCATATTAATTCCCAGCTTGGTTAAATAATCTTGTCCCTGATAAACAAGTAGTGAACTGAAAATGAAATGTCCTGAATGACCTTGTATCGCCACAGCTCCAGAAAATGATGCCTCTGTGAAAGCTTTATTGAGCTACACTTGAGCAGACTGCTCGGAGTTCTGAAAGAAAACATGAAACAACCATCGTACAGAAGATTAAAGTATGATTGACTTGGAATCCCGGACGTTGCTATGTCGAAACCTCCTCAAAGATATTTTGTTTTATTTTATAGGAGGCCAATCTGTTACAGGTACACCAATTAACAAAATTACAAATAATATTGTAATATCAAGAAGCAGTTGAACCGAGTAAGATATTCAACAGATGTGTGAAAATAAATGAAATAGAACACAAATGTTTAAACAGTTCAGTGGTAACCTTGTATAGTTTCTGTTTTAGCAAAATATGTTAAGATTTAGTGACTATGACTTTTATTTTTTTCTTGTAGCCAAACGTTATTCTTGTTTGTATTTTAAACCATGTTTTTTATGGTACTATGTGGCATAATATATAATTTATACTTGACGCGTTTCGTGTTATTTGTATAAGTATCTTACTATCTTGTACTTAATCGTTTTATTCTTCAAATAAGCATGTCTAGACTTAAAAGATTTTGTTATTTTATGATTTTCATTGAGTTCTTGGTATATTATTGGCAAAAACACTTTGTACTTGAATGTTTGATCACTTTCCTCGATATTTGTGTAAGGTGCAAAATTACACCTTACACAAAGGTGTATATATTATATATATATATATATATATATATATATATATATATATATATATATATATATATATATATTCACTTCACAGCTCTTAGGATGAAATAACACAGTTGCAGATCAGTGAATTATTTATCCTTTAAATGTTACTATCGTTTTCTATGGTTACTAAACAAATATTATTTTAAGTTTGTTCTATGAAATGAATAATTAGAGTACACTTAATTGATATTGTAAATTTGGTACCTAAGGCAAAAAAAAAAATGATTTTAATGGTCGGGGGGGTTTCCGAAAGAAGTGATTTCAAAATAGAGCTAATAGTTACGCAAAAGTTTCAAGGAGACTCGTCAGTAATAATATAGATTATTTAATAAATGTTTACATCTTTATTTGAGGAATGTGTTTAAAAAGGACTAATATTTATTGTAGTTATTAATATTGGTAGTAAAAAAATCTATTAGATGTTTACATAATACATATTTTTTGTAACAAATTGAATTAAAATCTGTTACTTAAAAAGTATAAAATGGACCCTGACAAAATCTGGATTAAAATATAAAAGTTATTATTTTTATACTGAATTATTTGTTTTGAGATTTATCAAAATTAAAATAAATTAATACATTTGTTAACTGATCAAAAGTATTTATTATAAAATCTACGAGTAAAACGGCGGTTCTAAAACATAACCTATAACACAAAATCAGCTTTTACATGAAATCAAATGTTTTATAGTCTGACGAAAATATGTGTTGCAAGGTCTACGTTTCAGGACTAGCATAACGCGTAAGCAATGGTTTAATCTCATGTTTTGTTCACCGTGCATAAAGAAGTTATCATTTCAAAAAAACTATTTTCTTAGTATTGTTTAACAAAAGTTAACAACTAATTACTAATACGTTATTCTTAAAATTTTCAAGCAAAAGGTTACTTAGCCATTAGTTTGCCCGTCAGTGTATTAGGTTTCGTATATATTTATTAATAAATAAATTTGATAAATTAATTATATGAAGGACTGATAAAAGAGGTTAGTTATAGAGTTTAACCAGTCCATAATTATAAAGTATTTTTTAAATGGTTTATTGATTTTTTAATTGCAGTTATTAGGTCGTTATTGATATAAATTTCACAATAATATGTTGGTATTAATATAATATGTAAATTAAAGCATTAGTATACGTTTAAAGTCAAAACCTCTATAAGGAAAGCATTTTCGTTTCTTATAACCTTAGGTTTCCTTCATATCATTTATATAGTTTTACAGAGACCTATTAAATCATAGTGTTTACTTAATAATAGCATATAGTTTAGGAATATTGTTATTAAAATAGAGTATTATAGGCTACTATAAAATCATTGTTTAGTATGGTATTTAAAAAAAAAAATAGTTTCTTGTAGTTTGGTTTGGTTTATAACGAGCTTTTAGTTTAGATGAATATTTTTTCAATTGTTGCATTATTCTTCCCCTTTGGTTTCTATTTTGTCACTTGTATCATTAGTATTCATTGTATGTATTTTGTTTGTGTTTTTTGGTTTAGATTGCTGTTTTTTATGTTAGTAATCTATTTAACTATTTTTTTTACTGTCTTATTGATTGTAACTTAATGTCCTTGATTTCTCTAACATACTTTATGATTATTTTTTTAATTCAGTGTTAGGATTGATAAGAGGATAAAAAAGTTGCCAAAAAGTTGCTATAGTTGAAATAAATGTATTCCATTGAGTCTTTTATAATATTTCTTTTTCACATAAAAACAAAATCTTCTATGATCTGTCATTAAACTATATAAAAAAACAATAGTTATTAATCGACATTATATAATTCAAATTGTTTGTATTTTATAACATTTAAGACATAACTTCCAAAATATATTATTTATATAATGGATTCCTTAACGAAATTTTTCATTCTTTTAATACAAATTCAAAAACAAAAGTAATATTTATTCAATAATGGACAAAATTAGAAGGCAACGCCATGTCAGTAACATAAGGTGGTACAAACATGAGTTATTGATTGTCATTATTCTTCTATGACATTACAAGTTTATTTCGGCGTGAAAATAATGTATTCCTACTAATTAAAGGGCTTAAATTATAATTATATCTAACAACATTAAAAGCTATGGTAGAAAAATGATAATAATACCTTGTGTGCTATCTCAGCCTTGGTTATCGAACGGTTAAAAACCGAATATTATGAAACGAACATTTTGTTGTATGTGCCACTGTGCTTAAAGTTGTCGTAACTTCGCCGCTTATTCAAAGGCGGGTTATTTCTACTACACAGCAATTCGATACCTTGGCATAGTAGTCGTTTACCCACAATGCTCTATTTACTAAAATAATATTTCCGACGTTGTCGGAAGGTCAAAACGAGATTATTTCGCGTCTAGTATTACGGAATGTCTATATATGGGGCAAATAATAAAGCTATTATATAGAAAGCATATGAACTACGTATGTTTGGCCAGGTTTTTGTCAGAATCAGATATATATATATATATATATATATATATATATATATATATATATATAAATATATATATATATATATATATATATATATATATATATATATATATATATATATTTATATATATATATATATATATATATATATATATATATATATATATATATATATATATATATATATATATTATAATAAAAAATATGCGGCTTTAAAAAAATTTTAGTTAGTTGCTAAAATAATTTTCTGTAGGATTAAGCCAGGAAAGACACAAATAGAGCCTTATCTATAAGTCGAGTGTGGCAACCATAGACAATAGAGAAGGTTACAGCTTGTTAAGACAGGGAAATCCAGCGGCCGATATAGCCTGGGAAAATAATTGTGTACCGTTAGGTTAAGCTAATTGTAGAACTGTTGGAAACTTACAAAGAACGTATTATGCTAGTAGGAAAGATTAGATTCTTCAATAAAAACTAAATGATCGGGGAAGCTAGGAGGAAGTTTGAGGAGAGTCTCAGAGGAAGGCAGGAGGATTTGGGGGGACAAGGATAGGAGTGTGGTAAAAAAGAGTAGATTGTTAAATTAAGTAAAGAGTTTTTATAAGTAAGTTTTAAAAAGTGCGACGTAAAAGTTTTTTTTTAGAAATATTAAAGTAAGTTTTTTTGTGTGTCAAGCGTAAGTGCAGAAGTGAAGAAAGGCCAAGATTCCAGAAGCTCTTCAGAACAATAAGTATTAATTGAAGTGTAGCCAACAGACACCTAAATTTTAGTAAAGTTCCGAACAATTTAAATTTCATCAAAATTTATAAAAATTATTCTAGTTTCACCATTTCCAATTTAAAAAGCAAAGTTCCCGTAATATCGACCCGAGAGAAAGAATAAAATTTTAATACTGTGCTTTTTTTTGGTATGTTATTTTATAAGAAATCTAAAGCCTCAGAAGTCCACCATTTATCATTGTAATATTAGTTAAGATATCAATCCTGTCACTGCAAAGTATTAATATAATTTTTGGAATAATGTTTAGAGTTAATTGAAGAGAATAAATGCAAGTGAAGTTTAAAAATTTATAAGATTGTTAATTCTTTATAAACCTGAAGGTAGGACAATAAATAGATAAGGTAAATAAATAACAATAAAATATAAATTTAATTATAATAAAAGCTAAATTATAATATATATATATATATATATATATATATATATATATATATATATATATATATATATATATCCAATGGTTTCTTGAAAGACAAAAGTTTTGTTAATTTGTTGTCCTAGTATTATTTATTCAGTTATCGATAGCTTTAGACGTGGGAAAAGTATAACAAGGGTGGATTGCTTGGACAAAAAAAAAAAAAAATAGTTGGGTGTAACTCTTAAAAGGAGGGAGAATTTATATTGGGTAAGGCAAAAAGTAGGTGAAATAGTTTCTTTTTAATTTAAAAAGAATGTTGAGGAGCACAACAGTGGATATGAAACAAATATATTGATAAACATATTTATGTAACTCTACAACATATAATTTATTGTTATAAAAGCAAAAGGGTAAGGTGAAAGGCGAGAAGGGAATTTGACATGAATAATAATAGGGGAACTGACTACCTGTGAGTCATCTCCTGTCATGTTGAATGTAAATTTTGTTTACCTTTTTGATACACAAGTAGTAAAATTTTGTTGAAGAGGTGGTAGGGTTTATTGTGTTTTCAGTAAATATTTGTAAGTTCTACACAAGAAATATTGCTTAATGGTTTCTATGGAAACTGAAGGACTCTTTATGAAAGTTTTGCTGAAGCTGAAGTGCAAACACGTTGAACCAACAGTCTTGTGTTTGCAGTACAATCGTTTCTTTCCTTCTTGGATTTCTAGAAAGAAAATCGTACAGTTTTTAGGAAGCTTCTATATTTTTCATGTATTTTTACTTTGTATGAACATTATTTTTTGCATTTTTCTGATTTACTGTTCGAGGATATTTTTTGTTTCTTTCAAACAGAATAATATTTTTATTGACATAACACCTTGATAACAAAATATGACACAATAACATAAAACGACGTAATACCATCGTCTAGGTTTTAAACGTGTTCCAGGGTTGTGATAAAAATAGAAAACCTTTCCAATTGTTAGTTAAGGATAAGTAAAAATACACAATTTTTTTTTTATAGCAATTCTAATGTAACAAAAACAAATCCAATTTAAATAGCTACTGGAACAAGACATAGGTTTTTCTGGGTTTTGTAGCTTCAATTGAGGTTTCTGGTTGTATTTCTTTTTAAATCTGAATCGGTTTGTTAACACACTTTTATATCTCAATAGCGTGTTGTGTGTGAATTGCATTTTATTTCTAAACGATTTGTAGAACAATTAAGAGGTAAAGAGCAGCTGTTATGGAAGTTTTGAATAATACATTTGTCTCATCCTTGCATCACTTGTTTCCTGGCGTGTTAACAATATGAAGGGGCTCATCTAATATGCGCAGGAGTAACCGTTAACTTGTAGCATTTAGTTTATACCTCAACTGAACTTTAGTTCACGTTAGTTAGGTATGCTTTCTGTACGCATGTGACATTTGTTTGTTGTACAATCCAATCTCCTCTCATCCGCAAACAAATTACAATGTAATCTGTTATGACTCAACACAATTGAACAGGACTTCCAAAGCGGAATTCTCTTATAAATCTACCATTTAATAACATGTAACAATATATATATATATATATATATATATATATATATATATATATATATATAATATTTTAGTCTAGAAATATAGTATGAAGATAAGTTAATAACAGACAGCGTTTAACCAGAATTCTGAAATCAAATCACCTGACGTAGCAAACTTGCGACGAAGCCTTCCGTCTATTGACTATTATAAAATAATTTTCAGTAAATCTTCATGTCTTTAGTTATTAAATATCAAATTTAATAGAAACGTCCATATATGTAAACAGAGGTTGTTTATAACCCGTGTCAAGGAGTAGCCTAATGTAGAGTAATAATGACAATTTAAACATTTCAATTTATGATCATAAATTTAATTTCTAATCACAATTAAGATTTAACCGATTTGCGTGTCATAGGGAAAATGAAACATCTGTTAATGTGTTGTGAATTCATAAATTCAATGATTTATCGGTTTACATCTAAATCTTTTTATGACCATATATATATATATATATATATATATATATATATATATATATATATATATATATATATATATATATATATAAGTTGAAAACGTTTTGGAGTTACACAGTAGGTGAGATAGAGATACTTTTAATTTGGGAACCGAACAAACATCGTGGTTGAAATAGACTTCCGTCGAATGTAGTTCCAGAGGAATGGAACGATTGCAGCATAAACATAATGGAGCCCAAGATCTTTACTCCTGCACGCGGCTGAACAACGTACGAAGCTGGGATTTACATTAATACACTGTGTTGCACAAAAATCAATTATCATACGGAATAAAAAAAACTATTCTCTAATTTCTGTATATTGTTATCAATAAATATGAAGTCAATAAAGTCTAAAAATGTATACTTAGGTCATTATGCTATAATAAATTATTACCAATAACCACCTATATTTTAAATAAATGCTTGTAAATACAAAAATAAATCAATTGCTTTCTAGCTACAAAAATATAAGCCTTCTAATTTTAGAAATTATTGCAATTAATGTTGCATTCATCTATATTTATCATTACTGTAGAACCTAATATTACGTGAGGAATGAGGCCTCAATGGCTAGTGGCTTACTCACTGCAAGTGTCCCAATTATACTTGGTCCATGTCTTAAAACGATCTCTAAGTATATATATCTTACCTGAAGATAGCAGATCAGAATCCTTTTACATTTTGCTTTTGCCAAAACACACTCTATTGACATTTATTCATAGTAATCGCTGCTTTATGATCTTAGCATAGCTTGATCTGGGGGATGATTACAGATGCGTAGGTCATCTTCAACAATGATCAGCTATATCTCCTCCTTAAAAACCTCTCTAACTCTAGTAGACCTACGTGATGTTCGTTCGTAGAGTCGAGAGGCTAGTGATTGGACAGATCTAAATATTTTACTTTTAAATCTTTGATTGAATTTTTTTCTAAATGAAGCTTATGTTGCTTAATCATTGCTATTCAACAATAACAGACTATTTATATTAAAAAATCAATGATACAAAAGAACAATAGAAATCAATTATTTCATTTTCCAAGAACAAAAGAACTACATCCGTTTTATTACCACATCCGATCAGATTAATTTTATCTTTTAGGTTACACTTCTACTCCTCTAGATCCAATTTCGTTTCAATATTTCATTAGTAATGTCGTAAGCTGATAATTCACAGAAACTCCCACCCAACATTTTCTAATTTATTATTTACAGTTGCTCAACACTAACAAAATACTTTCATCTGCTTTAGAATATTTTTATTACTGATTTGAAAGCATATTAAGTAGATAAAAATACTCATTGTAATGCTTGGACTTACTTGCGTTTCTCGCCTTATGCTGGTTGTCACTCAACAACATTTCATATCCTCGTTAAAATGTAATAATTTAGCCAAAAGCTTCAGAAGGGTTAGTATGGCTACATTAAGAGAACGAATATATAAAACAAATCCGAATCATAAAAGGTTTTTTCATATAATATTAAATCAATTGCCGTATTTGGTCAAAAGTAACCTTCTAAAGTTAAATTAACCAAATATATGACGTCATAATTTTGGCTAATACATTATCTGAGTAGGCCTAATAACTCTTCCTAATAAAATATATTTCTAATAACTTTAGAAACAGTAGTTTAGACGTTGTATAGATGCCTATCGTTGCTACTAATAGTGACTTAGTCAAATTATGAGAATATGTGAATATTATTGAGTTAGGGTTGGTATTAGTTGTTAATTAATTATAATCTCCACTCACAAGCAAATATAATACATTTTGGTATACGTATACCTTATGTTTATTAAAATTACTTTTATATTAAATTTTGGTTATGAGTAACAGTAATATGGTTGGTACTAATGACTGAAATGTTAGAAATGAAATATTGGAATAATCAGGATTAAAAATCGCGTGAAAAGGTTTGGGGGTATAATGATGATTGACATTTATTTAATGTAATGAGAAAGGAGAATATCATCCTATCCGGGTCATAAAGCTATGACATTGCGTTAATACCAAATTAAATTACTTTTTTATAATCTTGAATAAGCTCAAGATCCAAATAACGAGTTCAATCACTAGATCATTCAACTTACGGGGCTTTAAAATCATGAATAGCAAAGCCCATTCATTTTGAAACAAGTGGACTATATGACTTTAATTTTATTCAATATATTTAATTTTAGGCATGTTCAATGAATAAATAAGCCGCTTTTTTAACTGTGAATTTTGAAAATAAATATTATATATATGTATATATATATATATATATATATATATATATATATATATATATATATATATATATATATAATCATATGATAGCTATTTACAGCTTGTTAAGTTTAATGACATTATTTCAGATATTTTGAAACTAGTAAAATAAACGTTATGGTTTACACAAGATAAAACTACCTCAAAATATAACAAAATTCTGTTATTTACAAGAGAAAAACCACATTCAGTAATTAAATGAGGAACATAATTCCACATCATACCTTTATTTGGAAGCGCTGTGTAGTCTCGGTAAAAGTAGCGTCCGCTGTGGGATTACTAACAGATACAAAGCAATAAGAAGATTACAAAACTACATGACTTTAATGTGGAGAATTAACCCACATGTCGATATTTTCCATCAAGAAAATTAGAAAACATGAAACAATAATAATTTACATTAGGTTGTAAATCAAAATGTTTGTTAAACAGCTAAATTTTATGCGTCATCATATTTCGTAGCTGAAGGTTTTCTGGGGAACACGTTTATTGATCCAAGTTTTACTGAAAGACACACAATGACAAATAGTATTAAAAGAAAACAAAGACAAAAGTAAAGAAGACAAATAGATGTAAATATATATGCTTATGGTAAATTATCAAGTATTCATTTAACCCCGTGAATCATCAGGGTTGGTACGAAATAAAGCGGCTTTGGGTTGTTGGTTAGTGGGACCAAAACAAAAAATTATAATCTTTTACAAACAACTCACCGTATGCTTTTACAGGTAAAAATAAAGCTGGTGTAATAAATACGTGAATAGAAATTATTTGTCTGTTCATGGGGGAATATTGTGAATGAATATTTACTTCTATTTTACAAACCTGTATATTATTGGATTGCACAAAACTTGTAATATGAAATTGATAGCTTGTAGTAATGTTTAGTTCAAAATTATGTTACGTGCATTGAATTATATTATGTTTTATGCAGTTATTTTGAAAAATAAATTTCGTTTTGTAATATATATTTATATAAAAGAAAAGAATCGTAATCGTAGGTTTTACCAGTTTATAAATATATAAGTTAAAAATAAAACCATTGAAGGGTCAAACGTTACCAAATACCAAACTCAGACTTGAGATAACGTATTTAAAAACTATGACATATTTTAAGGGAGGTAAGGCCGGCTTAAATAGGGGTTATATAAGGTTGCTTTGACCAAAACGTAAGAGAAGGCGGACACCATGTAATATAATAACGATGTGTTATTAAAAACAAGAATGGTAGTAAACAAATAACATTAATACTAATAATAATTCCCCTTCGGGTCATAGCAAAAATGAATCAAATAATAATTCCAAATACACCATTCTGTCCTTCGCACTTGACTTCAAACGGCACAAGAGAATAATATAATGTAATTACACACTGTTTGAACTTGTGAGAAGCTAATTAAAAAATGTACTGAGAGTGAAAAACTGTTGCGGTGAGAAAAGGGATGAGTATATATATATATATATATATATATATATATATATATATATATATATATATATATATATCTTGGCACAAAACGCATAATTTAAGAACGACTAATTAGGCCTACAACTTCAATTCTTGCAGAGTGAGTGAAGCGTGATGTTTAGATGCATTGTTTCACTTTATAACAACTTTATGCTCTCTTTAATATCTTTGTTAAAAAGTTTTTCTTATTTAAGACAAAAGTTAAAAAATTATAAAATTTATCATCTATGAAGAGGGTAGCAGGATGTGAAGTAAATGAGCCTTTTTTAACTTAACAAAGGATATCCGTAGCTAAATATTTATTTTTTGTAAGTCAGTGTATTAAAAAGTTATTAGCTATTAGCAAATATAAAAAATATACACAGAAAGTTAAAAGCCAGTGCTTTAGGGAAGGGTTGTGTTTAAATTTTCCTCTTCAGAGATTTTATTTTTTGATTTGTCTTTAAAGCACTTTTCCATTAACTTTTATTCCAAAGCTATTTATATAACAATCCCGTAAAATTGTACGAAAATAAAATCGATAGATTTTAAAATAAAAAGAGCTACACTAAGCTTATGTTATGTTTTATTTAAAAAAACAGAGGCACTTATAAATCATATAGTTAAGGAAAATATCAAAATATTACTAAATGGTGTTTTCTTGTAATACATATTGTCATGCGTTTAAAGAGCAATAAAACATCATTCCTAATTCAACAATAGATTATGTTACTACTGTCACGGGCAATCGAGAAGAGCCCTGGTGTAGAGATGGTTCTCGTACATGATGAGTACTGTCACCGGCGCACGAAAAGAGGTCTGGTGTAGAAATGAGTCACGCTCGGTTTTCAGTTCTGTCGATGTATTCCTAACCTACAAACATAACCTAAACGTACAGTAGTTTTTAGTAGTTATATTTTATTGTGTAATATAAGTATTTACAGATCGGTAAAGAAATAATTTGAATCAGAAATAGTGAACAACATAAATTATATATAGTGCTGATCTGCATTGTGATTTTTTGGAAATCTGATGTTTTTTTGTTACGATTGATTTCGGGAATGACCTTGTCGTTTTGACCTCCCTTGGGGTAGGGCTCTTCTCGTACACCTATGATAGTAACTTGATTTCGAAAGTGGTAAATATCAAAAAAAACCTGTTTAACTATGTTGCTTAGGCAATGTGTTTACTATCGTATGAGGGAGTGTCGAGAGAAAGACTTCGAGAATAGCAGCTGTCGCCCGAAGAGTCAATTCACGTACAACTTTACGTGATTCAGGTTGTAATCTCTATCCCCTCCCTAGGGATTTGTAAAGGATGGGGAAATTACATGCCGAAATCAGTGTTCCAACATTACTCGCGCAGACGCAATATTTAAGTGCCTCCGATACGTAAACCGTAGTAACCGAAACCATATAGATTACCCGGGTCCTTGACATGGTGCAGTTTAATTTCGCATATTCCATAGAATTACAGTAGATGACAGAGACAGTCATGATCGAATCTTAGAAACTTAACTAGTGGCTTTTCTTTTATGGTTATAGCTACTTCAGAATTAGCGGCAAAATTAAATATTTTCCGTTTTTTTTTCTCTCTCCATTTACCAGAACCTCATCTCCTTTTTGTTCTTACACATGAAAGGAAACTACAAGAAACGAAGAAATACTATCATTGCCATCTGTTCAGGAAATATAGTAATATGAATAAACATGGGTGTAAAATGTTGTGATGTTTACGATCGTTATCATAACAACAATGCTCAATCACCCAAAGCGGTTGCTGTCTCAGTTGCTTTAGCATAGTTACCTGTTGTTTGCACTTTGTCTGGAGAAGTCTGCAAGGGGAGGAGCAAAAGGAAAGTGCAGAAATTTGCAGAGACCACGTCGATAGGTAGGCAAGGATAGGGTTACCACGTTTCAAGGTCCCTTAAGATAAGAGGTGCCATTTTTTAACAAAAATAAAGTCACCGCTTTACGAATTTGCCTGAAATAAATCTATGTGAAGAAGGTTGTTTTTTTCTTACAAATAATAATATTTCAGGCATAATTACTTGAATATCATAATCTTTGTACAATTCCTAAACGGATGGGATCAATGTGACTTTCAGTACCCCTGCTAACATTGATGTAGTTCGTTACGTCGATAGTAAGAGCAGTGTGATAGAAGGCGTAGTCTGTGTTCTGTTAGGGTTCGAAGAAATATTTTTGTAGAGAAGTTTCTGACAAAAACTGTTGTCCGTGCATAAGGTATGCAATAAAACATAATAAACAACTTTGAACAAATATCCCAAGGGTTACGAAAATGTTGAAACATTACTTTTACCTGAATGTTTATGCGTGCTAATTAACACTTTAGCTACCATATCGGGCCAATTGGACCTAAGGCCCCGTAAGCTTAACCAAATACGGTCGGGCCACTAAGCCCGACAAAGTTGTCTAGTAATGATTTATGTTTATTCGTACCACTCGGCCCGACAACATATTTGTTAACAATTTTAATGAAGTTGAGCTGATTTAACCCTCTAAAAAACGTGGTTCATTGGAAAAAGTTTAGATTTATATACTTTAGTAATCAAATACATTATTGTTATTGACGAAGCACATTGATGTTTCACAAAACCTAAACAAATAGGTCAGAAATATTGACTAAATATTTAGTTAATCTACAAAATTGGACTTGGTTAAAGTTAAGTCTAATTATTGGTACACTTAGATGAACTCAATATTACTAGGAAGTAAAATTTAACGTAAATTCCTTAAAAGTAAATTACTAAGTTTCAAAATTTTACTTGCTACGAATCTTGTGTAGTATTTACGTATATTTAGTATTTAGCCTACGTGTCGGATCTGAAGCATTACTTATCAGACAGAATATGTTTACACTCCCGTTCTATATAGAAAATATTTACAAACTCACAAATCAGTCAGATGTGAAACGTTTACATGTCTTCGTGATAAGCGCCAGTACACATTTCTCCCAAGTCAGCTTATTGTGTGGGTACCCGGAACATGAAATTGTGGGTTTGTTGTTTATTGTTTACAATTAAAACACAGCAAACAAAAATACAGTGTTGTACAGATAAGGAAAATACAATTATCTCAAAACAAATAGACGAGTTTGATTTTGATATATTTACGCTATTAAAACACTATGGCGGCCAATTAGCCCAACGCTTTTATATACATATTATATCGAAATTAATTAGGTTAAGAAAACTGTTAGTAAAATATTTGAACTTGTGGGATAATTATTAATTAATCATTCATAATTAATTGAAATATAAAATTTATCAAAACAAGTGCAGTAACTTATACACGCCCTTAGATCGCTATAGGATAGTAAAATTAGAATTGTTTAAAATTAATAGTCAAATAAGAGTCTTGATGCCTATCGGCAAATATTAGAGTTAGTTAAACGAATTATATGAACTACTACCTGTAAATGCAATATTGATCTCAGGATAAAATAAATCTGTTATTATAAAATTAAGTAGCTGGTTGATTAATTTAATTTCCTAAGAGTCAAAATATCCTGTAGACAATCATAAGTGAAGGTACGTTATTATATATATATATATATATATATATATATATATATAATATATATATATAAATATATATAATATATATATATATATATATATATACATATATATATATATATATATATATATATATATATATATATATATATATATATATATATATATATATATATATATATATATATAGGAAACTTATTTTCGTACTTTCATATGAAAGGGAACCAAAATAAAGTACACGTTATTAAAAAAAAAGGTTAAAAAAATTTTAAAACTCTTCGGTAAAACTCCGATATTGTAGCCGGTCGTTAAAGTCTTTTAAAATAACGTCAAACGTATTTAATGCATACCGAAATATTACCTATTGATTGTATACATTTGATGTAAAATATTTTAACCTTTGTCGCAAAATTCCTAATCAACTGAAACATGACGAGAGCAGTACAATAAACTTCTGTCTTCCAATTCCTAGTCCTGTTTATTAAAAAAAACAATATTTGCGTAGGCCCAATAAAAGTTGCAGAGCGTTTGAAGTTCTGGCGTACCGTCAGCTTATTATGATCCAAGTCAGTCGTTGGATTTCTACAGGATTTGGGACAAAGCCAAAATAAAACCTGGCATCAGACACTCATATTCTTTTAATTGTATTGTTGTTTATCAAACTACACTTTATACGTTTTCATATGGAAGTGTAGCACGACAGAACACAATAAGATGGAGGTTTGTAAATAAACCGCAAATGTTGTATGAACATTTTAGAATACAATATATTTAACAAAAACTAACTTTAATATTTATGTTTAAAACTAAAATGTTGTCTTTCTGAAAGTATTATTGTCTCTTGTTTTATAAAGTTGTATACAATCTTTATTTCTCAGTTGTTGATTGACCTCAATATACTTCACTGGCAGTATGTAATAAATATGTTTTCAGTAAAATTTATCCGAACATATGATATTGAGCTAGTTAATAGTTGAAATTCAAGTGATTTCCAAATAAATTATTAGGTATAATATCTGTGTTTATAGTGGTTTTTGAAAGAGGATTTTTCGTCAACATATTCGGCACTTCTGTCTTGATAAAATTGTCTGCGAGCACTTCATCATATTATTGGTGTACAGTTTCATTAATGCCGATGCAATCTCTTACAAAATGGTCAATATGTGTAATTTTATTTTTTTATTGTTAGAAAATCTCGTTTGTGTTTAATGGTTAGCTTTAGTAGTTGTAAGTTAGGGTCAATTTAGACGAAGGTAAGTAAGGGACTAAGGTTGGTAAGTCCAAGAGCTTCTTGTCCAGTTTCTCTGAAACGCACTTGATTTGATAATGTTATGTTGTTCTGTTATCTTTAATCCCAGAAAATGGCGATCTTTATAACAGAAAACCGAATCGATTTCCCGCATCGTCGTTTGCATGGTTCAAATTATAGAAGCCAATGAGTTTTTGATTTCTTATTTTTGAATATTGTTTGAGGGACTTATAGGTATTTAATGAATTTATTCTTAAAGTATTAATTTATTCATTATTCATTTAAGTAGCCTATTTTTACACGCACGTTTTGTATTGTTGTGGATACTCCCCTTAAAGAAGAATTTGAATACACATATAGGACCTTACTCTGACTTATATACATAAATATATATATATATATATATATATATATATATATATATATGAAACATTGATTCAATTACTACTTGATTTTAAAAGATTATTTAAAATATTTATCACTTACTTGAATCACACTCATGGCTGTAATTTTTTTTAACTTTTATGTAGTGAAGGGGTGCATTACATCATTCTCTCGTTAAAAGGTTATTAAAATATACTTTATGTAAATTTATTGATGCAATTCTAATTTCTTTATATCTATTGGATTCGTACATATTTAAAAATGAAAATTGCTAGAATAGGAATGGATAGAAACAATCTTAAACGTTTTGTTTGAGGTCTAAAGACCTAAAGTTTTATTTAATTTTTCATAAATAATTCGTACCTGCATATAATACCATGATAATCACATCACTGGTTCTGGAGTATCAATAAATTTTCATTCATCACTATTACATTGTCTCATCTGATCTC
>JBAIZL010000001.1:182854340-182964340 GCA_036971475.1 Prosapia bicincta
AGAAACGTAAAAACTGACTAACAAAAACTATTACAGAATTAACGACATTAGTATTGCATAGCTTGTTCAATGAGCATTAAAGGCCTCATTAATAAAGGGGAATATGTCGAAAAATAAGCGTAAGTGTAATAATCCTAAATAAATACTATATATATACTAATTTACGTTTATTTTTTCCAAATCATTACGGAAAACCTACTCCTCATAGTATAAAATGTTATTAAAAGTACTATGACTGCAAGGCTGAAAGGGTTTCAAAACAATGTTTTTATAGGTTCAATACAAATTTAAATCTAGCCACGCATGGAAAATTTAGTCGCAACATTTCTAATATTTCTATGTGATTTATCAGAACAACGTTTTTCTACTTTTTTATACTCATTAATCGTAATGTCAAGCCAAGAATATATTACATATGTAATTTTTAATAACTATATATTTACAAAACTATTGAGTAATGTAGTAATTTTTATTAGAAATAATAATAAGATAATAAACAATTATAACGAGGTTAGCCACTTGGAAGGGAAAAAGTAATTTTAAATTTAACCAAAAAAAGTACACAAGTGGAAAATTAGATATTTTATGTATTTAAATAACATACTACACATATCATGTATCCAGATATTTTTACTAAAATCTCCTTGCTTCAACTAAATAACGTGTCACAATATTCAGGGTGAAATAAGCTACATTGTGGTAAATAAACAGAAAACCACCAAGTTAAACCGACCTCAAAGGGGCTGTAGAAATTTTATTCCTGGATGCGATAAACGATGCTGTACTTTGGCCAATCATTGTATTAGTCCCTGGGGCGAAATTTCCTGAGAAATATAGTACTCTTAGTTCTCTTGGTTGGTTTGGGGTTAGGTTCTTAGTGCCCTATAATATATATATATATATATATATATATATATATATATATATATATATATACAGAGAGAGAGAGAGAGAGAGAGAGAGAAAGAAGAGTCACGATAATTCGAGGTAGATGTAACTAAGACCCCCTCGGATTAACGAAAACTCGGATTACAAGGAAGTATAATCCTGTGCATTAAAAAATATAGGGAACCTTTATATGAACATTTCTTAGAAGCCCCACTCATTTTCTTTACATGCCGTATTCATATAAACATTTGTAGGCAGCTCAACTCATTTATATAGAATACCGTACTGATATAAACATATCGTTGAAGCCCTACTCATTTGCTTTGCATGCCATATTCATATAAACATTTGTCGGCAGCTCAACTCATTTATATAGAATACCGTACTGAAATAAACATATCGTTGAAGCCCAACTCATTTGCTTTGCATACCGTATTGATACAAAACATTTCTTGGAATGCCGACTCATTGTCTTTTGCAATCTTTATTAATATAAACATTTCTTCAAAGTCAGGCTCATTTCCTTTCCATACAGTATTGATATAAACATTTCTTCATAGATAAAGTAATTTTCTTTGCATACTGTATTGACAGAAACATACCTTGGAAAGCTGGCCCATCATTTACTTTCAAATAGATAAAATAGGCTCAATTAGAAATTTTCTCCTATTATACGAAGCTCGAAATATCGGAACTTGGATTTTCGACGCTCTACTGTATCGAATTTGACGCTATACCGACGTTTCGTTAGTATTTCGTCCAGCATTGAGAGGTAAACCCAACAACAGTTGAAGAGCGAGTCAACTCTCAACTGTCTCGCTCTTCAACTGCTCTTTGGTTCACCTCGTCAATGCTAGATGAGAATCTAGCGAAACGTCGGAACTGCGATTGTATGCACTGCAGAATGAACGGATATACTCTAGCTAGATCATAACTATTCATCATACTTTTCCATCCGTGAAGAAATATGTATCAAAACACACACACACACACACAAACACACACACACACACACACACACACACACACACACACATATATATATATATATATATATATATATATATATATATAAAAGAACTTAGTCAAAATACAAATACAAGAATTATAATTGAATTTACAATTCGAAAGTTTTTCGTTGGCCAACAGTACCAACATCATCTATTGAATTGTAAATTCAATTATAATTCTTGTATTTGTATTTTGACTAAGTTCTTTATTAATACACAAGAATACACATTGCGATATTTATATATAAGAAAATAATTAAGAAAGATTAGGAAAGTTCTTCACTTCATAGACATATATATGGAGGTTAAGTCTACATTAAGGACGTGGCAATATTTTAGTTTTTACACAGAAATAGATTAGCAAGTACGGATGAGGAAATGCTTCAGTTCACAGATATTTACAAATATATTACATATAAGTAATTGACCTACAAAAAACAAGACAGAACGTAGCAGAGTTTTATTTTACAGACTGATACAAAGAGATTAGAAGGAAGGAATAAGGAAATGTTTCAGTTCACAGATATTTAAAAATATATATTACATATAAGTAATTTTCCTACAAAGATCTAAAAGGAACGTAGCACAGCTTCATTTCACAGACTGATACAAAGAAATTTGCAAGAAGGAATAAGTAAATGCTTTAGTTCACAGATATTTACAAAGTTATTACATATAAGTAATTGGACTGCAAAGAGCAAGAAGGAACGAAGCAGAGCTTAATTTCACAGACTGATACTAAGAGATTAGCTGGAAGGATAATGGAAATGCTTCAGATATCAGACGTAATCTATGGCATGGTACAAAAAGCAGTAACTACCATAGCATCATAAAGTAATCTCGTTTCATAAAGTTTATCTGATTTATCAGAAATGTGGCAATGCTTCTGTTTTCAGACATACACAATGAGATTAGACCTACAACGATCAGAAACGAACAGGTAAGGGGTAGAGTCTACAGACAGATACAAAGAGATAAGCTGTACAAACAACTGGACTAGTAATTGCTTTAGATCTCACACAGAAAGTGGTTATACTTACAGAGAGAAAGAAGCAACGGTGAATGCCTCATTCTACAGATGGACGCAGCAAAATACATTCGTGTGTAAACTTAGGTCTCGATCACTTGTGACATGTGTTGTGGGTTCAGGACGTTGCAGGCACCTCGGTCACTTGGGACAGGTGTTGTGGGTTCAGGAAGTTGCAGGCACTTCGGTCACTTGGGGCAGGTGTTGTGATATCAGGACGTTGCAGGCACCTCGGTCACTTGGGATAGGCGTTGTGGGTTCAGGACATTGCAGGCACTTCGGTCACTTGGGACAGGTGTTGTGGATTCAGGAAGTTGCAGGCACTTCGGTCACTTGGGGCAGGTGTTGTGATTTCAGGACGTTGCAGGCACTTCGGTCACTTGGGATAGGTGTTGTGGGTTTAAAAAATTGCAGGCAACTCGGTCACTTGGGACAGGTGTTATGGGTTCAGGAAGTTGTAGGCACTTCGGTCACTTGGGGCAGGTGTTGTGATTTCAGGACGTTCAGGCTCCTCGGTCCCTTGGGATAGGCGTTGTCTGTTCAGGACATAGCAGCCACTTCGGTCACTTGGGATAGGTGTTGTGGGTTCAGGAAATTGCAGACACCTCGGTCATTTGGGACAGGTGTTGTGGGTTCAGGAAGTTGCAGGCACTTCGGTCACTTGGGATAGGCTATGTGGGTTCAACAATTTGCACGCACATCGGTCACTTGGGACAGGTGTTGTGTTTTCAACAAGTTGCACGCACATCGATCAATCGGGATAGGTGATGTGGGTTCAACTAGTTGCACGCACATCGGTCACTTGGGACAGGTGTTGTGGGTTCAGGACGTTGCAGGCACGTCGGTAACTTGTGATAGGCGTTGTGGGTTCAGGACGTTGCAACCACGTCGATCACTAGGGACAGGTGTTGTGGGTTCAGGATTCCGTAACAAGATCAGACTTTTGGCACATTTATGCAATTTAAAAGCATGGTAACTTCCTATAATTATTAACTTTTCAGTTATAAACATTATTCAAAATTTAGTACAATTCAGTAAATAGTAATAATAAATATTGCTCCCATTAAGTTAACTAACACAAATCTTTGAACATATCTTTGGAATGAAATCGTAATTCTAGAACTTTGACTTTATTAATTTTACCATCTACAAAATAATCTTTCTACGAATTTCGTTCTTTAACTAAATTTAATTGACATTATCTTTGTAACTAAGTTTACAACGGTGTTCAGTTATGTAATTTTCAAAATCACGTTTTAAAAACGCTTTTATTATTTTAATTATAATTTAGGATAATAAAACAAATAAAACCTCTAAAACATTAGTAGGATAGCGAAGGAACATTATGTTTTGAAACATAATTTAGATTGTTGTAAGCACCGTAACTTTATTAATCACAATTGGGAACATCGTATATCTACATTTTCTGCGTTTGTGCAAAGAATCCTGTAGAATTCGTTTCGCCCCAAAGTGTTTGAAGATTAAAGCTTCACATCGTATAGTAACTTGAGACCGCAGTTGGTCGTATTTTAGTTATCCTTAGAGCTCGGAGGACAGAGAAGTTCACGCCAACTCTTAACTTGTTCTCTATCTGTAAAGTTGTATACATCTGAGGTTGGTTATATTATTTATTGATATATCATAGATAGTAGAATATACAGATACTACTTTGTAGTAGTATAGATATGAAACCCATATGAATATAAGTTCAAAAATGTTATTATAAAACTATACCAAGAAAATTGGCTAGCTTCTAAATCTACATTTTCTTTCAGGAAGGAAATTTTTAACCGTATTTCACTCTTTACTAGAGAAAAAGGTCTGTTGAAGAGTAGAAGAGGAATATGGAATGCCGCATAAGGAGCGGTCCTTTGCCCCTTCCACCGCAGCCCGGAAAAATGCATTACGAATAGGCCCAATTAAATGAAAGATAGAGCAAAATTCTCGACTATAATGTTACCTATAGGACACGGTTATATATTATATTATAAGTAAGCAAAACTATGTGAATGACAAGCGCTGGTCATTGGAAGTAAGGTATTAAGTCACCTAATTTTCTAATGTATTATGAGAATTCTCTAAGAAATTAAAGTCTCAAAATTCTATGTTTTTTTAAATTCCACCACAATAGACCAATAATGGTGTACTTTGTTACTTCTCATGTCTTATAGTTTCGGAAAGACGCCAACGAAGTATGTACAGTGTCCTTTATACTTTCTATTTCCTACCTTGTTCAGGTTCTATTCAAAGAATGTACAGATTTTCTTGTGCCACCAAATGTTTCAAGCCTCCTTTTATCAGTTTCCAGATTGACCCATCCCCTGTGAAAATTACAACTCAAGATGAATACTTGGCATTAATCCTTGTAGGCAGTGGAAGAGCTATACTCACTACATTACTATCCTTGGCTCCTGCCTGGTTACCGGAGGGAGAGGGCTAGATCCTGTCTCTCCTAAACAATGGAATTTCTTCTTACATTTGTTTCCCTTATTATATTCAAACTAACGTTTATTTTTGTAATATTTTAATACATATTCATTGTGAGTCTGTGTAGACATTTAGTTGTTTCAAATGGATTGCACTTAATAACACTTTCTACAATATAATATCATTATATAAACTTATGTTATAAATCAAATACATACACACACACACACACAAATATATATATATATATATATATATATATATATATATATATATATATATATATATTAAAACAACCTAGGTTATTAAAATACAAGAATATTTATTAATTTATATCCTGGATATTTGTATATAAATTAATAAATATTCTTGTATTTGAATAACCTATTTTGTTTTAAATTATTGAACAAGAAATCGTATATATATATATATATATATATATATATATATATATTGTATGTTTTAACTTTGCAACACTGTTTTCTTGTATTCTCTTATCACTAAAACTATAATGTACTTAAACAAAAATCGTACTTGGTATAAATGCGAGATAACTATCGAAGACCGATTACAGTATGGAGCATCAACTAGAACCAAGTACTTCTGTAGATTGCCAGATATGTGGGATTTCCGTTGTCACGTGGTATACCAGTATTGTTCTATTTTCGGATTCATTGGACTGTGGGAAAGTGTTTGTTTTGAGGTTAATTTTGACTATTAGGTTGAATAGTTTATCGTTTTTAGACTTTATTTCTATTTGTTCGTTTATGATATTATTTTTGTTTTTATAAATTTGTAACTATTCCCAGAAAATCGTTTTTAGGCCTTGGTGTACTTTTTTTATTACATGTATATTTTCTATTTTGAGGAATGTTTGGTAGTTTTTTATGGCACGTTTAGCAAAGTTTGAATTGAAAATGTTTGGTTTGATGTATGGGTTGAGGTGCTATTTATATATGTCTTTTAATTTCTTTTTTGTATAGATAAATTTTAATTTAAAGTAATAAATAAATGAAAACAACTTATTCAAGGAGCAACAAAGAACAAAAAAATTGGCCACATTCAAATACACAAGACACAAGGTAAAAAGAATAACTAAAACACTAAAATAATAACACAATTATCATAACTTACAAACACTGGAAGCATAACCAATAAAATAAAGCAAATGGAAAAAATTATAACCCACACATGATAACGGAAGTTATAAAGTTAAACTTTCTGGTTTTTATCAACGGGTTAGGGCATTTGTATTAAAAAAATGCATTTACGTTAGATCTAAGAAATGAATATATAGAGAGACACAAACTGCCATAAGCTTAACTCAATTTTAATCTTTACAAGCTTCTTTTAAATTGTTTACTTCTGAAGATTGGGGAAAATAATTTTCAGGAGCTTATAAGTTAAAGTGAATGAAACTCGTCCATAACCTGAAAATATTCAGGGCTTGGAGGTTGTCCAAGTTCGAAGTAAGAGAATTAATTAACAGCGCCATTTTTACTGAGAGTTGTGTCTGAATGTGATTTACGAAACTCCAAACTTTTATGCAGATCCTTTTAAACTGAAAACATGCAGAGAGAGAGAGAGAGAGAGAGAGCGAGAGAGCGAGAGAACGAGAGAGAAAGATAGACAGACAGAGGGAGAGAGAGAGACAGAGAGAGAGAGAGGGGGAGACAGAGAGGGTGAATGTAGCTAGTAAACATCCAAGATGACTTTCCACTTATGACATCCTATGTTTTATTCTATACAAATATAAAGTAAATCTGAAATCGTGTTGGGGTTTATTTCTAATAGATATTTAACAAACGTTATTAAATAAGTTATCCAATTTTTTTATAACTTATACTTTTAATCAAAATTAGTATTCAACTGTTTCAGTTATCTGTAACAATCGTTCTTTCTCTTTCATTTACTTTGAAATGACACCCGCTTCGGGGCTCTAATGTCACTTTCACACACATACAAATGTTACCAGTATTATGAAAAGTTAATTGAAACAGTGTTGTCTAAAATACTATCGCTTCGTTTACACGAAACTCATAGTTTATAAAGTGAGGTTTTTAATCAAAGAACACATTGTATAATGTAGGATAATTGTTTTAAATTTCTTCCAAATGTTAATTTGCTATAGGCTCATGAGATTCTTGATAAAAAACTCACTATGTAGGCTCTAGATGGGGTGGGGGTTGAGTTAAAAATTGGTGTATCTTCTTACAGGGGGGATGTTGAACACTGAACATTAATACATTTTTTGTTATTGATTTTTAATTTTTTTGTGCGCTGACGACCTTTACAAATTGACCATCAGCCGTCTACTAAAACAAAACTTTTTCATCGTCTTTTTCTACCTGTTTATTAGAATGTTCACGGTTTTTGTCAAATCCCCTATTTCTCTTCCCACCTATTTCCGTTAGGATCCGTTCTAGATACCCCTCCTACATGTCCTCCAGATAAGTAGAATCCTTTTTTTCACCGTCATTCTCAACATTGCCTTTCATTGAAGGTTTTCGATTAAATACTATTATACCTGTCCTTCTCTCTCGAAGCTACGTCTGTCCTCCATACTTGTTAGGCTTTCCTTATTTCTATTTCAACGCTGTCCCATGTAAAGCTAGTGTCGTCGCCGACTAATGTTTTCATATCCATTCGGTTATCATTCCCAATTTTCACTGACTGAATGATTGTTCAATATTGTATCCACAAGTTTACTCTACATAATTGATTATTGTTTTTTTCGTTGTTTATTGTTTTATCTATTTTGTTTTTATTATTTGGGCTTTCAGAATTATGTAACATACTGTAAAAAATTAAAAGCAGAATATTGCATGTAAAAATCCCTAAGGCGTGCTTTTATGGAGGGGATCTGCAAAACTCAAAACGCTTCAATAATGGTATATGGTAAATGTATTCTATGGATGTATGCACCTACATATGTCAAGTGTAGAATTTCTATCCTGTTCACCCATCGACTATTTTTATGTTGTATGATTTAGGCCATATTATGACTATGGTAAGCTGATGTTATCTATTAAAATGTATAAATTTATTGAACATAACAAATTCGCTCAGAAAACTATAAATATTTTAGTGATTTTAATTGTTAATTTTTATTTTTCTGAAACGAAACTATATAAACAAGTATAATAATAAACCAGTAGATTCGTGTTACGGTAGTCTTTAATCCCTGTCAGAAAACCTTAATCCCTGAGGAATTAAGGCTGATGTTTAATATTGCAGTAATAGCTACATAATGAGATCATGCCTGCAAAGTCAAATTTAATTGAAATGTAAGAGTTACGTGTTCGTTACATAATTCATCGCACAAATCCTTAATTCAAACAAATCAAGCGTTACTTTATTAAGAAAAGTGTATTAAATCACAAACTAAACATATTAGAGAAATACTATGCTAGTTACAGATTTCATAAATTTAACATATTACTTTTTTATTCAGAGCTTTACTGTCTACAAATCTATGGCTGAGAAATGACCCTTTTTTCGAGTTTGCTTTGCGAATTCATTTCATATTTAATTTTATAATTTCGACTTATAAAAATCTACTACATGATGCCAAGAAAATTCTACATTTACTACATCAATAATACAAAGAAACACAGCATTGAACGTTTAAAGTTTTAAATTTTGAATGATTATTGTTCAAAAGGTTTAATTTACAATTTCTTCACTATAGTTTTTAAATGTGCTAAGTTTTACAACTTAGCTGTTTGTTACAATTGGTGAAGCCATGCATTGCTCGTTTGATGAATTTGTTAGAGTATCAGCTCGCTCGTAATTAGGAATTTGGTCCCGGCATTGTGCCGCAATGCCGCATTCCACCTACTAAACAAAAAAAAATATAAGAAACTGTTACATCTTTAAAAAAAAATTAAACTTTTCCACCCTCTGCTATCTTAATGCACGTGCTGTTGACGCCATGATTTGGACGAGACAGAGATTTTAGACAAACATATTATAAGTAGTTATACTTCAACAAACAAAACTTTAAAATAACTTTACACTTTTAAAATAAATTCATTTCTTTGCTCCTCGGTTTCTGAGACGTGCGTCCCTGGCTACATTTTGTTATCGAGAGAGGGTTAATCAAGGCCAGCACGCTTCCATCCACTAGATCTTCTCCGGTGAAATAACGCCATCAACGCGCATGCGCGTGACGTCACAGTTGGAGGTTTAACTGCAGCAGAGGGGGAAGTAGTATACGTCGTAGGTATCTTGAATAAAGGTAGATATTAATGTTGAAATTATTACCAAATCTATCCTGACTGGATACTTCGTACGTATACTTTAATAAAGGTAGATATTAATGTTGAATAAAATTATTACCAAATCTATCCTGACTGGATACTTCGTACGTATATTTTAATAAAAATAGATATTAATATTGAATAAAATTATTACCAAATTTATTCTGACTGAATACTTCGTACGTAGATTTTAATAAAAATAGATATTAATGTTGAATAAAATTATTACCAAATCTATCCTGACTGGATACTTCGTACGTAAATTTTAATGTAGGTATAAAAGGAAGAAAACTCACTATGTAAAAATTAAATTAACTTTGCCATTTTTATTCAAAAGACATTTATAATTTTTTTATAATACCTAACCAAACCTATAACAACAAATACGATTCATTAAAACTAGAATGTTCCAAGAATAAAAATTAAAATTGAAGTTCGGGATTTGAACCCGGAACTTTCGATTAGTATGCCTGTACCTTAACCACTAGGAGGCCAAAGGTTTCTATTGATATTGTTGATACAGTTTCTCTTATTACATTGTGGCTTATTCTCTGGCTCATAGCTTAACCTACATTCTCTCCCCTCTATAGGAACTCAGTTGAAGGTTGCGCATGCCGTTTCTGCACTCGAGAAAATCTACTCTTCCACCCTAATTACCGCGCACCGATCTGCGCATATTATTATTTTCAGATTTACTCGCTAGAGGTCAGTATCCAAAATAGATTAAAATTTACAGTAACTATTTTTTTATATACTAATTTATTATTGTTATATTTTGTAATTTATTCGCTTTTGCTTTCTGAATATTATTTTTAATATGTAACACCATATAAAGTGTGTTACACGAGGAGCTAATTAACGCACCAATCTTACTAAATTTTGTTGGTTATATTTGAACTATTTGAATGAATCTGCCACTGTAGCTCCATGTAAAACAAATCTGAATGACCGTCATTTTATCTGACCTTATTAACTTCAATTTCGCAGTTATTTTCATTTTTCAAAATTTTAAATAATTTATGTTTTATATTTATGAAACGCAATTCACACTAACACTTGAAACTAGCTTTGATCTATTACTATACACTAGTTAATTAACTGGGGAATAGACAAAACACTCCATGCGCTGTCGTTTTATGAAGTGCAATTCTAATATTAATACTGTGTTTAGCAGAAGCAAACAGTCCATCGCCTTTGTGTTTAGCGATGCAGGAATTAGTATTATTAAGAAAAACAGTCTACACAAATAGGTGTTTTTTAAATGTATACTATCCATCTCTTATCTCCTTGTTATGTTTACTACCTTGTAGGGAATTTTAGTGTTTTTATATACTCCTGAAAGTGGAGAATAAAATTCTTTTCTTCATTTACTTTTTTGACATACAGTAGGGCCTACGTGTTGCTACATAGAAAGGGGGAATATAAAAATTAAACTTAGTTTGAAACTACAATAAAAACGGTTTGGTTTTACATAAAACTAAACACATCTTTACCTATTCCTATGGTAACTTAAGTTATAATCTAAATTACTGATTTAGGTTGAATATTTAAATTTTATGATATATATCTTTAAACTCATGAGTACATGTTGTATAGGAATCTATTACTTTACTTCTCTGTTTTATTTTAATAAATTTAACATTAATATATAATAGAGTGCTAAAGATCTATTGCGAAGTATTTCTAGGGAATAGTCGCCCTAGGGATTATTACAAGGTTTCGCCGAAGTGCAGCATCGTTTACCGGATATTCAGGGTTAACATTTCTATGACCCCTTTGAGGTCAGCTTGGATTGGCAGTTTTATTTATTACATAAATCGAGATGTATGGTATGTATGGGTCATAAAATGTTGACAAGAATATACTCTTATATAAGTGACTAGTTTGAGTAAATAAATCTCATAAATACTAAACCTTTTCGTATATGAGGTTTAAAAAAATATATATTTGTAAATGTAATATTTAAATATTTTATTCTTGATACCATGTGTTTTATATTCCCTGATTTCATTATTTTGAAATTTTTACTTCTTATTTTACGCTTAATTTGATGAATTCCATTTCTTACAACATTATTTTAAAGATGATTGAATCTTTAACTTTTAGCCAGTAACTAATTCGATCTGAAAACAGAGTTTATTATTCTCAGATCTTGCCTTTTTTCTGAAATTTTATCCTACAAGAATCAATCAGATAGTGTTGATACTTGACAAGCCAGAAGGGAAGGGTTTTGGTTGAAAGTTGAAGAGAACCAATTTAGTGTTTCTAATATTGTTCAAGAGGACACTTTTGGACGGTCATTTTCTATTATAAAACAAATTATATCGCCTCTTGTAACAATGTTGTTGGTTCGTATTGATGTTATAGTACACTTTATGCCAGTAGTCTATACAGCGATACTCTTTCATAGACTGTTTCTTAGAGGGATAAAGACACTTTTCAAATTCTGAAGTAAGACATATTATAGGGCTAAGACACTTGTCTAACTTGTAACAACTAGTATATATACTATATAGTATATAATACTATAGTAAACAGTTGGCTAAACTAAATCCGTTACCATCTGGTTATGGGTAACATTAGTTTGTTTTGCCGTATAAAGGGTGTTACAGGCTCAGTAGATATTAAACGACATTCTCCATAGAATTCATATCTGCCCTATGTACCTTTGCCTTCCTTTTGTGCAAAGCAGTGTTTGAATAATATTAACGTGTTTAAGTTTTGTATTCACATTTATTATAAATGTATAAGTTGTGAAATTTAAGAAAATGTTTAATTTTGTTTCATATAAAAACGAGATATGTTCTCGGCCATGAGTTTTGTGTGCTCATACAGGCTTATCATTTGTGATGTCCTTTTACGTAAATGGCTCCTGAGGACGTTACGTTCAGCCAACACAACATATTGGCTTCGACAGAGGGACTCCAGAAACAGGCTAGTAAGGGACTTCTTTCCATGGTGACATAATATTAGTGGTGAGCGTTACTATGGTAGTAAGCTAATTATTTATTTTCTAGAGCATTCATTACTTTTTACATCGGGTCCTTAATAATGACGTTTTAAAGTAATTTGATGCAACGACGTTGTAGTCTTATCGAATCCTAAAACAATCAAACAATCAAAACATAAATTACTATGAAATATTAACCGTTTATACTGGATTGGGAGATAAGTCCCCACTTAGTACGATAACTATATTAGTTATTATATAAATTAGGACATTATACACTGTACACAGACCTAAACTTTCATTAGATAAATGTTAGTAATTAGTTTACCTAAGTTTATTTTGATACAAGTCGGAAGTAATTGTTGAAAAAGGTATAAAATATAATATCTATTACATGTGTACATGTTTTTGAAATATAGGCAACATTTGTTGTTGAATTTTTTTTCTGTCTAAAAAGGCTATTTTTTTCGAAACAGTTTAAGAATACTCCCAGTCAAATAATTAGCTTATGTCCCTTGTAAATCTTGAATCAATGATTAACAGTTTAATTCAATGTCATGAAACTCAGCTAACAGCATTAGAGGTAATATTCGGATCCAAAGCCTAGAAGACCTGTTGTAACGTTTAATTTCCAATCATCTAAGTAGTTGTCCCATGTCCCATTATCTACAAGTACTTATGCTTTCATGTTAATAGTTTACTCAAGTGGTTCCTAAGATCGCAGATACAGGAATGTATACGTGAAGAAGATGAAATTAGTGGTTTGAACAAACAGTAAACAAACTTGAACTGTCCCTTAAATGTTTTAAAAGTAATAGGTTGAAATTACATGGGAAATGTTTCTTTAATTATTCACTTACCCACATAGCACTTTCAGAAACGTGACTATATGTCCATTGTCAAAAGGCCTAAGAGAAAGTTATTACTTCTCCAACACATCTTAGTCTCTGGAGAACCTTATCAAAATCTCCAAGGTCTAAAACCTGGCACCTTTCCTTGACTCAGGCTTTTATCTTCTTCACTTTGGTGTCACACCTCTGGGAGAAGCCATCGCACATCCCTGTATATATATAAACGCAAACTATCTTACGTCAAGGCAACACAATCTTTCTGGAGTCTTGGCTCTATGTCTAATGTTCTAAACTCTTGGAATAGACTCCCAACTCTTTTCCCTTTTCCCTTGTACAGGGCCCTAAAGGAAATTTCTCACTTCCCTACAGATCTTTCAGAAATAGTATTTTTGTCCAAGGGGTCACTGCCTTGGAGGATGAAAGATGTTATTATAAAAATATTTTAGATAGTAATTCTCAAAAATATTTTAATGTTAGAAATAATGAAGGTTTGCAGTAATACATAAACTGTATTGAGAAACTGTTGTCGGCAATAATCTGTTGTCTTCAGTGAGTATGTTTATTCACTGCAAAAAACATCATGGTTGCCGAAAACAGGTCATGATCAATAACATTTGTGTTGTACGTAAGGTGTACAAGTGTGTATTTCTTATAATCTCATTATTTATGTAATACAATCAAGGAGAAATGACTACAACAAGGTATAACAACTGATAACAGAAAAATATTATCATATAGAATATCATGTTTGTCTTAAATAACTAAAAAAAATTTGTATGATCTGTATTAAACAATAAAATATTTAAATTATTCTATTTCAATTTTCAGCTTCCCTCTGGGAATCAACGAAATAGTCTAATAGCCGCTGTTAGGTGACAAATTTCAGCATTCAATAAATGTTGAATAACCTTTACAATTTTACATTTATTACATAATAAAATATGTATTATATTTCTTAAACCAACATAAAATAAAGGTTTATATACCTAAAATCATGGTGAAATGAAAAAGTCGAATGATACAAGTAGACAAGTAATTATTTATTATTAGTTTTGAAAAATCTGCACATTTATTAAAACATTTTATTCTCTTCCGTTAATATACACCTTATTGTTCGAATATAACTGCTGTTTCTAAACTATGTATTATGTATGATTTTTCCAGACATTGCTTAATAGTAATTAAAATTACCAGGTACAGAGAAACAAACAATTGAAATATGTTGGTACGATAACTTTCAATTCTCTTTCTCTTTGTAAAACTCACTACGATTTTATTTTGAATGCGTCTTGATTTTTTGACGTAGGGCTTGTCTTCCATTTTAACTATACATTTACTCAAATACTTTTTAGATTTTCATGTGTCATAAGTACTTGTTTAAAAAACAGAGCACTATTTCATGCTTTACATACCTGTTATTTTACCTATAAGTTTTATTAAGTACTTTTCTTCTTAATGTTATAGTGATCACTATTAGCTAGTAACACTTATAGTGATAGAGGATTTGGTACTACTATACACTATGACTAAGACTATATTAAATTATATTTATAGATATTTTACCAAACGGGAATAATGGTTTTGTATTTCTCTAGAATAGGTTTAATTATGAAATAAAAAAAAATTAAATATAGTCTCCTAATGTAAACAAAGGTTTTTTTTGTGAAATTAAAATTAACGTTGTGCAAGAGTGAAACAAGGTGATCTAAACCTGTAATTTCACATTATTTTTATTTTTTTGTTTTATAGTTGTATTGTGAAAACAACTATTTCATTTCACCATAACCCTAGTAAATTGTGTTTGTAAATTTAAAACGTAGTACCTATCAATAATTAGACCCTACTTCTGGATTTCAAGATTGAAGGTAAAGTTTTTTTTGTTTAAAATTTGTGTTTTATGTAACGTACAAAGATATAACAATAATTGTACCTATACTAGCTACCCCTCTTTAAAAGTTAAATAATAATAAAAGTATAAAAAATCAACTTTTACCGTTTTATATAAATAGTTTCTCTAAAATGTTATTTCGTGATGTGTTTCTAGAATTTACTCATTTTCAATGGTTTTGGCGAAGATTTTAACTCAAAACCTCGGAGGTCGTTATTAAATAGAAGCTAATTGTATCCAATATAACGTCCTTGGAGTAAAAAACTCTCGACTCTCTTCTACTACAATTGGAACAAATAATGAAACCATCTTTTTATAGAGTGAAACAGTTATATTTTTATTCTCTGTGCTCTTGCTAGCCGTAACAAATTGCATCTGTATTTTAGCCCTGAGCGGAAGGACGTCTCATCCTGAACAAAGCCCTTTGTATTAGACTATTTGGTTACATAGTATAAATATTGGCAATAATTATATTCGGAGTATACGGTGTCACCAGGATAACCATTTGGGTTTGTTCTTGTTTTTCATTTGCTCCTTATTTAAGATTTAAAGAGAACACAAGTATTATTTAAAACATATTTATTAATTATCTTTGGTTGCAACTGGTTTTCTATTTCCCCCATAGTTTGCATCTGAACTATTTTTGTCCTCCATAAACATT
The DNA here is from genome assembly GCA_036971475.1 of Prosapia bicincta. NCBI lineage: Eukaryota > Metazoa > Arthropoda > Insecta > Hemiptera > Cercopidae > Prosapia > Prosapia bicincta. The sequence continues at coordinate 182,870,305 of JBAIZL010000001.1, forward strand.
TTCATTTCTATACAGGTTTATATTATCTATTAATAATTATTTATTACAGCTAATAGCCTTAAATTTGATATAATTCTCTGTTTCAATATTGCATTTCCTTGAACATTGTCCTGTTAGTAAAAATTTCCGTAATTCTAAACTTCAATTTTATCGTTATTCCTTTTATGAGTTTGTGTATCTAGTAGTTTCAACTGCATTTTCAATGACGTCACGCACAAACTACATTCCTGTTCCGTAATATTATTGCGATAATAAGTACTCGAAAGAAAATTATAAGAATGTTTATATTCAATTAGTAATTTAATCACGTTTTGGTGCTTGCTTTAGACAGGTAAATGGTAATATCGACATAAATTCTATTGAGTTATACCTTGATAAAATAATTTTGGTTTATTTAAAGATCGCTCAACTGTGGTTAACAAACTTTCACTCATCGGTAGTAAGGACGTCAAAGAACTCCTTAAGTCTTCATGTAAAATAAACATCAACTTTTATAATTGCCACTTCTGCAAACCATTTTAGAAAAATATAGGGCAAGGTTATTAGCTAGAGTCGTTATAAATACCACCCCTCCACACACAGACACACACACACACACACACTGACAATAGCTGTTTGCGTAAAGTTTGTCGTAATGTGTAAAAGTGAACTTAATTTAATAATTGAAAGTAAAATTAAAACTTTTTTTAAAATGTCGGCAGGAAGATAACTAAGTATTAATATAGTATAGACGGAGGAATATAGGTAGAAATATTGTTCTAGTTGGCAAAATAAAAATATAAAGAAAAGTGAATAATAATTTATTTAGTGGTCTATATAACCGAGTGAAGCTCATACGATTTTTACTAAACATACGAGAAATGACTCGAATAATCCGGTAGATTCGAAGTTAAACAATAATTCAAAAATAGCACCGGTCACGATAATTCGAAAATAATACACAATTAGTATAGTATACATAAAATATGTAAAGGTAAATCCTTTACAGTATTAGGTCTATTATTCTGTGAAATGATACTTAGAAACTTAGATACTATGAAACTCAAGATAGAGAAAAACTATCGCGAGTACAAATATAACATAGTTCAAGGTCAATATTAAAATGTTGTGAAGGATGAGCGGATGGATCGTGAATAAGGGCAGAGTTAGGGTTAGAACATGCAAGTGCTTTTGTTTTGGATTGTAGCCCAATATTGCATAATTACGAACCGAATTAGGATTTTTTTTTGTTGCAGTCCTATACATCAGCTTGCTTTCTGATGGCTTTAGAAATATCAGGGTCGTTCCACTGAATGACACTGACTTGATATTATAGTACTGCTGATGATGTGCGTATAGTTGCTAAGGAACCATGTCCAAACGCTTAGTAGTCTTAAGTCGGTGCACTTCCACTCTTGAGACAGCAGGAGAGCCTTAGGATCCTTATGTTACTGGAACAGCTCGAAATGATTTACTGCTCCATCGGCCTATCTTGCACGTTCGTCATCATGAGGTCCCTATGAGAAAGATATGGAAATACTTTGTTTGGAGTTTATGGTGAAAATATGAACACAGATAGGATTAAGTAACGTCATAGAAACTCTTTTCCATAGCTTCGAGGAAAGGATTGTAAGTACAGGGTAAATATATAAGTCTACTTTATTTGGAATGTGGGGCCATATTTCAAATTCCAATGGGCTTAGTGTAAGGTCAAATGCGTAGGGTTTAGAAACACAGTTAATATTAATATATTTTTCAGCGAATACATTCATTACATTTTATCACTCTACAAGTGTATTAAAGTCAATATACAAAATATTGGTTTAGGATACACTTAAACTGATTTAAAAAAAACTTGTAATCTATCTAACGTTAACTATTGCAAATTCTACTAAATTACTTCTGAAGTGGAGTAGTAGCTCTACTCTTGCGGGGTAACTTATATCAAAATATGCTATGGGAATTTTCATTTATTTTATATTTAACTCCCGTAAGGGTAGTTGCAATAGTTTTTCTACATAACTTTTGTGCAAAGACATTTTTCTTTATAACATAAGAAAAACAAAAGCTGGTATGATTTTTGTCACATAATGTAAAACGTGTATTATAAAATAAATTCCGATTTATTTGACGTGGCAAGATTGATGTAATATAATACGTACCTTCAAGAAAGTTGGATTTGTTGTGAATAAATGGACGACTACATCTTTGTGAGGAAAAGTAAACGGGAGCTAATACATTGCTATTTTATTTTGGCTACGGCAAGTGAAGCGACTGGCGCTAGCTAAAATTTAGAAGAAATCGAGGTTCGAGAAAGATCCGAAATAATCAAAATAGAAATGTTCTGTAATATGAAGGGGCGGCCCCATGCGTCTTACTTTAATCTCTAAGCCCGCAATTACGAAAGTTTGAAAGCAATAGTTCCGTACAAACACCTTTAATAACATATGATAATTCGCACTGAGTTTAAACACATAAATAAATGAGAAGTAATTAAGCTTAGGCAGCACTTACCCTCGTGAAGAAAGAATGGGCAAAATTGAAGCGTACGTAGATTCTCGTAGTGGTAGAAATCCTGGGTACCCAGTTTGTAGGCGGCAGATCCAGGCGAAGTATAAACTAGAACTTAAACGGGAAATCAATTGGCTGCATTTAAATTACATAAAGTCATTTATATAACTATGGCGCGTAAATAAACAAAGAGTCTTACGAACCGGCGATCGTAACTTAAAGTCAATAATCGGACATAACACTTATAACACCGCGTTTACACGAACACACACTTTAACACGAATAGTTCTTCAAGCTTGTACGAGGTTTTACGGTCGAAACGGCACTTTACACGCGTGGTGTAACTTTTCGAGCGAGTTCTTCAATAAGGCTCGTAACAGCACGAAGGTTCCAAGACAACGACTAGAGTAGCCACGGAAAAACTATATAAGGGAGGGGGGTCAGAGCTGCCACCAGGAAAATCAATACTTGTTCAATATATCGATTAGTGGGTCAGACATCACGGGACCATTACTGTCCAGGCACAGCTGAGCGATTTGATATGACTTTGAATAGGTCAAAGTAGCACGTTCAAACTTCGAGCGCTGACTCGAACGTACCGCCCACCAAAACGAATGTTTTTAATCCGCCAGGTGGGTAGTGGGCGAAGAACCATTAAAGCACCGGAAACCGAGGGTGCCGAAGAAAATAGCCGGGGAAAACGAAAAAAACCAAGAGAAACAAAAGGGGCAAGAGTGCCGAAGAAAACCAAAGGTGAAAACTCAATGCTGCAGCGGAAAGCCAACAAGCTTGTGGACAGCTCGCTTCAGCTGGCCGTGCGAGGTTTTGACAGTAGCTACACGGGATACTTGGTCGTGTCCAGGATGTAGACGTATGATCCGACCCATAGGCCAATGAAGGGGGCTCGGATGCTCTCCAGTGATAAAGACGAGTTGATCCTCCTGAAGCGGTGAGGAGTTCCTGTGCCACTTGCGGCTTTGAATCTGCGAATGCAGGTACTGAGTAGACCAAGTCTTCCAAAAACGGTTGGTCATTTGCTGAATCATGGACCAACGAGATTTAAGAGGCGGTTCGGGGTAACATCTCTCCGGAAGTGCAAGGAGCGGACGTTCAATAAGAAAATGTCCGGGAGTGAGGAAAGACGATCCTTCGCTGGGGTCAGGCGAAACCTCGAAAATAGGGCGACTGTTAAGAATAGCCTCTATCCGGGTAAACAACGTAGACAACTCTTCAGGGTTTAATACCGTATTACCAATCGTGCGGTGCAGAAGTCCTTTAGCGGATTTGACAGCAGCCTCCCAAAGTCCGCCGAAATGTGGTGCGGCTGGAGGGTTGAAGTGCCATTCAATGCGTTGGTCGGCGAGTTTGCGCTTGATAAGCGATTTCGAGTGGTCAAGCAGTTGATAGACCTCGCTCAGGCGGTTCGCGGCTCCAATAAAATTCGTGCCGTTGTCAGAATAAATATCAGAGGGTAGCCCTCGTCTTGACGTGAAACGGTGTAAAGCTGCGAGAAAAGCATCAGTGGATAGGTCGGATACCATCTCCAAGTGCACAGCCTTAGTAGTCATGCAGACAAATAGACAAAGATAAGATTTTAAAAGCTTCGAGGTACGCAAATGATTTGCCTTTGTGTCAAAGGGTCCAGCGAAATCAATTCCCACCCTGCAGAAAGGCGGCGATGGAGTGACTCTAGATGATGGTAAAGCAGCCATCATAGGTGGACGAGGCTTAGATTGCAGACGGAAACACCGCATGCACGCATGAATGCGTTGTCGAAGTAAGGAGCGTAACGCAATAATCCAAAATTCGCCGTTAATCAGCGCTTGAGTGGTGCGCGGTCCGGCATGTAAGGCTAACTTGTGGTAATGATCGCAGATCAAGTTGACGTACTGATGGTGTTTAGGAAGGAGAAGGGGGTGCTTAGATTCATACGACATCTCAGAATGATTAGGTCTTCCGCCCACCCTGAGTAAGCCCTGGGCGTAGATAAATGGCGTTAGGCAGCGGAGTGGATCGATGATTTGAGCGCCACGACGGAGCCGTTGCAATGTTGTGCTGAAGGCCAGCTCTTGTATGAGCTTGACGCAGAGATCTCTGGCGTTACTCAACTCCTGCACCGAAGGCGTAGTAAATGAAGTTTTACTCAAGGCGACTTTGGCCTTGTAGCGGGTGTTATGACCGTGGTTAGTAGTCTGGCCTTTAAGACGGCAATTGTTCACGAACCGCAGGACGTAAGCGAAAACATGGTGAAGAGTGGTTGAGTTCGAACGTCGTTCTATAGTTGTCAGTAGTCGATTAGGCTCTTGAACGGCCGTACATAGAAGTCTAGGTTCAGATTTATGTTCGGTCTGGTCCGGGTTAAGGCCGGTCGGCTTAGCCAAATGCCACGCCGTAGGACATTGTAGCGCCCATGGTGGGCCGTGCCACCACAGCGGATGTTCAGCAAGCTGATTAGGCAGACACCCGCGGGAAGCAACGTCCGCGGGGTTATCAGCTGTCGAGACATGGTACCAACGTTCCATGGAGGTATTTGAAACGATTTCAGTGACGCGGTTGGCAGCAAAAGTCTTCAATAAATAAGGCGGGGTGTTGATCCAATACAACACAATTTCAGAATAGGTGAAGAAAAACGTCTCGGCGTCAGACACAAAATCCAACACGGGCTGAACGGACTTATAGAGTTTGGCCAGCAAGACTGCGCCACAAAGCTCCATGCGAGGTATGGTGATCGGTTTAACTGGAGCTACCCTGCTCTTAGCCTTCAGAATGCTAACGGTAACGACTCCATTCCATTCGGTTCTCAAATATATAGCTGCTGCGTACCCAGCTTCGGAAGCATCGCAAAACCCTAACAGGTGATGCTTGGCAGCTCGTGTGCCGACGTGTCGAGGTATTTGGATAGAAGACAAACTGGCGAATTGGACAATGAAATGTCCCATTGATTTAGAAGCGGGGCCGGCAAAGTTTGATCCCAAGATAACTTTTCAAGCCACAAACGTTTAAGAAAGAATTTGATAAAGAAAGTAATAGGCGTTAAGAAGCCAAGCGGGTCGAAAGTCCGAGCGACATAAGATAGTATGGTGCGTTTCGTCGGCACCGAAACGAAAGGCTGACTCTGGTAGGAAAACGAGTCCGAGGTAGGATTCCATTGCAGTCCCAGTATTTTGATGGCGGTAGAATCGTCCTGGAACAGTAGCGGGTTCTCCAGATGAGCGGAAGGTAGCGTTGACAATAGTTCAGGATTACTTGATGACCATTTCCTGAGTTCCAGGCCGGCGAGTGCGAAAATGTTAATGAGCTGCTTTATCAATTCCTTGGCATCTTCGGGCGTATCGGCGCCAGTGACAACATCATCAACAAATGTCTGCTGAAGTATTGCTTGCGACGCGGCAGGGTATCGACTACCTTCGTCCTTTAAGAGTTGTTCAAGCGTCCGCAACGCTAAGTACGCAGACGGGGTTAGTCCGTACGTGACAGTAGCTAACTCATATTCCACCAGCGGAGATTGAGGCGTCGGTCGGTATAGTATGTGCTGGTGACAGCGATCAGTTGGGCGCACGGCAATTTGTCGGTCCATCTTTTTAGGATCAGCACAAACGGCGTGAACATACAGGCGAAACGGAATGATGACGTTAGACAGGTCCTTCTGAAGTTTAGGACCGGAAAGCAATTGCTGATTTAAAGAATTCGCACTACAATCAGGCGAGGATGCGTTGAATACTACTCGTAACTTAGTAGTAGAACTGGTGGTCTTAAAAACACAATGATGTGGGATCAAATAGTTAGAAGTATTAAGTGCGGGGTACATATGACCCAAAGTCATATATTCTGTCATGAATTGATGATATTGTCGAGCGACCTCCGGCTGACGACTTAAACGTCATTCTAAAGCATGATAACTGGCGAGGAAAACGTTGCGGTTTGACTTAAGTGTTACAGCGTCAGGTCTGAAGGGGAGGGCGAAAACATATCTCCCGACTTCATCGCGTTCAGTGGTTGTAGTAAACAGGCTTTCACAAAGCTGTTCGGCAGGGCTCAAAGATTTAGCCTCAGCTACTTCTTCGACTTCCCAAAACCGTCGAATATTGGCATCAATAGACTTTAGCGAGGTAATGAACACTCGCGGTTGATGGGGCATACTATACGGTATGGATCCCATAATGACCCAACCTAAACGAGTGTTAAGCGCAGAGGCTGGCCATGAATGATAGTGCAAGGCCCATTAGCGAGTATTTGGGTGAAAACATCTGCCCCCAGTATAATGTCAACACCGGCAGGCGAGTCGAAATGAGGGTCAGCTAAAGGTAGATGCCGGTATTGAGCAATTATTTGAGAGGCTAACCTAGTAGCCGGCAGCGGGTCAGTAATTTGGTTGAGCACGGCGGCTTCAGTTGTTAGCATGACACCAGGGTCATGCCTCGAGAATAAAATCAACGTAACGTACTCGTGGATACGTGTGGTCTTGGCGGCGACACCAATCAAAGACATATTTGAACTCCGAGTAGGTAGGATCAACAGGACGCTTGCTTTCTTAGTAATGGCAGATATCTGACTGCCGGGGTCAATAATAGCTCTAAAGGAACGAGGTTGACCGTAATGGTCTTGGATGACGATTTGTGCGGTGCCCAAGAGGGCGAGAGATTCCTGAATATTACATGACAGCGAATGAGGTTGAGCTTGAGTATCGGTTGCGCGTCTAGTTGTTGGCCTCGGGTGTCGCGGTGTGACTAGTCACTGTTGTGACGGCGGGTTGTTATGTAACAAAGTATGGTGTGCCTCGTTGCACTGCTTGCAGCGTTGGCTGGACTTACATTTAGATTGGAAATGGGAGCCAAGACAATTGAAGCACCGTTGTAATTTCATGATGGCATCCTGGCTTTCCACAGAAGTCAGTTCGAGAAAGGATTGACAGTTAATGATGCGATGTCCTTCTCCGCAATAATAACACATGCCTGCGTGTGTCGTAGAAACATGGGATTGATTCATGTGAAGCGGTTGTAATCGGTGCCGGAATACTGACATCCTAGGAGTGTTCATAACAGGAGGTATATTTACGGGGCGCGGCCCGTTGAAAGTCCGTGTAGGGCCTGACGCAGCACGTCTAGGCTCGTATACATAGTTCGTAGCCTTAGGTGTAATAGAATTGTCGGGCGAAACCGAAGGCTGGACAATTGGACTATGTTCCGTGTTGAGGTTAGGTTCCATTCGGTCAAAATTTAAATCACGGGCCCCTTGCGAATCAGACTCATTCACTGACGACACCAGTATGCGGGGTTGTTGAGCAGCTCTCGCGTTAGTAGAAGCTGCGGCAGGCGGTTGATTCAACAACTCTAGAGCCCTGGCCTGTTCAGTTATAAAATCATTCAACAGTTTGTACGTAGGCATACGATTTGTGCCTAGCCTCGTTTCAAAACTTAATCTAGTCTGGGGGTCCAAGTTATTAACCTACAGCTGATTTGACGGGCGAGGTTGATGTCACCTCTGTCTTGATAAGGTTAGGATATTTCGCTAACATGGGTAAATACGCGGCCTGAAATTGTCTTTTGATACTAAACACACTTTCAGCTAAACTTGCCACCTGAGTGGCGAACGTTTGCTCTAATATTTCATACGTATCGACGAAATTGGCCTGAATGCGTCTTATTTCGCGAGCGATGCCTTCCGGCACCTCTTTATCGTCAAGAAGGGTTTTTACTTGCTCTAAATCGTTCAGTGTATTTTTCAATTTAGCGAGATAGTACTCTGTATTGATCGCCATCATAAATAATTTAACAAAATTCTAAAATAAAAACACAACACAAATTAATTTTCACAAATTTTAAATAGCAGTAGAGTGGACTGTATAGTTTAATGAAACGTAAAATGCTTCCTTATTCGTATTTACGAGACTGTATCTTATCTTCTGATTGACACGTAAACATTTCCTCATAACACAAAGCAATACCAAATCAAGTTACGTATGCCTATGACGTCACGCCTTCGTTATTTCCTGTGACTAACTTCCCGCGCGTGACTCGCACAAAGGAATATCAAAATCGGAAATCAAAGTTGCACAACACTTGGTAACATTTGCCTTTACTAATCAAATCCAATAAACCATATAAAGCTGTAATAAATTCAAATCCGGAACGTGAGGACCAATGAAGCGACTGGCGCTAGCTAAAATTTAGAAGAAAGCGAGGTTCGAGAAAGATCCGAAATAATCAAAATAGAAATGTTCTGTAATATGAAGGGGCGGCCCCATGCGTCTTACTTTAATCTCTAAGCACGCAATTACGAAAGTTTGAAAGCGATAGTTCCGTACAAACACCTTTAATAACATATGATAATTCGCACTGAGTTTAAACACATAAATAAATGAGAAGTAATTAAGCTTAGGCAGCACTTACCCTCGTGAAGAAAGAATGGGCAAAATTGAAGCGTACGTAGATTCTCGTAGTGGTAGAGATCCTGGGTACCCAGTTTGTAGGCGGCAGATCCAGGCGAAGTATAAACTAGAACTTAAACGGTAAATCAATTGGCTGCATTTAAATTACATAAAGTCATTTATATAACTATGGCGCGTAACGAAACAAAGAGTCTTACGAACCGGCGATCGTAACTTAAAGTCAATAATCGGACATAACACTTATAACACCAGGTTTACACGAACACACACTTTAACACGAATAGTTCTTCAAGCTTGTACGAGGTTTTACGGTCAAAACGGCACTTTACACGCGTGGTGTAACTTTTCGAGCGAGTTCTTCAATAAGGCTCGTAACAGCACGAAGGTTCCAAGACAACGACTAGAGTAGCCACGGAAAAACTAGATAAGGGAGGCGGTCAGAGCTGCCACCAGGAAAATCAATACTTGTTCAATATATCGATTAGTGGGTCAGACATCACGTGACCATTAATGTCCAGGCACAGCTGAGCGATTTGATATGACTTTGAATAGGTCAAAGTAGCACGTTCAAACTTCGAGCGCTGAGTCGAACAGCAAGTGTTATTGCAATTTGTTGCTATTAATTAAATTTGGCAATAAAACACTACACATTGGTATTTTTCAGTAATAGACGAGTTTCGTACTGGCTAAGTGCATTGTTCAATGTTTTAAGTCACGGACAGGTAGTTGTTAAGGGATATAAATAAAAACAAATTTTTAAAAAACCACAAGATTTACAAAATGAAAACTGCATGTATTATTACAAGTTTCTAATTATACAGGTAACAGTCACTCATATACTTGAAGGAAAGTCACGACGAATCAAAGTTTACAATGCGTTAGATGAAAGCACGACTTTGGTTTCGTGCAGTCGCTGCATAACAATGTGCTAAAATTATTACCAAGTTAAATCAGAGGTAGAAACAATTGCACAAGTTACTTGCAAATTCAAATCAATTTATTTAGGAACCCATAGCGTATGAATACAATTACCTCTACTTAGAATTATATTTACTGAGGTAAAATTACATTTACTGATCAAACAACTAATCAAAGTGGCAGTAAAAATAAAACGTTTTGATTTATTTTACCCTATTGGAAAGATTTGTGTTATCCTGAATTGGACTATAGTGTTAATTGGCCTGTATAACTATAGGTGAATTTAATATTAGACATCGTAGAAACCCAGACGAAGATGAGTAAAGGTCTTCCATCAGTATTATGTATTTTAAACTTAATAATTCTTCTTGCAAGCCTAGCATTTACTTCCAAGTATCTCCTGAAAATAGAGTCAGGATAACTCTACACAAGGTAAAAGTATGATACTTGGCGTTTTACTGAACATATAAAGCGTAATATACGAAGTTAATAATGGAAGTAAAATTGATGAATTCCTAGATCAATCATTAATCATTGATAACGTCTAGAAATGAGCAATGATACGTGAGTGCAATCATAAAGGTAAACGTTTTAGAAACATGTTTTAATGGATCACGCTAAAAACAAAATGCTCTCAGGCGTTTTTATTTCATCAAAAACAGACAAACTTTTATTAAACCGACCCCAAATGCCTCTCTAAGGGAATGTTGCACGAAATTACATTTTCCTGTTTAAAAAAAAAAAATGATTGGAATTTGAAATTTTTCAACTCTTTCATGTTTAGTGAAAAAATATAAGCTGTTTTATATTTCGTTCATTTAACGTTGAAATAGTTTCAAGTCTAAAAACGAAATTTATATTTATTAAATGAAAATAACAAATATTTAAAACAATATTAAAAAGAAAAACCTTATAAAATAATATGTAAATATATGGGGGATAAAGAAAGGACCTAATTATGCTTTTAATATGCAAAGTTTCAAGAGGTTATACAAATACGTCAGAGTTTATGTGACATTGCTTTATATTATGATCACTTTTATTCACTGTTTCATCCGTCATTTCCAAGATACCAAGCAGATACCAGATATGTAAAGTCTAATATGCTGATGACACAAAGAAGATAGAACACTACCTTTTGTTGCAATGAAGAGTTATAAGCTTGGATGTTTTCCTTTCCATTTGTTAATTAGAACTACGTAATAACCAAAGAGAAAACATGAGCCACATATATTAGCCAAAATTCACGTCAATTAGTGCTATTTGGAGTTAATTATAATTTAGAAGTACAATCATTTACCAAGTAATCCTTCAGAATGATTCTATAATGGCAGTATACTCTATAGTGATAGTATTATAGTGCCACATATACTCTAGAGTGGGGGTTCTGTAGTAAACTGAATATTCCGTAGTGGAAGTATTATAATGAATATATACTCTAGAGCGGGGGTTTTGTAGTGCACTGTATACTCTGTAGTGGAAGTATTATAATTCCACGTTAACTCTAGAGTGGGGGTATTGTAGTACACTGTATACTCTGTAGTGGAGGTATTATAATGGAATGTATACTCTAGAACAGGGGTATTGTAGTACACTGAATACACTGTAGTGGACGTATTATGGTGCAATGTTTATTTTAGAGCGGGTTTTATTGTTGTACACTGTATATTCTGTAGTGGAAGTATTGTAGTGCACTGTATACATTATAGTGGAAGTATTATGGTGTAATGTATAATCTGTAATGGGAGTATTGTAGTGCACTGTAGACTCTGTAGTGAGAGTATTGTAGTGAAATGTATACTCTATAGTGGAAGTATTTTATGGTGCAATGTATATCTAGAGCGGGGGTTTTTAAGGACACTGTATATTCAGTAGCGAGAGTATTGTAGTGAAATGTGTACTATAAAGTGGGATGATTGTAGCGCAATGTACAGTCCGTAGTGAGAGCATAGGATGTACAAAAAAGCTATCGTTTGGTCAAACGTTATCAACTTGTTTATATATTTTAATTAAACTGGCGACGTTGCGGCTTCACCCGCACTCGTTTAAATTGCCACTTTTTATATTAATTTAAACAATTTAAAAACAACTAATAAATGATAATGCTGATGGAATGAAAATACAAATTTTATAGGAGCTTATTATGTGACGCAAGAGATGACTAATGCAACCATATGTAATATTGCAATTTTGCCATTTTAGGCCTTTAAGATAATAAATCATGATTAAAAAATTCATTTGTATGTTTCTGATGATGCTTAATACATTAGCAAAATTTGTGTTGAGATTGTATAGTTATATAATGAAACGTTTTTCTTGTTTTTATTGCAAATCATAACAAGTCCTGTATATAATAACAGCAAAATCCTTTCTTAGTGTGAGTCTATGTTATGAACGTACCTTGAACTCTCTACATTTAATAGTTTCGACTCTACGTTGATTCTCATTGCCACTCATGAAAACGATTCTTATATATGTAGATTAATCATTTCCAGTGATTTCTTAGCTCTGTCCAAAATCCAGCTAGGTATATGCACCATCGTCTACTATCAGTATAAGCTTTTTTACATAGCAATCATCTATTACATATTATATTACAAAATTTGGTTATTTACGATTAGATATTGATTGAATCGTTTTTAAGGAACTGACGTTTTCTTTAATGGAAGTGTTGCTGAAGTCACAGAGCAAATATGTTGAACAATCAGTTTTGTGTTTGCTGTACAATCTCTCGTTTTCATCTTATTCTTAAAGAGAAGTTTCATAATGTTATTAGAGTTTTAACTATTGTATAATTGTTTAACTTGTTTATACACATATGTAAATATGCTTTTGAAGTTAAAAACTTGTTCCTAAATTTAGTAAAATTTAATTTATAATTTTAATAAAATTAAGTTTAATAAATAAAGTAAATACATGTTTTTCAATTTGATATAGAAAATAAAAATATGTACTTAAGTAAATATAGTAACAAAATCAATAGCTGTATCATAAAGCATTTCTTGTTGTCGGTTAGGAATATATAAACCTCAACAAAATTTGTATACAAATAAAAAAAACGAAGTTTCAATAACTACTGAAGCAAGCGGTGAAGGTTTTAGTGGGACTCTGTCAGTTTAGCAGTTCTTTCTGGTTACATTTTATTTTAAATCAGAATCGGTATGTGCAGAGACATTTACATCTAAGGTACATATGCTAAGTGAATTTCATATTATTTCCAATGGAGTGTTAGCGCATTTTAGATTCAGCAGCAGCTGTTATAAAAGTTTTGAATTAAACATCTGGCTCGTTCGTGTAGCATATGGGAGATATTGGGTTCAACAATATGCCGAGGCACATATAGTAGAGAATTTATCACGCGAGTTATGTTAGGAGCCTTAACGTGGGTGGTATGTGTTTGTTGTACATCCTAATATTTTCTGATCTACGACCCTAATAAAAAAACTAATTTGTTAAGAGACCAATTGATTGGTAGTTACGAATTCCAATTAATGACGTAGTCTTTGCTTTTGTAGGCAAGCTGAATACTTGAATACTTGTAATGTGTTATCTTGGCAAAGAATAGAAAAAATATACTAATATACAGAAAAAATAAGGAAGGACCTATCAAAAAGCTCTTGGCGCTAGATAAATATTACTACTACAACTTTTGCTAATATTTACCCATATCACATAAAACAAGTCATGCAACAAAGCGGCATTCTAGCGTCGAAAGCGTTTGGTTATGTAATTCCTTATTATTTTGGAGTTTTAACGAATATATATTTATTCAGCTTGCACACATAGTAAAGACATCGTCCTTAAATGAGCTTCGACACATAACGCAAAGCTATATCAAAGAGTCACAATTACATTAACTTGTTAAACATAGATATTTTTGTTAATAAAACTAAACTTCAAAACTATTTTATGTTTAAAATTTTTAATATTTTAAGTTAAATTGTATGATGATATCGATAATTCCAAAAGTAGTAGTAAACAATCGTGAAAGTGCGCTCTCTCTACGTTGTAAATAGCAGTCAGTGGAAACAATTTCATTCCTACGATTAGTCCACACTCTCCTTTTACATTATTTATTAATCTTGTTCAAATTCTCAATCGTTAATAAAATACTTATAGTGGATGCCACTAGATATTTTTATACTTTTTTATTACATACTAATTTATTAATTAAATTTAACTAATTAATTTTAATTATGAATTTCTATTTTGCCTATTTTTATTAATAAAATAATTTATATATATAAATATATATATATTAAATGCAATTATTTATTAAAGTGCAACTGAAATAAAGTTTTTCTGTGTTGTCCTAAGTAAGAAAAGAGTTCAAATAGTTTTTATGTAACTGGTTTTTTTAATTATCATTCCGATATCACTGTCATATTGTGAAGTTTTTTAATTCCTAATGAAGATAAGTAGAAAAAGAACGGTTATTAAAGAAATTTTTTCTTTAATTGTTAAATTATAGAATTATAGAAGAATAGCTGCCAAGTGATCTTATGACATCGGTGTTGACAGTGTCTGTATGTAACTCTTAGGACAATTATATTGGCTCGTGAACAAAAATAGTACATAAAAAACCGGCCTAACCTGCCCGAGACACCTAACGATATATTTACAGTTTTATGTTTCAAATATAATTATTTTCGCTATGTTCTTATATTTGAGTTTTAATGTTTTTAATTTTAATTGTAAATATCAAGTAATAATTATGTCTTAGGGAGATAATGATAATCAGTTATTAGTTATCATTATGTGTTTTGGGGTTTTAGAGATTCAACCTTTTTATTAATAATTAAATATACGTACACATATGAAATATATATATATATATATATATATATATATATATATATATATATGAGTGTAAGCGTGTGTGTGTGTGTGTGTGAGTGCACGTAAGTGTGTGGGTCTATTAGATATTAAAATTCTATTGATAAACCAATTATAATTCTACGAAACGTAAAAGTTTTCTTGAAAGGTTATTGAATTCTCATTTTCATATCCATTCATTTTGGAACCTGCATTAGGATCACAGTTGTAGAAGCACACTACGAACATACATACAATCAGGTGGAACATTTCGATAAAATTCAGTTTTCAGAAGAAGAATCTATTTAAATACGTCAGAAATAACCAGGGAAAAGAAGAAGTAGAATATCAGTTTTAGTTGAGAGTAACGGATTATGTAGGAGTTGGTGTTCCACTTGGAAAATGTTCTGCAGGTGTTGCAGAAATTCTTTGTGAGAGAGACTTGAAAAACATTATCCACCATGAAAGTAGAAAATTAGAATTAATGAGAGTAGCTGATGTTATGCCACAAAAAACATTACTGTCTACACAGATATAGGACACGTCTGTGTTGAACCTTAAATGGTTTCCATGCTCGGATATTACTGATGGATCTGTGCTTTATGCTAGCAAAGTAATGCGTTTGCATAATGTTGTATGAAGTGCAGTGAAAGAGCAAAGAGGTGAAAGAGGAAAACGGTTTCAAAAAATTAAAAGAATAAACTAATTGAATTTTTTTAAAACATATATCTTCACAAAGTTTACATTATAAATATTAATCCTTTTCCATCATAGGAGAAAACTCTGTAGCAATAACGTTTCCATGTAAGTTTTTATGTAGCCTACTTTTGATTTAGATACATATTAATTTTATTCTGTAACATCAAATGTATGTGATTTAGGTTTCTTATTTTTATAGTTGCTTTACAATTTTAAATAAAGCAAAATTAAACGAGCCCAGTGAGCTCTTTTGACGGAATTAAAAACTACTTGGACATCATATTTTCACACACAGAAATAAGCAGGTCTCATAAATGTATGGACATCAGAATGATTTAACATTTAGGCAGATGAGTTCTACTTTTGTATTTGAAGTAAGTTACGCCAACTGCATTCTGCTTTCAATTACAAACCCGGATCAATATCTACCGACTCCAGATCATGTCCTCAAAAACGTGACTGGATTTGAAACTCCAAGGCTTTTGTGTAAACTCTAATAACTGAGAAAACTACATAAACGTGCCCACACTGTTAAACTCACACTATTTTAACTTTAAAGCGCCAAATTTAGGTGAAAATGTTATACAAAATAGTTTTCTAATGTTATTTCGTTACGGAATATCCTACGGTATTCCCGTTAAGTAGAGTGGCGAATATAACTATACTTCAGTTCAGAAAACCTTTCTTTCTGTCTCTACCATTATATTATTTGTAAAACGATGTGAACTATCTATTAATGGTTAACTGCACAACTTAGTGATCTTGAATGTTCTGTTGTTATCGGTTCTTTCTATATATATATATATATATACACACACACTCATATATATATATATATATATATATATATATATATATATATATATATATACATACACACACACTCATCCTATATATATATATATATATATATATATATATATATATATATATGTATTTACATACACACACACTCATCCTATATATATATATATATATATATATATATATATATATATATATAAATATAAATATATATATATATATATATATATATATATATATATATATATATATATATATATATATACAGAAAGAGAGAGTCTATATATACATATGGTGTTAACGTATGGTGGTACTTTTTCTTGTAATACAGAATGAATAAAATATTTCAAATACAAGAATAGTTTTAATTTATATATTTTTTAAAGAATTTCCGAAATAAAATAAGTACTAGCAACCTCAAGAAAAAGAATGATATAACACATTTTTTTAAAAAAATAAATCATATATAGTGGCCTACTGCAATTCAACCATATGTTTGTTGCTATTTTTATACTTCTATGAATTTTTTCCCATGACATCATAACGTTGTAAATAGTTTGGTGCTTTGATTTCCTTTGGATATGTTCATTAAATAATTTTGAATTCATCCTTAGGGTTTATAAATTTCTATTATTTCATATGTAATAATTTTTAAATTGTTAAATTTCTTTAATTAATTTCTTATTTCCTATTCCGGGAAAATATTTGTGTCCATTATAGATACAATGAGTAGCAAAATTTATATATATGTTTGGTTTTATATAAGCGTTTAAATGTTTTTACATGTTTTAATTTCCACTTTGTCCTGCATTAAATTGATTACAACCTTAACATTTTATATTATATACACCATTTCGTTCGCCCATATTATTTTGATTACTGTTATTGTTTGTTATTTTTTCATTATTATTAGGCATATCAGTTTTGTGAATAATTTGTGTATATTTGTCTCTTTTAATAATCTTGTAGATTTGTTTAATTCGTTACGTGTGACTGTAGAAGTTGTTCCAAATAGTTTCTCTTGCGGTAATTTACAAAGTCATTGTCAATTTTCGGTTATCCTATTATATTATTATTTAATTCATCTCTAGTTTTTCTTCTATATCCATTTTAATACGCAATTTAATACACTTATTCCTTTATTTGATCATTTATGTTCATTAGTATTTCGAGAATTCTATATAATAAATTCTACAGCGCTGCCATTTTTTGGTTATAAGGATGATTTGAATAATTTTATAATATTTTATTTATCTACGTTGGTTTTCTGTATAATTATAGTTTCTCTTTTTTTGTAATTGTAATATCTAAATAATTCGGTAAATGACGCTAATGTTAATCCCTGATCCTATTTATAAATTTTATTTTTATATAAAAAATATTTTTGATTTAATATGATATTTATTGTATTTATTATTTCTTGTGCTATTGATTTATCTTGTCCATATGTATCTATATCATTTTTTGTAATTTCCTATTACTTAATGAACTTCATTGTACTTTCTGATATTTTCTGAGATCCATTCATGTTAGAAAAATTTCAAATGGTTCGAATACAGTTGAACATTTTCGATCATACGATTTGTCAGCCGTTTTTATTATAGACGAATTATACCCTTTATTTCAAGTTGTAGACTTTCAATGTGTCAAATATTTTAATTGGTGGCACTGTTAAGTAAGCTTGTATTAGAGCTAAGACCGTCCTTTATATTTTTGAGTAATTCGGTTGAAGGTACAAAATGATTATTGAAAAAGGTATTTTTAATATACTGAAAACCAATTAATGATATATTACAAAAATTGCTAGAACTCCGACTTTCGATTAACATACGCTATTTTCAAAATTGATTATAAGTATTAAAAAAGTGATTTTAATTGTAGCAAACTACAAACTGGTAGTCTTTAGAATTTGAAAAAAAATGCAAGCAAACAACCAATCACTTGGGAAAAAATTCTCCTAATGAAACAGAGCATCATATTAATGTACTACAATTCTATACTGCTATTTTACAATATGGTGATAAAGAATCTAGTTAGCATTATATTTGTTATTAAAAATGTATTGCAAGAGAAGGCTAGAATGTACTTTTCAATGTACAAATGCTATTTTATGACCAAGTGAAGTTGAGATGTTAAAAGTGGAAAATTGATACTTGAAGTAAAAATCTTTTTAAATTTCCATAAAGATACTTATTCTGACTAGATACTTTACGGCTTTAAAGAAAAATATATTACAGTAATTGGTATTACAGTAATATATGGAATGTCTTTTATTACTGAGGATATGTTGGCATGGTGATAATTGACAGGGGTTTCAACTATTATTTATAGTTTGCGACATTTAAAATCAACTTTTACCTATTTGGTATGTATTTTTTTGTAATATATGTAAAGATGAAATCATTCCACTTGAAGCAGCCTTTAGCCAAGTACGCTATGACTTAACCAAAGTAATTATATTATCGTAAAGAATATTCTACGTTGAATATTTATTTTAACATAGCTCATACTGTAAACTCATCTCTACAGTATCTCATTAATTACCGTACATGTAAATAAACACATGTAAATGAAGTTATATAAAGACTTGTACTCTAGTCTCCAGCTGATTGTTGACTTTTGGTTTCAATGGGAGCTATGGCGCCATATAATAGAGTGATAAGTAAAAGCTCTCTATTACATATTATGTTCATGTTAATATACTAGGAGCATCATTTTATTAAACATCATAGAAACACTTGCACCTCGATTACCCTAGACTAGAGTTGTAGTTCGCAGAATACCTTATACATATTGTATTATCCTTCTAAAACACAATATGAGTTGTTCCAATACAGTTTTTAAAAATAAAAGTGTTTAAATTTAAATAATTATAAATGTAACTCCAATTTTAGTTAATTCTTTTATACTCTAATACGAAAAACTGTATAGGCTATGAGCTTTTTCAAGGAGGATGTACACTGGTATATAAACTTTAACATGCAATGTTTCCTTCTATTGTTACATACTACAGCGAGCCGAACTGACATTGCGAGCTTGCGTTTTTACATTTGCAGCCAAGAAAACACATTCACACGGACTCATAAGGCGTGAAGTTATTGTCCTACTCTAGCTGAATCTTAGGTTATTACGATTTACAAAAACTGTTATTTCCAATCACGCCTAATAAACGATGTTATATTTAATTGAAAGCAAAATTACTAGATATTTATTAACTACAATATTGAATATCCAACTGTTAACGTTTACACATCAGCTGCTAATTTACATATAGATTTTGCATACTTATTTAGCACATTAGTGTTACAATATTAGAAGTTAAATAATTTCACAGTAAAGTGTTAAAAATGTACACAAGAAATATAGATTGATTCGTCACAAGGAAACTGAAGCTTTTCCTCTGAACGTTTGGCAAACTTTAAGAAACCTTGAGAAAGTCACAGTGCAAACAAGTTGAACCAACAGTCTTGTATTTACAGTCTTTCTTTTCCGTCTAGGACTTTTATTAGACTTTTATTTCTTATGCATCTATTCAATCTTTTATGTATAATATTTTTGAAAAAAGTAATCCTGGATGATCATAAATTTCTGAATTTAGTACCGAGGGCTGATTTAAGATGGATAAATAGTCATGTCCCTACATCGATATCATTCAGGCTTTTCCTATCGTCGGTTAATGATAGCCTCACTGAATCTGTAATAAATGTTATTAGTTACTATAAAGCTGTTTTATGCCCTGAAGCCCAACTGTATCCGCCACTTCATCTAATACGAACACCTTATGTGATACTTGGCACGTTACAAATCTAATTACAAGAGGCGTCCACCTAAAATGGGGACTTTAAAGTTAAAACGGCGTGAGTTTAACAGTGTAAGGTTTATGTAGTTTTCTCAACTACTTTGTTTTAAACAAAGACCTCGAAGTTTCAAATCCGGTCACATTTTTGAGGACATGATCTGGCGAGGCTTGTTATTGAATGACGAATATAGTTGGCGTAATGTACTTCATATGAAAAAGTAGACCTTACCTACTCTCGTAAGTAGCCGTAACATTACTACAGTTTTAAGCACAGTTTAAAGTAACCCTTGAAGCAAGCGATAAAGGTTTTGCTGGGTTTCTGTATTTGAATCTGATTCCCTGTAAAGAGATACATACCAATGTTAACATCTGAATAAATACATCTAATGAATGTTCGCACCAAGTGAATTTCGTTTTATTTCCTATTCAGTTGTAGAGATTTATTAGAGTTTGGCAGCAGCTGTAATGGAAGTGTTGAACAAAACATGTGCCTCGAACGTGCAACACTTGTCTCTTGTTGGGTTTATCAAAGTGTTTAGTGGCAATAGTTTAGTGGCAGCGTTCTGCGCTTGTTTGTAACAAACATATCACTTTATGTATGCAGCCCTTACACATGACGTCCTTGTTTGTTCTATAGACTTCGTCCACAGACAAATTAAAACTTTATTGGCAACAGGTTATCCCGATTGGTCAGAGTATTGGAACGACTTTCAAACCTGAATTTATTTAATTATTTTTGTATGACTATGAGCAGGATAAATTAGTTTAGAATCTATAAATTAATAAGTAACGAAATAACGAGAGATGTTTTGCATTAATTCGAATCTTCCGATTACCATAAAAACCAAGCTCCGCATTGTTTCTTCGACTTTAATAACAACATTTTCACATCAAATATTTAGCTAATATAATGTCAATATATAAAAATTATTTGCGTAAAAACTGGAGTACTAAGAATACAAATTATTTATTCTAGTATATATATATATATATATATATATATATATATATATATATATATATATATATATATATATATATATATATATATATATATATATATTTATAATATTATAGTATATAATATATATATATCAATCCCCAACTAATAATGGACTAAATTGCTATTTATAAACAAAATTAGGCTTTTTTTTAGGATTTCTGAATATAATTCAATAAGCGGGTTTGTACAGTAAAGGAAATGTCAACAAGGGTTAGAAGTTTGACTGCTTCACAATAGACAACAGAGACAGCTTCTTCATTCTTTATGATCACGTAGCAAACATGGTAATGGAGCAAACATATAGCCGTGGCTCTAACGTAGCTTTGAGTTCCTAATTTATCTAGACAAAAGGATGCTTAGAATATAATGCCAGGGGAATGTGGTAAAGGTTGCCGCTCACTCATTTAAGGAACACAAAACCTCTGCTTTTACACGCGATTGAACAACGTACGAAGGTGAATACAAAATATATACACTCTGCTATATATAAATATAATTTCAGTATATAGATTACCGATTTTATAATTTATGGGACGTTATGCTGAAAATTTAACATACCTTCCTGAAAATGACTTCCATTTTTGTACTTGGGGTTAATTTATTAATTAACTACCCACATTTCAAATAATATCAACCACAAACAACATTTGCCTACAGGAACAATAAATGCAGATTTTATCAACAGTTTTTGTAAAAAAATAATAATACTTACCTAGTGTGAGCAAAACAGTTAAAGTGTAAAATGAAACCTGGCCTTCATTAGTGTGGCGATAAATTAACACGAGGCACATTAGATGGCGCTTCAATTTTCAAACCTTTACGTATGGGGGGAAGTGTCACTTTCTCCTTATAAAATTTGCTGAACCGCTATGTATAGTTTCTCAAAACCTCCTGATTAATTCTTACGTCACCATTTAATACATAGCTTTTAAATCTATATAAGTATGGTTTTTAAAATATTTGTAAATTTCAATTCTTTAAGACAAATTGGAATGAAAAAAATACATAGGAATCATAATATGGACCTTTTTGTTGTAGTTATTTGACTTTGTTACGGACACTCTAAGTTAACTCATGCGAGGGATGATCTACCACTTATCGGTTGTAACATTAGGTTTGTAAAAAGTAACCAACGATCTGGTAATGTATTCTCAGTCATATAAACATAACCATATGATCATATTTCATGAAATACTACTGAATCTTCCTTTACTGTGTGGTGGCTGGAATGTTTTTTCCGTTTTCTTATATTTTAGTGTCAATCATTTTCTGATCAATATCAATATTAAAATATTCAATTATTTATGTTTCAGTAAAATATTAGTTATTATTTATAATAATTATTTTACATTAGTCAAATTTTTCTAAGACCGTATCCTATAATGGAATTTAAAATGTTTTCCAGTAATCCTACCCTGAGTGGATGATAAATCAAAGGCAGGATTTAATAAAAGACCTTACACGTGAAATTGCAAGCCATCTTTCTCAGATTTGTTTTAATGAATTTTGAGAAATTGGTGATCATAGATGTAGAGGCGTTTGTAGCACAAAACGAGTTGATACGAACTCTGGTTTTAGTCGTTTCCCACACTAGGTCTTCTTTAGAATGATCTTTTTGAAAGGGAAAGAAATAACCAGGAAATTATCCGTTTATACCACATTAAGGACATGGATTTTGTATTACTAGATGAAGTAACAGTTGGAATATTTTCTGTATGAGTTTTAGAAATCTTTGATGACGCTGATTGAAAAAACTTTCCTCATGAAACTAAAATTTGTGCGATTATACATGAAACAGATTATCTGAGCTCTGCACCTATAAACATTACTATTTAGCTAGAAATAAGAAAGAAGTATTTTCAAGGTTTTAAGGTTTGTTTAATATACACAGTTCTGAAATTAATGAGGTAAGTCATTTGTGAGTCATTTTAGCATGGTCATATACTCCCATAATAGAAATACTCGAGTGTTGAAATACAAATCTTTCTATATGATAAGTAAAAGTAAGATATAAAATAACAATATTTCCGGTGTGTTTATGAATTACCTATTTAGATTCCTATTTTAATATTCTTTCACATTGCACTTATATACTTGAAGGGTTTTTTATAATTAGAACTTATATTTTATGTTTGCCAAATTTAATAACGTATTGAAGAAGGAGCATTAGTGACAAAATTAAAAATTACTTTGATTTGAGTTTATTTTGACACACAAGACAAACGTATCTCACAACTGATTTGGTAATAGACTCATATAACCTGTGAGAAGATACGTGTATTATTACTTTCGTATGTGAAGTAAATTAAGCCAGCTGTATTCCCCTTCCAATATCTGCCTCAAGCTGGGGGAGGGTCATGATCTAGAGATCATGTCCTCAAATACGTGACTGGATTTATTGCAGAGTTCTTAGTGTGAACCCAAGTAACGGAAAAAACTACATAAACGTGCTCACACTGTTAAAATCGGTTTATTTTAACTTACCTGCTCTATTAATCAGAGCAGTTCTTTCGGTAAGTAATATTAAATAACACAGACTTTTGCTACAGACTGCCTAACTATAATCGTGTAAAGTGGAGTGACATATCGAATAGACAATCATTAGACGAAACATCTCTTTCTGTTCCTAATATTGAGTTGTGGTTTAAATATGTTTTGACTACTTACAATTTGGATATCCGCGAAGGTTATATGTTTTTAGTACGTAGGTCCACCAACGTTAGATCATATTAACTACAAACATTATAGTTACAAAAGGCAGTCATAAGAAGAATTCTAGCGATCAATCCAATAAACAATTTTATATTTTAAATGTGTTATAAATTATCAAACTATATAATAGAAAAGTCGTAGATTGTGAGTTCAAAAATAGCAACTAATAAAATTATTTGGAATACGTAAGTAATAATATTATATGAAACAAGTTGTATATAACTGTACCATAGTTTTGAGGTGATCGTATATTGTGAAGTTTACATTACCAATCTAGCTATAGAGAGACATCATCCTGATGAGGACCAGATTTCACAAGTTATTGTAATAAATAACTAACATAAGAGAAACAATTATTATTTTAGTAAACTTCATGAGATAAAAATGTTGTAGAATAATCTTTTAAAATACCATGAATGCATTTTCGAAGGTTTATATAAATATTTATTGGCAGAGTTTAAAATTATTTCTGAACGCCGATGCTTTCTAAACATTTCCTAATAATTGCTTTAAAATATTTTTAATATCGTGGGAAAATGTATTAGTTCTTACATGATGGCCATCTCTAGTGATGTTAAAAGTATTAATAATCTAATACTTTAATGAAAGTTATTTTATTATTTTACAAGTGAAATTAGCCTTAAATCTTTATTCCCTCATCTAGCTACATGTAAAAATTTACATTTCATTTTGTGTTATAAGAATTATTTTATATTTCTGTGAACTATTTTTAAAATAGTTTTAAAGTTTTTCATTAAAAAAAAAATATTTACTGTCATATTACATAAATTACCTTAATTAATAGCTTTTACTAACAATTGTACTAGGGTTTTGAGAGCCAGTCTGTTACAAGACTACAACCATATGATTAGAATTTGAAGTAGTACTGGTTCCATCGTTGTACTGAATACGTGATTGAACTATGAATGTAATATTACCTCGATTCTCTTCGTTGTTATTCCCCAGTTTTTCGTTTTGGGTTGATTCTCCGGCTATTGGGTAGACACCTCTGATCTAAACTGTTCAGTGCAAATCTATTTTAGCTAGACCCTTAATATGCGACCCAAAATTACGCGATGTAATAACTTTTTACTAACACCAGTGCCAGGGGATCTTTATGCTTTTAAAGAGCATAATAGCTAGAACAAATTATTCATAACCACTTCATCTTTTCCTTAATTTGCAATTGATGTAACAGGAAACTGGGGCAACACTTTTAGATCCCAATACAGAGTGGATCTGCTGCAGATACGCCTCACTGCACACATAATGCCGAACTATCTCATCTATACCCTGTACGGCTCGGCTTAATGTGCCTCTCTCAAGCCTATTTTAAATTCTCAAGTTTTTCCTTACGTCTTAGGCAATAATAGTAATACTGGCAGGTTGCCTGATTTCTATTCTATATTAAAAAAAAAAATAATGTATTTATCAACAATCGATTAAAATTATTATTCCTATTTTAACGACTATTTTATTTTTATATTAAAAATAATTTGTGACTAAAACGTTTTAGGAATTTAAAGACTAGTTTTAACTGTATGCATATTTAGTTATTAACTGCCCTCACGCTTTATTTATTGTATAGATTTGTATTCATTACATCTAGTATTTAATTTGTTTAAAGTCATTTTAAAAACTTAAATTAGCGATATTCAATTCTAATAATATTAAACCATTCTGTGAACTATTTGTGATCGATTATTTATTAAAGATGTTGTCGGAAAATAAAAGGGCCTTTGTGTATCATTTATTGATATTTATAAGGATTCTGACGATTTATTTAATGTTGTTTTCAAAGAGTATTTAAGTCAGAAAAACGAGAGTTCCCTCTGAACTTTTAATTTGTGTAGTCGGGCAACTCTCTGGCTAAGGTATATGTCTTCCTTCCCTGTTACATTGCTTTCCTTTAACTCCAGCTTCTCCACACTACTGAAGATTTATTTTCCAAACTTTTACACTAGCAGTAACAAGTTTTGTCTGAAGTAAAACTTATTTGCTGTCTCCACTATTTCAGTTCCTTTTCAATATATACCAACTCTTTGGTAAATTACTGTTTCTGGATTTATATAAGATCTGGTAACTGAGACATGAGAAAGGTAGCTAATTAATTAGAAATGCAACACTGACTTGTTTCTTGTGATTTATATAGTATTTTGTCTTCCATTTAGCACAATGAATAATAATTTTATAAACGTTAACTCGCATAAATATTTAAGACTAGTGTGAATACATTAAAAATTAAATAATAAAATTATATAATAGTTACATGAACATATTACAAAGAAACGTAGATAAATGCTACGAGCCAGTTGAAACTATAACAATTGGATATTTTGATACTATATAAACAAATGTTTTTTTTAAAGTTGAATATTAATGAAAACTAACTCAATTTAAAGCTACTTTACTGATTAACACTTTTAGATCCCAATACAAAGTGGATCTACTGCAAATACGCCTTCCTGCACACTTAATCCCGATATATCTCTTCTGTATCCCGTACATCAGTGCTTAATGTCCCTTTCTTGAACCTACTTATATTTACATTTTTTCCTATCCTCATAGGTATAATAAGCATACCGGCAGATCGTCTTATTCATATTTTATACCTAGAAAAAAATATATTACTTCAAGTAACTGATCAAATGTTTATTTTATTTGTGGTTGCTTACTAATTATTTTATTTTTATATTATAAATATTTTCGGAATGAAATTGTTAACCTTTTGTCTATTACTTGTATATTTCCATTATAGAGAAGATTCAACTACACGTGTATTGAGGGGCTGATTATATATGTCTGGTTGAATTTATACATTTGTATTCTTTACATCTCGTTTCAATTTATTTTTTTATTTAATTTTGAAACTAATTTTAGAAATATTATATTCCATAAATATTAAAACATTCTGGGTTGAATGTTATTTATGATCGATTGTTTTTTTAACATGTAGGCGACAAACTTATGGGTTTTTCTATTGTTAATTTTTAGGATCTTGGTGACTCGTTAAATGGTGTTTCCATTGTGTGGAAGTCAGAAAAACGAAACTTGCCAGGGAAATTTTAATTTGTGTAGTTGGGCAACTATCTGGCTAAGGTATACGTGCCGCTTCCTCGTTACATTACTACCTTTTAACTTCAGCATCCCATAACTACGGAGAGTTTATTTTCTAAGCCTTTGTCTCCGCAAAACACGCTTTACTTAGAGTGAAACGTACTTGCTGTTTAATCTATTTCAATTTAAACAGCCTCTGATAACTCTGCCTGATGATGTTAGATAGGTAGTTATTTAATTAGAAATGCAACACTAACCGCCTCTTGTGATTCTATGAGAGTTTTCTCTTCGATTTAACATAATTAATATTACGTACATAAACGTTACCTGGCATTAATATTTAGGATTATTATCATTACATATACAATTCTAAAAGAGTTACGTTACAATTTAGTAATATTACAAAGAAACCTAGATACAAGCTACGACCCAGATGAAACTATAACGACTGGGTAGTTTGAAACTAAAAACTATTTAAACAAATGTTACTTTAAAGTTGAATATTAATAGAAAATAACACAATATAAAGCCACATTACCGTTTAACAATAACATTAAGCTTCTGAAATAAGAGCTAAATTAAGCTTAATACCAATAGAAAGCTGTCTAATTATAAGTTGTCTGAAACAAGTGAATATACGTCATTTCATTGCTTAGTGCTAATACGAAAAGAGCTGATTCAAATTAACGTAACTGTTGAACGCTAATATAAAGTTACTGAAATAAAAGCTGTTATAAACATTTAGATACCTATGAAAATACAATGCCCTAGTAACCTATATATAAGGAAATGAGACAGTCGTCGGTTTTGATGATAGACTACACAAAATACATATTTGTGTTCAGTGAAAACATAGTTTATATATGCTTTAAAAGTTATTATGTAAAAATATATATATATATATATATATATATATATATACATAAGAGCTATTAGAGTTATATATATATATATATATATATATATATATATATATATATATATACACATAAGAGATATTAGAGTTACATATATATATATATATATATATATATATATATATATATATATATAGAGAGAGAGAGAGAGAGAGAGAGAGCTAGCTATTAGTAAACTAAATAAAAGCTTACAAGAAAATACCAGAATCGAAGCAGCTTATGATATTAAAAATATGAATAAAAATAATACAGTTAATAACACACATAAGAAAAATTATTTAGAAATTAAAGATTTAAAACAAAAATTACAAAATAATAATGGGATTACAGTAAAGGTAGATAAACGTAATGTTATTGTCATTATTGATAAAAATGAACACATAACAAAAACAGAAAAATATATAAAATATAATCAATTTTGTCAAATATATAAAGACCCTTCGAATAAATTTCAAAATAAAATAAAAAATATAGTAAAATCTTCATATAAATTATTCAATATAAATAATATTACGAACTATAACCACTTGAAGCAACTGTAGCGTGAATGTTTATATTAAAAAAAACAACCTCTTACCACAAATTCAATAATTTTTATTTGAACCTTATGTACATTTCGATTACAAAGTTATCATCTTCAGAGGTATTTTACAAATGACTGACAGTCATGAAACAAATAGGTTCAGGTTTCCGCCCAGTTTTATGCTAAAATCTGCATTAAATAAATATTTCCTTTATACGTGTTTATTGTGGTGAGCGTGTTACTATTTGACTACACGTACAATATGTAGAACAGGATGGAAATAGTTGTGAGTGATAAACAAGTCACTTATTTCCCTTTCTCGTATAAATCCTACTTGGGATGACCTTGTTTATGAAGTCAGCTGTCTGTCTCAAAGAGAGAAGAGTCGTTCCTATGTTATATTTATTTCTCATTGTACCAAACGCCTACATAACAAACTTCCAAACATTTCTGATGGTCCTGTTTATAATGATAGTTATGATGCGACCTCTGAAACAAAATTAACGTCCCTAAAAAAGTCAGAGTGTTTTGCAGGAAGAACAAAGGCTTTATTTTTATTTCGAGGCATCTATTTAGTCCTATTTGAGAGTTCAATAGCCATGGTAATAATTAAACTTTTTGATTACCTTGTCTCTTTAAGGGTTCAAAGATTCATGAGGCCCTATAGTTCTCGTAACCCGTAGTATTTACGTGCGTATTAGGCCTCCATAGATATACATTGAATGTGCGTTTGATGGAGGGAAAATACCCTTTGTCTACAAAACCATGTCTCTAAAAGGGCGCAATGCATTGCAACGGAGACTACAGTATTTTAATTTCTCGTGATCCATACCTCTTGTCTGCCAACCAAGCCTCTAATGTTTTCTGATGACTGTATACCATGATAGCAATCCTCCCGTCCAAATATATGAGACATACCGTACGAAGGCGTCGAGGCTTCTTGGTTTTTTTCTAGTGTCTACTAAATGTCTAACCAAGTTATCAAGTCAACCTTCAGGTTTTCTAGTTCACCTGATTTTTACGGGTAACGTGTTTTTCATTATTTTATTTTAATCCTTTACTCCTGAGTGCTGTCGCAATATATATGGGAGATATTAATCATCAAAGAGTGTTATCGTGCTTCGTGGGCGTACATTATTTATCCTAATCTCGAGCGTATTATTTGTTACAATAAATAAGTGAGGAATAGTAGGTAAGATAACTAAAATACTTTTGTATTCAGTGTACCTGGAAACTCTTTCCTTTCTTTTAATATAAAAAAAATTACGTTAATTTGGATATATAACAAGATACAATAAACATAATTAAATACAAACTCTGTTGAAAACCTAGACATGTCAACCTTTGAGCAATACTCAATAACACAATATGAACAGTGTGTTACAATTAATGAAATAGACAATACAAGAAATGCTCACTTTCCTATAGTGCTGATACTCACACAATAGCTTTGATTTGTTGAATTTAAAAGGATTTGAATCCTTAGAATTGATTGATTAAATTGTTTTGATGGAATAGTAATAAATAGTAAGCTGGAAAAATCGAATTCAAAATACCTACTAAATTCCTAATTTTTATCGATTATGTTCTCATTTTTGACAATTTTGTTTTGTAGCAATATTAGTAATTGCAAATTTAGGTTGCAAGTTTAATTTCGGAAGGGGCTGTTGTTCTATTTGGTTAGAAGGATTCCCATATATTTGAAATACTACATCGATATTCTTATATTTATGTCTCCAAGTAGGTCTGCCAACATCATTCCTTCGTTTATGTACCACATATAGGGTCGGCTTTATAGTATATATTACTTTATAGCTTGTTAATCTACCTTTACTGCACGTACTTATACGAGCTAACAGGATTAGGGCCTTTACTTCATGGAGTTCGTGACTATACACTTACTTCTGCGTCACTTCAGAATAATTAAATTATATATATATATATATATATATATATATATATATATATATATATATATTTATACATATAACATATAGTGTTTTAGGCAATGTCACAAGAGCTTTCTTCCTGATCTGAAAATTATATCAGGCTGATATCCTTGGAGATTCAAATTGTATCTAATTAAGTATGAAGAATTATGAACAAAATGAGATTCGAATAGGACTATCTGTAAATAACCTGTTTTATTACGTATATATTTATTAAATTTACCTTTAAAGGTGAGACGTGCAGTGTAAGTAAATAATTTAATGATCTACAATTAACTATACGAGTTTTCATCATTTTATAGAGTTAAAGATAATACACACACGTTGTGGGACGCCCACACTGAACACCTTTTTTTCAGACAGACATCTCATCCAGGAACCGTTGCTGCTTTCCAAGTAACCATATTGTTTAAATGTTCTTGTAGTAAATTCATTATATTACCCTGTTGTAGTCATTGTGTTGGATACATTACTTTCACTAGAGTAACAATTAATTATATATATCCAGGGCCAATACGAATAGTTTATGATCACTTACGAAAGACAATGTTGCTTTTGAGGTCCTAAAGAAATTGACAAAGAGCTCACTTAAACTTGTTACTCTCAGGGTTTCAACTCATACAAGGAAATCTTGTGTCCATCATGAATCAGTTTACACAATCATGAACTATTATTCTCTCTAAAATCAAACTATAGTATCATAGACTAATAATAATAATAAATATGCATTGACTTGAAATGTGGAAGTATAACTTCAATAGAAAGTAAGAAAATGTGGAAGTATAAAATCGTTGTGGAATATTTTAGGAAACGTAGGACAAACATGAAAGAATTTAAATGGTATAGCAAAATTATTTCATTGATATTATTATGCTCAGCAGGTAACTTAATATCTATATAATTAGCAGAATACTAGAGTAGGAAAAAGATTAAACTAACAAACGGTTGAAAAAAGGCAATGTCTACCAGGGATCATATCGAATCAAATGAGTCAAAAATAATTTCCTCTCTTTTGGCTATTTATTTCTTAAAATATATTTTTCTATTTTCTTCCCTGGAAAGTTTTTCGTATTGATCTCCAAATTACACTTACTGTTATATTTCATTTTTCGATCTTCCGATTATCCATAGACAGAACCCAATAGTTGAATATATGGAAAAATCTGTATATTTCACTCGAGCCTGGGATACTAATTTCATGTGCATTTAGAGTTAGCTAGAGGTCATAAAGTGGGGTTATTTTCAGTTAACAGGGTTTATAGACCTAGGATTAAAAAAAAAAATACGTTTCCGTTTAGTTTTATGAAGTCTTAAGTCAATTGATAAGCGGTAGGAGAAGTGTATGCAAATTTTAAAAACAGTTTCAATGCGATATGAAAGAGATAAAGAGAGTTAAAGTTAGACAGCATAAAATTATTTTATATTGGTAAAGTCGGTGGAAATATATTGTGAAATAGCGTCGGTTCCTTCTTGGAAAACAAATATTATTTAAATTGAAATTTCCGAGTTTTATTTAAAATGTGAAACGTGCATAAAATAAGCGTTTATCTTACATGGTTCTGTTTCCGAAAAAAATGAGTCAGCTACTCAGAGGGTCGGCTTCGTCAATGATATGGTTATTTCGAAACGGGTCAACCAGTGAGTTCAATATCATTCACTCAGTTACGCAGTAATCACCTATAATTTATTTAGAGAATTCAAGGTGTTTACAAGCAACTTATTATCTAATAGTAAACCAATGCGCACACACACTAACCGCCTCAAATACAAATGAGGAATTTATAGTACATAAATCCCATAAACCTAAGTGTTGCTTCTAATAAAATAACACAGTAAACATTTTAAGAGAACGAATATACTGAAACTCTTTTCATAGATATACGAAAAATAAAACATAATAAAAAACACACAATGTCTGTAAAAGTTTAATTAGACCTATGAAATTAATGTCGAAACTTTAATACAAATAATACTATATATTAAACGCAATCTACCTCGTCTTGAATAATTTGATATAACTTTAAATCGAAAACTAAAAAAAAAATGTTACCAATCTTTTATTTTGATGAAGAAAAAACTGCATAGCGCACACATCTTTGGCTGTATCGGAAAGGATAGTTTTATTTACTTTTATTAAATAATTCTTTACATTTCGTTCTTAAACGCCAATGACTGGTAGGATATCAATTCCCCTTAATCTAGTTTTATTTTAAAAAATTATAACATTTTCCGACAGTGAGGACTTTTACATTCATGTAAAATGTTATTCCTAAACTGTTTATAGGGTGGAAAACATTAGTTTCTGGAATTTATATTGGTTTTGTACATAAATGTTAATTTATAATTAAATTATTTTGGGTCGAGATCGATTTTTACATTAGTTAAATAGGAAACAGAGCCTTACATTTGAAGATAGATTTCTCAAAATTCATCCCGTCTATGATAGTGAAAATATAAAAGACAGAGACTTAAAACGAAATATTTATTACAACAAAAATTTGCTTATCAGTTGAAAAAAGGGTAAAGAAAATCCTTGTTTTTTTCGAAAAATCAAATTAGTTTTCTACATGGGACTATGCTTCAAATATCATTGAGATAGAATGTTTGAGTTTTATATTGTAATATGTTTGTTATTTATTTATCATATAACTTTCGGTGAATATTTTTTTAAATAATTTCATATAACCAAATATATTTATACATTTTTTTTCTGAGATAGAAGTAGTAGATAGACTATAAGGAAAATGACAGTACAGTTCAAGTGTCCTCCACGCGATTGTTGGAGTTTTATTAATAGCATAATTAAAAAAGAGGTAGCAGATTTATAAAACTGCAACAATAGAGTTTAAGGCAATATCTACTTGGATCTTATTGTCATATCGAGAGCGATAGATTCATAACAAAAAGAGAATAAATGTGAAACAAGCAGAAAAAAATTAAAAATAAAAGCTCTGAGCTCTCTAACTCTCTACTTTTTTGTTTGTTTTGTAACCAACAAACGAAGGATATTTTAAACGTAAAATTAGCAAACCTATGATTCTATCAGATCTACTTTTACAAGCACTTTTATTGAGAAAGGAAACTGAAACAAGAATAAAGAACAGTAAAATAAAATACCTATAATTATTACTAATGCACAATATATGCGTGCACTGCACTTTAAAACAAATGTAGTTCTTGAGCAAAGTAATCGCGAAACAGAACTCGTTAAAAACCAGTTTTGCAAATTTGTGACGGTCTGGAATGTCTTTTGAATAGTACATTCACTTCATTCAATTTTTATAACGAGTGTCTGAATAATAGGATCGATATAATACATCGCTGGTTAACATCATCTAGGTCCTCCATATTATTAGATACTGAATTAGTTGCGCATTAATGATCATGCTTAATTTAAAGTGATATTTCTAGTTTAGATTAGTAAAATAGTATTACAATTACGTTATGACTTCCTTAATGTAAGTATAATATGTTGTTTAAAGCCTTTAGACGTACGTTATCTGATATCTGTTAGTTAAAAGCTCTGTCCGTCTTAATTATATAAAACCATTACGTAGTAAGAAACTCTACAATAAAAACATTAATTACAAAGTATATAAAGGAAACCTAACACAAAGTTGGAAAGAATCAGGAATGGATGGCAATAGTAGTAGATAACGTTAAGTTGGTGAATTTATAAATAGTTGTTTCTGTGAAGTATAATCTGTTTTAAGAGAACTGTAAAAGGGTAGTTCTTGAAAATCACAATAACTGCAGAAGAGTCGCAATAATGTGAGGTAGATCGGACCCTTCGGATTACCAAAAACTCGAATTACACGGAAGTACGATCCCGTGCATTAGAAAAAATAGGAGTTTTAAAGAATACAAAGACTACTAATTACCACTCATTTCCTTTTTATACTGTACTGATATAAATGTTTTTGGAAGTCCGACTCATCATTTTCTTGCAAATAGATCAATTACGCTCAAATAGAAATAGGCTCAAATTTAAAGGAAGCTCCATATAACGGGACTTGGATTTCGAGACTTTAATGTACTGATATATAGAGATGAACAATTAGATTTAACGTCACGATAAAAAGGAAATAAATAACTATTTAATGATAAACTAGTTTTGAGCCCAGCCTATGAGTAGTATTCGTAGTTTAAACTAATAAACTATAAACTATATAAAGAATAGCAAGTGTACTGAAACAGAAAATATCTATATATAGATTACATTTATTTTAAACTCGTTAGAATGTATTTATGTTATTATCATTATTGATAACGATACAACCTATCAGCACGAAAAATAACATTTCTATGGGGAATATTCTCTCTTATTATTATTATTCTATAATACTGTGTGTTTTTGTTTGTCATATTATCGTTTATTACAATTTAAATATAAACGAACTAGGTGTAATAACATGATCTGAAACATAGAAATTATTCTCTTTTCATCCATACAGCCTTAATTTTCGACTTTGTATTTAGATAAACTGATTAAATCTAAGCATATCTTTAAGCAATCGAAATAATGTAAATTTACATTACAAACGATGTAAGCAAAGAAATGTTGACCTAAACATTACATGTCATAAACACAGAAGGAGATTATTTTTTGATCCAGAAGACAAACGTTTAATTTTATTTACAATACTCGTATCGCCTGTTTAACTCATTACTCTAGCATTTGTTTTGAAAAGCCACAGATGTGTAGAGCAGGTATTAGCCCTAAGCCACAGATGCTCGTTCAAGACATTTTAGACTTTAATTACAAAAGCCCCAAACTCTGAGAGAACAATAGGAATAAGCATTTTCAATTAGGCCGACATTTGATTTCGACGTAAATAATTTGAATGTAATCTTATGACAAAGCATCTATATAGAGCTTACATTTACTTACATAGTTGAAATTATGCGTATTTAATGGCTAACACTTAGCCAAACCAGGTTTTAAGAATACATAATATATTGTCATGAATTAAAATAAATTGTTTTAAGTTTTATTTAAATGTAAATTACTACTGAACTGATATCATACATTAAGTATATATATATATATATATATACTTGAATATTGTTGTCTACTACGTTCCAGAAAACTTATCATACAATTTTACGATGGATAATGACTAACCGAACATTAATTCACGTTTTCTATCACTCGTGGGAATTGAACATCCAATCAAGTTCAAATACATTTTGAAACCTATATTGGATAAAAAATTGATGTTAATACAGTTTTCTCTAATATTTATTACTTAAATAAATTTTAATTTTTGGGGGAATTTACTTGTGCAGGGTTTGCGCTTATTCATATTAGGCCTATTGACGAATTAAATAGTTATAGGGAATTAATGTCTCTAGCAATAAAGTTTGTTTGCATTAGCATTAGAGTAAATATTTTATGTTTACACTGGAGTTCTCCCACTCCATAAGAAAGCCTGGAACTATAAATAACCGTTCTCTTGGTAATGGCTTTGCGGGGAAGATATTAGGGAGATTGGAATTGCTTTAGATCTTATTTTACACGCTCTTATATTGGACACAGTATTTATACGTTAATACTAAATAAAATAAATTGTTACTAAACTACCTTATAATTTCAATGGTTTTTCTTTAGATTTGTTTATATACTGCTATTTATACAAGCTCGCATGTTGGCCACACTATTTATACCAATAAACTAAATAAAATAAACTGTTAATAAACTACATTATAATTTCAATGGTTTTTCTTTAGATTTGTTTATATACTGCTATTTATACAAGCTCGCATGTTGGCCACACTATTTATACCAATAAACTAAATAAAATAAACTGTTAATAAACTACATTATAATTTCAATAGTTTTTTGTTTAGATTTGTTTATATACTGCTATTTATACAAGCTCGCATGTTGGCCACACTATTTATAACATTAAACTAAATAAAATAAATTGTTACTAAACTACATTATAATTTCAATGGTTTTTCTTTAGATTTGTTTATATACTGCTATTTATACAAGCTCGCATGTTGGCCACACTATTTATACCATTAAAATAAATAAAATAAATTGTTAATAAACTACCTTAAAAACTCAATGGTTCTTTGTTTAGATTTGTTTATATACTGCTATTTATACAAGCTCGCATGTTGGCCACACTATTTATATCATTAAACTAAATAAAATAAATTGATAATAATCTACCTTAAAAACTTAATGGTTCTTTGTTTAGATTTGTTTATATACTGCTATTTATACAAGCTCGCATATTAGCCACACTATTTATACCATTAAACTAAATAAAATAAATTGATAATAAACTACATTTTAATTTCTTAGTTTTTCTTTATATTTATTTAGGGCCCAAATAAAGCTCATTTTACCGCCTCGCAGATTGATCACAGTAATTGTATCTTTATATTAAGTCGAATCTTTTAAAGTAATATAAACTAATTATATTCAGCCGACTCGGATGAACTATCTTATTTTATAAATTGTTGTCTAAATAGTTATATAACAATAATAAATAGTTAGTTTATATAACAATAATTGTGTTGTAACCATAAAACGCAATGCTTCTTTCTGTTTTTATTTCAAATCATAAGTGTCCTTTTTATTATTAGTTTTTTGTTTCATACATTATTACATTATTCTTTCAATTTCTCTATATGAAATACAAATTTTCAAAATAGAAATAATATGATACATTTTCTTTCACACCAATCATAATCCATGAATTCCCTCTCTCTCTGTCTTAGGTAAGTCTCAAATTTTATTTAGATAACTTGAGTTTTTTTATTTTCCCCTGAAAACGATATTATCTGTAGTTACTAGTTCTGGTTTCACTTTAAAAATTAATTTCTAATTGTTTAAATGTTTTAATAAATTCATTCGTTTTGCGAGTCAGGTAAAAATATTTATCTAAACAAGCAACGTTTCATAACAGATACATTATAGTCATCAGGTCTTATTTTTACGCCTGCACTGTATTAAACAATAGTGACGTGTCATAACCTTAGTATATCTATGAAAACAGCGTATAACCGCTTCATTTGTGACGACACCTTTGTCCATGTGTACTAGCAATACGCTCAAGAAATCTTGAATCTAATAGAGCTCTATTGTTTGTTTAATAGACTGCAGGAGGATAAGGCCTGGTGACGATAACGTAACTGGTATTGGAAAGTTGCCTGTTTACATAAATAGTTGTAACACAACTATTTGATCACAGATCAACCGCTTTTAATTAAACAATAACCTCTGCGAACATAAAAAAGATTAAATAATTTTTAATTTTATGCTCCGTAAAATGACACGTCTAAACTTAAAAAAATGAAACCTGTAAAATGAAGGTTTTTTAACCTTCAAAATAAATGTAGCGGTATATTTTCAAACCTATTTCCTTCCAGACATTATAATATGGCATTCTGCGGCAAAAAGTTGACACTTCAGATAAACCAGAAGTTTAATCGGCCTAATGTGTCTTGGTACAGAACAATAGGAACTAATTTCGTAACAGAAGGTTTCTAAATCTCAACAAAATACTACAATCTTTGGACACTGTAGTTCCTAATGTAAAAATAGTGAACTAAATTCGGACTTTTCAATATTATTTTCAAAATCTTTAAAGATATTGTATGCATATTCGTGAATCTACAACAATAAGAAAGGAAAGCTTGAAGATGAAATGATCTACTCAACACCAAAAGCCAGCTCGTAACAAAAACGAAGTAAGCTCCAAATCAAAGTATACATAAGTATTAAAAGACTGAATGCAAGAAAACACTTGCATACATTCTTATATAGATTCCAGGTTATATTTTCTTGTTATTTATTTTTATTGAATTTATTAAACAAAAACTTTGTGTAAACAAGAGTTTATAATTTTTTAATAACTTCAACAATTAACATTTCCAAAATACTTACAACACTTATACCTCTATGCAAAACCGTTTTATTATTCGAAGATACAAAATTTCATATGTTTTAACAATGCCACTATATAAGTCAACCTAATTTTACGTTCTCATACAATCTCATATACTCGCATATGCTTATATATACTCACATATTATAGTATATATCTAAATGCATATATTCATAATAGTCGTGTCGGTGAAATTATATGATTATAGAAATACTTTTAATTGTACTTAAAACATGTTCAATATGTATTTTCATAGTGTATTAGTTTTTCTATTAATTTTTTCTTAGTACTATTGTTTAACAACTGTTTCCTACCATTAGGCATACATTTTAATATTTTATAACAGGACTAATGTGATATCGTGTAGGCTAAATGTGTCCTAATCTTTGGCCATTCTATCTTAGTCTCCTCTTATAGAATTTGTATTATTTGTATTATTATGTATATATTAAATCCATTATGATATAAATAAATTATATAATCTTATTTAAATACTGTTTTCATTTGATATCTATTTGTATCTACAACTTGATATGCTATCTATATTAGTTTTATGATTTATAACTGCGTAAAATCCATTAAAGGCGTTGGAGATGTGGCTACATTAGACTTATTGAAACACTTAATGTTTTTAAAGCATTTTTAAAATTCTTTAAACACTCTATAATCGAATACTAACCATGTGTGTTGAAAGAAAGAAGAGATTTTTTCGAAATACCAGATCTATAAATTTGAGTCTTTGTACATTGTTTTAAAAAAAATATATTAAAAAAATTGGAAATTAATATTTCAAAAATATATTCTTTAGTTGTACGGTATATTTTTATTCTTATTTTAATATACTGTGATGTAAAGACTCCGTAACCAAAAGCACTTGACCCAGGGATTCCCAGAGTAACGTATCAGGAGAGGTTAGTCTAACCAAGTATAAGATCTTGTAAATTGTCACAGTCACAATAAAAGCTGAGTAGTCGAAATCTCTAAGAGATATTTAATTTAAGGCAACCAACGTAGGAACAAGGGTAGTTGGAGCTACCTGCCGGTTAAATGGTCTTGTAAATGGTCTTAGATGCTGGAAGTCCCTAATTAGAAAGGAAAATACAACAGAGTAAAATAATTGCGTAGGAAAAAAATACCAGCAGTTAGAAGATGACGAATACCAATAACAATCTTGCCTGTGAAGACTTGAGAAGTTTTAAGTATCTCCATTTTTTAGACATTTCATTAATATTGGATTTAAGTTAAAACTTATTTATTTTAAGAAAACACAATGAATTTTGTCATGGTGAACGAGACACTAAGTTGATTCGTCGTCATGAAGCCAGTGCATTTCCTGTAACAATAAAGCAATGCTCTCGGACCGAACACGCCGCAGATTGCACAGGTCAATGGAAGCTTAGAATGATTGATTGACACGTTATTTTATATTGCTCAAACTTTCTGTTCCCCTCGTAAAGTTAAATTTCCATTTATAAGAACTCTCTGTTCGATTCGTAATTTTCAAACGAAATGTATATGATTGGTCTATTGTTATCTATATTATTGATTAATTGGTCAAAGAGTGTTTTTTAATGCAAGAAAATCTCGGCGCGTCTCGTGTTGTCACAGGAACTTGATGAAATCACTTTCTCCCCTTCTTTCACTCTCTCCCTCTGTTTTTACATATATGTCTGCGTGTGTTTGTGTGTGTGTGTTTTTGTGTGTGTTTGTGTGTGTGTGTGTGTGTATTTGTGTGTGTGTGTGTGCGTGCGTGCGTGCGTGCGTGCGTGTGTGTGTGTGTGTGTGTGTGTGTGTGTGTGTTTGTGTATGTGTATTAAATCAGGAAGTATTATTCATGAGATATGTTTTCTGTATTGCAGATTACTAAGCTAAAATATAATTAGCATTCAGTTAAACGATCATTGTAGCTTATTCGCTGTTAATTAGGACGGAAAATTTTATTAATCTATTTTCAATTAACTAATTATTAGGAATTATTTCAATATAGGAAATAATAAGAATATGAACTCCAAAATCTTTATATCCTTCTGAAAGATTAAAAATAAATCAATTCAATAAAATAACGCTGTTTATTTAGTAAATGACTAAACAATATATTAGTTATATTATCAAAATTAATTGCTGCCTGACTGTCAGAGAAAATAGCAATCCGGGTTCCGTGTATTCCCCTTCTCGCTATCTCTCCCAAACATGCATGTATAGCATATATTTCGGCCTGAAAAACAGAGGTATGCCTCCCCAAGGAAAAAACTAGCTTTACACTTGGGTTTTTACAATACACCCCCGCTCCAGTGCCGAAGTCCATCATATCAAGTCTACTCTATATCACCATATACACTATAATCTTAAACGTGTTTCGATTAATTTGCTATAAAGTGTATGCACAAAACGTCGTCAATTCTGTCATAAAAACCATTGAAGTGTATTTAATATAAATCTATACGCTATATTAACTAGAGGGAAATACATAAAGATAAATATTAATTTACTAAAGACGATAGAAATCCAGAACGTTTACCATTAATATGTATCAAAATTGATAGAGATTAATTGTATTAAAAAAAATGTTGAATAGAATTTCTAATGACCGTATTTCCTTTTTAACTCATACCTCTAGGGTTTGTTTCGGGAAACACAAATATGCGTAAAACATGTACTTGGCCACAGATGTTCATTCAATATATGCTACATTTTAATTACTAAAGGAGCAACTTCTAAGGAAGCACTAGGAATTTTTTCTTCGCAATTAGGCTGAAAATTTAGGCCGATAATAATTAAACGCAACCTACTACTAGACCGAGAAAACATTGTGGGCTAAGAAGGGAATACTAGCATCACTACTACTGGAGCCAGTAAACATTGCGTGGGGAAAGGAAGAGAGCTCGACTGTTCTCCACATCGGCTGCAAATTTTACTAGTTCAAGTAATGATAAATCGAGAGTCGCATAATGCACATTATGAAACTAGGGGTGAAGAGTATTTATTTATAAATTATAAAGTATTTATAATATTTAAAATGGTTTATTTAAATCACTTTAATGATGAAGATCTATTTATAAATCGTAAAGGATGTATCTAATCTATATTAATCTATATCTAAGAAAACATTCTTTTTCATTGGAGAAGTAACTAATACTCACTTTTGTAAATGTTCATTCTTTATTGTTAAGAATACTCTTACCTTTTTTTAGTTATGTTTAGAGATAATGTAGTTTCATAATATGGTAATAACTTAATTTAGGATTGAGTCAATGTGTGTAATTTTGTATGCCAATAATTTGTATGGTTTTAATTAAAGTGTAATTGTAATTACGATTCATTTTGTATTTATTATAGTAATTCATTTTTGAATTAATTTGTTCAGCAAAGCTGGCTTCCTAAGACTTTATGTAAATACCGCAAGTATGCCGACAGGCAGTACAACAGTAAGGGAGTACAAGTCAGTGCCCGACCCCAGTTTCATACTCTAATGCAGATTAAATCATACTTTAACGTTACTAAGCGTTCTAACACTTTATGTAATTTAACTCTAAAATTTATTTTATTTTTCAAATCCATAATTTGTTTAGTGTATAATTTTTCTAGTTACTAGGAGCAACGTGTTTTCCTAAAAATATCTTGCCATGAAAATGGGACAAGAATGAAAATTTGAATAAAAAATGTGGTTATAGGTTTATATATTGTTTACAAATTGTTTGATTAAAACAATTCAATTAAGGAGTTGTAATAAACTTGGTTCTAGAGAGTATAAGCCGCTCCTAAAAATATTTTCATTTAAAAATTAGGAATAAAACTAGCATTCACAAGTCTGACTTCGTTTTAGTGAGATTTATTTAAACATTAGGTATTATATTAAAAGATGTATAAAATGTACGATACCGCTGGATTTAATGCGTACATAAATTTGATGCGTACATCTATATGTAACCAAATATCACCATGGATATGTATATCGTTTTATTATATTTTTTAGGATGAATTGCTTTAACAAATATTAGGATATATTAAAATATAAATAAATATTCCAAATAACTGATAGTTGTTGTCAGATAATATAACTAATCATTTACTTACAGTACAGAAACATACGAGGATATAGGCTCATAATATATACTGTACATAACACGTAAAGCAAGAGTAACGAAAGCAAAAGATATAAAACGTGGTATAATGCTCAATGTAGCTGAAATAATGTGAATACCTATAGCCCTGTAGTTGGCAATGAAAAAAATGGGAACGAAAAATTGAGAGTAATTATCCATACCAGAAAATGTTAGACATATATAAGAAATTTCTCTTTATTGTTTTAATTAGGTCAGTATTAAAATATAAATAAAATGGGAACTTAAAAAACAACATATGTGACAAGCTATTTTACGGGAGTGATTTCTAGATACAAATTGATTTTAATGAAATAATTAACTTTGATTTTCTACAAAAACATTTCGCCACCAAACAAGAATAAAACTCCCTGGGAGAAGGTTAGGACAATTAGCAGGATTAAGGTAAAAGCTCTAAGGGCTCATCTTGATAATTGCAAAACTAAGCCAAAAAAATTACTTTCCCTCAAGACATGACACTGTCTCACTAGAAGCGAAATTTACAGTATTTTATATTTGATTTATATAATTACAGAGTTTTAATTACAACGGACTTTAAATCGATTGATTTGTCAATCGGGCGTAGACTACAGAGACGTTCAAATGTGTCACAAATTAGCAGAATTTGTTTTGATTTAGGTTCGCTCTGCCTAAACACTCGTACCCAAATTTATGAATCTATTGTTGCCCTACTTCTCTCTGTATGCTTTATTTAATATAAATGTCGATTTTACATTAATTATTATTCATTTGATTCCTGCTAACGATGTAACTACTTGATATTAGTTAATAATTGAATTTAAACAATTGGAATAGTTCAGCCCTTCAGTTGAATATTTTGGTATCTGATATATCGGATAAATAACTTTTGTAGGTAAAACAATTTTAATTACAACACATCACAAATTTATAAAAACCTAATTGTTATAGATTTAGTGAAGAATTATACCATGGCTACATTTGCTACAACTAGAGGGGGAAAGGGCGAGCTACAAGCGGGAGAAAATCTTTAATTAATTGAATTTTGGGCACAATAAATGATGCGATGGGGGAATTGTTTTATATTTTCACTTCGGAGACAGTTTATTTAAAAAAAATCTCTCGAATTTAGAGACTTCTTGTGCAATTCCTAATACGTTAAGGTTTTAACATTTTTTTATAATTAAAGTATCAAGTAAATCCAAGGTAGAAAAAGGGAAACATACTTTAAACGGATATTTTGATATAAGTAAATATTTGCCGAAAGGGAACTAAGGATGTTTTCAATGCTTTCAACTTTCATGTTCCGGCTTAAAAATACTCTAAAAATTATTTTCGCTAACGTTCTGAGACACAACTCAGTAATTAACTTTTCGCATCAATATGAAACCCTTTTACTGGTAAGAACGAAGAAGAATTAAAAGGTATGTAAATAATAATAGAGTATTATTTTAGATGTTTATTGAAAAAGTTGTTTTATAAGCTCGTAGCAGTAAAGAGCAATAAAAAAAAAAGATTTTTATTTATATTGCTTAGCATATACAGTAAATCTGCCCTTATCGATGGAGGTAGAAAAATTCAAGAAGGCCATAACTCAAGACAGAATATAAAGATAGAAGTAAATTAATCGAATTTTTTGAGACAAGTAAATATTTGCCAAATGGGAACTAAGAATGTTTTCATTGCTTTTATCTTTGCTGTTTCGGCTTAAAGATAATCTACAAATTATTTTTGCTACAGTTCTGAGATACAAATAGATAATTAATTTAGCGTACCAAAATTCGAAACCCTTTCACTGGTAAACACGTTCCTTTTTTTATGTTTTAGTAAGAAGACGTAAAACGTACGTAACCATTAGCAGGGAATTATTTCCGAAGTTTATTGATAAGGTTTTTTTAAAAACGTAAGGTCGTAACAGTAAAAACCTTTAAATAAATAATACTCATTCCTATTTTTTAGTTTGTTTGGTTGTGTGTATACAGTAAATCTGTCCTTATTGATGGAGGAAGATGGATGCCAGGAAGTTGAAATAAAGACCTTGTTTTTTGAAACGGAATATCATC
The DNA here is from genome assembly GCA_036971475.1 of Prosapia bicincta. Classification (NCBI taxonomy): domain Eukaryota; kingdom Metazoa; phylum Arthropoda; class Insecta; order Hemiptera; family Cercopidae; genus Prosapia; species Prosapia bicincta. The sequence goes on from JBAIZL010000001.1 coordinate 182,914,425, forward strand.
CAGTATATACTGCAGTGGTACCTTCTTTTTCTTTGAAACACACGTTTTTATTTTATCCCCGCTATGTTTGTCATATCTGTTTCATGGGTTTTATGCTCATATGTTTATCGTACCTCTATATTATGTACCATTGATTACTCACTCGTTATTATCTTCTGACTTGTCAACGTATTCACGTTACAAAAAATCTATGCACATAGTCTCCCTAATCTCAAAACGTAATGTTATATACCCCTTACATTTTACGTTTAATTGAATAAAAAGCACATACAGAAAAGAAATCAGTTTTTCTGGAAATTCTAAATTGCGCTACCTACCTAATAGTACTTACCTAATAAGTCCGATATAAATGACTTGAAACGTTATATATAATTATATATATTTATATCTTTTATATTACGTCTGACGCAATATGAATCTCCAGAGGCTATATGTAGAGCCATCTATGTGCGACCACATACGTGCCAGTCTCACACACTAGTTATATATATATATATATATATATGTATATATATTTTGAGCAGAAGTTTCATCACTTCACAGTCAGCAATTTCATATATTCACTTGAGCAATTTTTATCGTTCTACAGAGAACGTAGTCTTGTGAAGGACAAGATATATTTCTGACAATATAACAATTCATGAGCGTTTCGCCCTTTGTGCGTAATATAAAGCGGGAAAGAAACCTCGTGAGTGTAATGCTTGAAAGGAAAACGCGTTCCTCGCTTTCACTTTTGTTCTCTCTGACTCAAAGGCACTTAAGTCTTTTCAAAAGAATTTTAACCCAAAGTGTGCTGTTATTTAAACCTTTATTAAAGCGAAGATATTAATAAAACTAAATTTCATCTCAGAGTTTGCAGGACTTTATTAGGAATATTTGAAATGATGTTAATTTTTGTTTATAGGAAACTAAAAACTTTTACACTGACAAAATTTCTAATGAATATGCAAAAATATTGTTCTTCCTTTGCAATTTATCTGTGAACATATTACTGGTCCTGTGAGACCACTCACTCTAGCCTATCGCCCGTTTATTGTAACCTCAAGCTCTACACTGTATCAGTGTACTCTAGGTCGTGTTTACGCCTTGATGACAATATCCAGGTAGTTTTTCCTTAGGAATATAATGCATTTGATCTTAACAGTTTGGCCACATAAGGGTGAAACAATGTTTGGATATTAACAGTCTGATGTCCCTATCAGTCTGACATAGCTACCGCTTTAGCAATTTATGTAACCTACAACCGGCTACTGTCCATGACAGTGAGATATTTTTACGATATTTCTAGGATCTTTATCTAATCTGACCTCAATAAAATTTAAACTCTTTGTCCATTTGAAAGTTGCTTAAGGAGAAAGATCCCCTAGTGTGTTTTAAAAGACGACATGATGTTTTTTAGTTTCATTACATTTTAAAGAAGTAAATGTTTTTTTCAGTGCTCAAATCTCAGTTTCCCACTTTCACAAATAACTATACAAGGACATCAAAACAGATTCAAATTCGCATCTCAGCGTTTACATGAAATCACACATAAAGGACAACGTTGTAGTGCATGATAAGCTGGAGCAATAGCACTGGAATCTGTTAGTGATTCTATAAGATTTTAAAACTATAATGTAGAATCCTAGGCAAAGTGGTTATGCTCATAAAGATAGTGACGCATTTTGAGATCGTTTTTAGAAATATTCTCAACATATACGAAAATAATTTTAGTAAGATGTGCGAAAGATATTTTTTTAGTTCCCAGCATATTAGACACTGCTTATACAATTGTCTTCTGCTTACATTCTGTTCCTCCAAATCAAATTCAATAATAACGGTTTTGTTATTCAGTAATTTCAAAAATCATCGGCCTGGTCTGCATTTAACACATGTTGCGATGCTGCAACGAGTCCATTACCCACTTGCATCTACTTATCTTACTATTTACTAGTCGCTCTCTTATTTGTCTTTGGTTTTACCTCTTATAATTTATTTTTGTTAATTTATTCATTTCCTGGTAAGTATAGGTACTATATTATTATGGAATTAGTTTGGTGAATTCTAACTCGTGGACCTATATTCTTCTTTGTGCTCTGCTGGGTTAGCATCCTTGTGTCCTGTAGCATTCTTTATATTTTCTGTTACTCTTATTTCTTCATACACTTATTCATACTTTCTACATACTTAATCTCCATACACTTTTATATATTTATTCTACAATAAACATTTTCATAAAATTTATTAAGTTTTTAATATTACCTACCTTAAACCCAAATTCAATCAAAAAAGACAACTTGAATGCCTCTTTTTATCGGTAGAAAATTATACATAATTTACTACACAGTATTGAATTTAAATGTAAAATTAAATCCCTTATTTCCTTTCTGGTATCTCAAAACTCCCGTATAAAAAACCGGTGTGTTTAAAATCCAAAACAGCCCAATATTTGCCCTGATTAACAAATAGAAATTAAAACAAAAATAAATATATTTTAAAAACAATGTTATTTTAAAAAGCCTGCATATTTAATATTTATATTAAATCTCACAATCCTACAGAAAGGAAATTCAAAATAGCTACATAAAATTGAACATACTTAAAATCATTTAAATTAATAAAAACAAACACAATTTTAAAGAATCATATTTAAATATAAATCATTCCCTATAGAATATTTGAATAAATCAGAAGTCCCACACATATGAGAACCAAAATAAAATCTTGATATATTGATAATAATTCATAAAAATAAAAACAATAAACAAAATCAAATGTCGTTCACAAAACAAAATAATTCACATTTAGGTAAATAAAATAAAGCTCACATATTTGGAAAAATCTAATTAAAAAATGAAATTAAACACCTTTTTAGGATAGATATTTTAAACAATCAAATATAAGTTAAAAACGACATGTATGATGCCTATATAAAATTTCATAACTATAAACACTAGCAAAAATAATTTAAAATAATATTATTTTTTTGTTTCTAATGTCATGCATTTTAAAACTGAAACTGAAGTGAATTTCTATAAGATGTCTAGTAATTCATATCTATGTATGTAGATTCATAGTAAATTCCGAGAAATCAAACATAAATATGTTACCGTTTAACATTTTCTCATTTACCATTTCACGGCTGCCATTTGGATTCTGTGATGAAATCTAACATAACGCCATTAAAATATGTTCTACCGTAAACCATTACTATTTTATGAAAATTTACTATAAAAAATGAAAGAGAAAGAAGTTAGTTCTAACTTTTTTTTCTGGAAAGTTTTCATTTGTAGTAGATCTCTTGTGAATAGTCGTGAAATTGTAATGGCGCCCATCTTCTACGGCATTTCAATATTGCATTGTCTATGGTTAGCTTGTTGAATTGGCGTCAGCAGCTTCTTTTTAATTGTTCCCGCCCCTCATTTATCACTACGCATTTTCCATTTTTACAAATATAAAATTCTAATAACTGAGTTCTTTTATCAGTGTCACTAGCTTGTCTCCATATAAGTCTGTTATTTTTTACAAAATTAGTCCAATGTTAAGAAATTCTATTTATCAATATTTTGGCTTAACACACTGTTTTACCGCGTTAGTTATTTACTTCTGTTAATTTACAATTTAGTCACTGATAAGCATTTAAAAAATGAATACTTCACTCCTTTAAATTGTGTTGTTTTTATAATCTCTTTAACCGTAAAATCTCTACATAAAGCGATATTGATTACAAACCGCTTGGTATTTTTAGCAAACCACCACTATCCACTAACACTGCATTTCCATTGTTCTTACGTTTTCTCTAAAATGATTTAGTTAGAAGCGGTGTGGTATGTACGTCTGTCCTCGTTGGCTTCTAAAGCTACTCTAGCAATTTTTTATTCTTTTAAGTTCAATGACGCCTCCTCCAGTAGCGATTTCGACCAATGAGAATGACTTACAAAGTATTGCGATTGTCAGTTGACCTTTCGTCACTCCTTCAAGGCTTGGTTACTATTTTGCTTCACCCTTGTTGGTTGAGTACAATAGCCTTTGTTCTCTATAGCTTTTAAATTCCACATTTCCTTATTCTCGAGTTTCTTCATCATCCTTTCTGTTTCCTCTCAAATGTCAATGACATCGTTAGCAAGTCTCTCTTCTCCAGATGAGCTTTGCATATGATCATTTTTAGTTTGTATGTCATCAATTATATTGCATGTAACATTACTTTTTTGGTTAGCACTTTGATTTTCACGAATTACAATATATTACAATTCCAATTATAGTATCCATTAAATCCCTGAAATATTTGAATCTTTTAAATTGAAACACGTAACAGAGTGTACGTGTATATATATATATATATATATATATATATATATATATATATATATATATATATATATATATGTATATATATATATATGTGTGTGTGTGTGTGTGTGTGTGTGCGTGCGTGCGTGCGTGCGTGCGTGTGAGTGTGTGTGTGTGTGTGTGTGTGTGTGTGTGTGTGTGAGTGTGTGTGAGTGTGTGTTACGAATGGATGTGCGTTTTTGTATTTATACTAGCCAATCTAAAGTGCAAAGGTACATTTAAGTATCTCAGTTTGGGTAGTTGCGTACAGCGTAACGCATGTGATTACCCATGATCCTCGTACATTATCATGAGCAGAGCACAACTGTGCTTCTGCCATGCAGTATTATCTGTATTTTGCACGCTCCGAGATACTAAATATCTTCCGTCTTTCGATGAACACCTATACAAATTCTCAAAACACAATTCCTGTTTCATAGGTTTTTATGAAAAAGCTCTGGCCTTAAATCGATAATCAAGATATGCTGGATATATTAAGGTAGTCCTTAAAACGATAGGAATCTTATAATGATACCATAAGGCATATGGCTTTAAAAATCTGTAAAATTTTAAACTGTCATTTTAAAGACGAAATGAAATTGAGCGAGTTCGTTAAAGCGTGAGTAAGGTTAAGTCTTTAACGAAACCAAGGGATTCCAATTTTTACGTTTTCAAATTATATTCCCAAGTCAACCTCATCTTTATTTCCCGCAACACGCAATAAAACGTAAACGAGGCAATAAAATAATATAATTACATCACGGAAAGAAGTTTACTGCCAAACCTAAAAGTATTTTCGCCCCTGTTAAGAAATATGCTTATAACCTGCTATTATGACACAGCCTATGGGCTATAAATCATACGGTGTTCAGTAATTGTTTCTATTACTAGGCAGAGGTAGGAATATATTTGAAAATTTTAAATAGTGATAATTTTGCGTTTAATTTAAATTTCCGATTAAAGGTCATTTTCTGAGCTCGATAAATTAAAACCATGTCATTTTTAACAATGCAACCTGTTTCCGAAACCGCAATATTTCAAGTCCATTGATATTCTGGTTTTATAGGGTCGTCCGGGTAGATCTGGTAAATCGAATAAGGATAGCATTTATTTCAGATAAATAAATTCCATTATAACATATTAGGAGTTTTTAATTAAATACGAACAATAGTGTCTAAAGTTAAATGTGCCGAAAAAAATAAATCACAGAATTGAGTAGGTTTCCAGAGACTATATTTTTGTTTGTTTTTTTAACTTATGTCTCTAATTACTTTTAGTTACTCGAGTATAGGTATAATTCTTGTGTGTAAATGTCTTTTAACATTTTCGGTCTTTTAACATGTGTTTTGTTTTCTTTCAGTAGATTAAAATCCTATAATGCATAACGTTTAGTAGTTTAATGCTGCTCTAGTTACGGTCGAGCTTAGCTGACACAATTGCTTCATTAAAACGAATAAAAAGAAGAAGGAGATGTGAGTCAGTATCAATACTTTAACTTCATTTTGCTTTATAAGAATTCATGAACTAAAAAAAAACTTTAATGAAAGACATCAATGTAACATAGTATACGTTAGTTTTTCTATTTTGTTATTGGTGTATTTATATATTAGGTAGATTTTTTTTTATTATTTTTGTGTTCAGGTTGTAGTGTTGTGTTGAGGTTAGTTTTTTTTGTAAATTTATTGTATAGGTTTTTATAAGGTGTTTTTTGTATCCATTTTCTATTGCTATTTTTGAATGCTATCTAATTCATCATTTAATTTTTGTTTGTTATCCTGTGTGTATTTTATTGGTTTATTTATCATGTTAGCAAATATATACCACAAAGAACACTACACTCCAACATACAAACTAAACAACAAAATAATAAAATTTCTTAACTACACAAACCACAAAACAAATACAGAAAATCATAACCTATCAGGAGTTTACAAAATTACATGTAACGACTACAATGCATTTTACATAGGGAAAACGAGCAAATCATTTAAAATAAAATTTGAAGAACATTACTGAGCATTAAAAAATAAAAATACAAAAGTATCAAATGTTGCAGCACAGCTAATATCACATAAACATGAAATAACTAACTACGAAAATAACCTAACCATACTTGAAATAAATAATAACCCAATAGCATTAAACTCACTAGAAAAATACCACATTTATAAAAACACACACAACAATTTAATGAACCTACAGACCACATATACAGAAGACATACTATGTAAAAACATCATACACGCAAATCAAGAGAAAATGCGTGTAACGTCAACAAATACCAACATCACGGACCGATCATCTATACCAGAAAAATATCAGTGATTCGACAATGGTCAAGTGACCGAAAGGTGCCTCATCACAACAAGGTAAAATTATTGCACTTAGTGGTGGATAAAAGTATTTACAATAGTAATACATCAACTTCATATATATATATCTGCTGCAGAATGAACCGATGTACTCCAGATAATACCTGTTCATCATATATATATATATATATATATATATATATATATATATATATATATATATACACATAAAGAACTAAGTTAAAATACAAGTACAAGAATTATAATTGAATTTACAGTTCAAAGCTTTTCGTTGGCTAACAGTACCAACATATTTAGAATATGATTCCTGATGATGTTGGTACTGTTTACGAACGAAAAGCTTTGAATATAAATTAATAAATATTCTTGTATTTGAATAACCTATGTTGTTTTAAATTATTAAACAAGAAAACGTATTTTATATATATATATATATATATAATTTTGAGGCAATTGAATTTTATCGTTTTGAGAAGTGAAGTTCAGAGCCCATTATCTGATACTAAGATTAGTAAACAAAATACCGTATACTCTTACATTTCTGGATCCGATCTCCCAATAGGAGATCTGATTTTGAACATTGTATTTATAGATAGTTGACTTTATGAGTGATTATTGTCGTTGGAAATACGAAGAGGAATTTTGTAAGTAACCGTGTAGGAACGTTGCATAGGCTACATTACATAGCTTATACAGAACTAAGTACTTCAGTAAGGGAATTCCTCCACATCTATCGTTTGAGTTCAAACTGTGACAGTCTGCTTATTCCTCTGCCTTTAAACATAAATATAGAATCATGTGTTCATAAGGCAATAGTAATACAAAATTAGACCTTATAATATAAAGAGCAGAAACGGTTAAAATTTTAATTTTATAAAACCAAATAAAATTCATACTTTTATATGTAGAAGTAATATTTATTATAACATATTTAAAAACAAAAATATGTTAAATGTTTTATGCAGGGATGTTTGAAAATACGTTGTTGTTATAACAAATCTATTAGAATAATATTTTACTGTACAGTAGGGTAGGTTTTTCTATCTAAAGAGGCATTGAAGTGTAAGTTATAAAACGAAATAAAGGAAATACCGATTCAATAAATATACGGAGGAAATGTTGGAGCGTGTATAGGGTAAATTAAAAGGTTTAAAACTGTTTAAGGTCCAGAGAATTGTCAATGTGGAAAAGTTTTAATTGCTTTGAGAATTTTCCATCTGATAAGAAAGTACTATTCTAAAGAGAAATTAAAGGAAATTTATCGACGATTCAACAGTTCTAACTTGCCGCTTCTAGGAAACAATCTTCACAGGTTTTCAAGACTTGCAATAACAGAGGCAAGTATGCTATATAAGTGTGAGAATAATTGCCATAAGTATAGGCATTATGTTAATAGATTAACCTATTTACATAAAGAAGGAATTAATGACCGATGCAAACAAAGTTAACTATATAATTAAAAGAAAATGTATTAGTCATAGACTTTGTCTAGAAGAACCCGAGATATAAATTCAGCGTTTTCCCAAGAGGACACTCAGGTTACATTTTTCCCTATGCCAGTGTTGGTAACAATCTGTGATGTAATTTCCAACTACAGCACACCGGTATAACTTAATCGTGTACAAATTTTTACGTTCAATGAAGGCCCCTTATTACGATCTGTTACAAAACTAAGGACGAACAGCTGATTAAATTTTGTCTATTAATAATTACATTCTTTTTTAAACTCAAAGTAGTTATGTCAATAACAATTATTTTTAAAATGTTTAACAAACTTTTCCTAGTGTAACAACTTTTAATTGGAACTAAAGTCTAACATGTTTAAAAAGAAAATATAGTCTATAAATAATTTACATTATATTTTGTATTTTAATGCAGTTAATGCACCGGTGTCTCCCACCATATATTTTGCGGAGTTTTTATTATTTTATTTATAGTCTAAATGACATAGTTTTTACGTATTGTCTGACCAAAATTATTGTACAGTAAAACCGCTCATATCCGGATCAATGCTCGTGCCGGATAACGTAAAATTCGGATGTGGGCGTGACTATGTAATTATGTACGTTTATACTACATAATCACAACCTTTCTAATTGGAAATAGCTGTATGATTAAGTAAATAAGATACACATATTAAAGTTAGTAATTCTATTTTAAAGCAATAAACTGGTGCAATGTAGATAACAGTATGCACAGTTTCTTAATTCTATACATACAGTACATATGTGTACAATAATTATCAGTCTTAGTAAAGAAACATGTATAGGTGGCCTTCATGTATTGTTGACCACGTTTCCTTGATGTTTGAAATAAAAAAAACGATCAGCTGCTGTTGTTTCGTTTTGTTGTACTACGTACTCGATTAGCTGGCCAATACCTGGTCAATACTATCAGTCATGGCGTGCTTTCTTTTCGTCATCTTCGGCAGGGGCTGGATGTGTGGTACTAGCTCCATAACATATAAAAATTCGCGGAATAAAGACGGTTACTTTATTTTCATGTCAAGTCCAGATAGGAGAGGGCCGGATATAAGAGGGTCGGCTATACGAGATTTTACTGTTTAATCATCAAATAACAAATTTCAAAATGACCTGAATAAGTTATCTGGACAACGTACAATTCTTACTATTAACATTTTATTAGAATATATATATAAATATATATATATATATATAAATATATATATATATATATATATATATATATATGGCCATCTTCCCCACGTTTTTCATATTGCAAATATACTTTCGAAATTTCTGATATATGTTTATTTTCTTAAGTGTAACAAATTCTAATTATCGCACTCTAAATTCTAAAAAAAATACTCCTAATATTATTTTATACATATTTGTTTCATTATTTATTTTAAAAAGTTTAATTAAAAAAAAGTAATTATGGATATTCACTAAAAAGGCTAGCCAATTATTTTCAACATTCTACTTTGCTCAATAGTGTTTGATTTCTTTTCATTTTTGAATTTTTAATGTAATTATGTACTTTTATTTGAATTATATTTATGTATCACAAAAAACAAAATTCCTTTGACTTCTCATTATTCTTTCATCATGTTTCAGGTGAAGAAATGTGTATAGAAAAAAACTATTTAATGATAAACGAAAAACTAATAAAACAAAAATAATTATAACACAATTGAAAACTATATGCCAAAAGGTTCACAACGACCATAGCGATCGTATAACAGAGAAAACAACCAGACTATAAGTGGTCGCCTGGACTACAAGGACACATCATCTATGTTTATGATGTGGCCGTATTTTTCTGCTGCAGACTCTGTGTACGGCATACCTTTGGGCTTCTACATTTCCACGGCCGTCAGTGTCTATATTTTTAAACTGGTCGTTTGAAAAATGGTTTGAAAATTTATCGAAAATCACTGCAATCAGGAGGTTCTACTCTTCCGCAAGCTGTGGTTGAGAATTGGGCAATATCGTCCTTGGCAAGAGCCAGTTATTTGATCTAGCATACCACTGGCTCATGCACCTATCTTCTTCGATCTCTAAATCGAAAATGTCCCATTCGCTAGCTGAGTGTTTTTAATTCTTTGTAATGATTTGTTTGTAAATTTATTTCTCTTTCGTCCAATCGAAAATGCTTTGAATTGGGTACTCATTCATGATAGGCTCACTAATTCTATACCGCTGCTGCTACTGGATATTGTGTCCCGTTTTTAATTAATGGAATAGTTTAACCTCGCAATTTTTATTAAAACAATAATTTCCTAGTTGTTATAAATAATGATCAGTTAGGTAAAAAGTGATTAACTATTTATGTGCTTAATTATCTTGGTTTGAAATGATATTCGAAGTTGTAATCAGTTTTTTACGGTTTTGCCGTTCTATAAATTTTTAAAAGCTCATAAATGTTTAAACCGCAATTTACAGATTTACTATGTTGTCTTATCCTCATTTAAACATGCGTTTACAATTTTATTAGCTTTTACTTACATTCTCCGCTTTAAAATGTATACTTACTTCTCAACATATTGCTGTTTACGGACTAGGTCAGCTAGATATTACAATTTATTAGTAGCAAATTTAAAAACTCATGAATGTCGTCGTAGTTTGGTTAACTTGTTCGCTTGAAAAGACATGATCGCCTTTTCGTACAACTACTCTACCGAAAGCTACGTTTTTATGTGAAAACATCCTAAAATATATTATTATTTTTTCAATTATCAGTGAAATTATTTTTAAATTTCTAACAAAACCCCACTATTTATACAATTAAAAAAAAATTGAAAGACCCCTAATAATTTTGGACTGGTTGAATTCTAAAACCACTCTCCTCCAAGCGCCTTTCGTATAGTAAAACTATCAGATTTAATTACTAAAAACAACCTCTGATGCTCAGATTAAAGTTCAAGTGACCTTTTACTGAAAATTGTAATGTAACGTATTTTTCATTGGTTACTAACCTTGTTAAACATAACTAAGCAAATAGTTTTTTTTTTTTTATTAGGCACCGAATTTATCATATGAATAAAGTGTACTCTGATTCTGTATTGCATTAAACAACTATACAATAATTAAAGAGAGTATTTTTCTAAAGAAAAATTATTTTTTGTTGTGCAACTGAGTGATTTCATCCTATGAACTCAAAGTAAATATGTACACACAAATACTAAGAGAATTGATGGAACTTTCAAATTCAAAGTGTTTTGTCAATACAATACCAAGAACTCAATATCTATCATAAAATAAGAAGTTCTTGTTTATACGGTAGCCTAGGCATGCTTATTTGAAAAATAAAAACATTTAGTACAAGATAACAGACCTACGTCAAACATATTATACGAATAACCCGAAATGCTTCAGTAGACATTGCATGGTATGGTATTAAAGGCAGATAGTAGGTTATTACTATAAAAAAAACATCATTTTTAATACAAACAAAACTAACGTTGGGCTAGGAGAAAAAATAAATAATATAAACACAAAATCTTACCAAATTTGGATAAGACGGAACGATCCAACCTTACCAGTAGACTTGAACATTTTTGTTCCATTTCATAGATTTTCACATATCTGTTGAATATGTGACTAGGTTTAAATTGTCCATGAGATGAAATTATTATTTGTAATTTTATTAGTTGTCTGCACATGTAAGATGGAAATTCCCCCTAAGATATAAGACAATATATCCATGGGGAAGTCTTGACAGCAATATCTAGGATTCCAAGTAACTCATACTTAAATCTTGTGCTGTCACTATTTTGTAGAGACTAGTTTGCCAGAAACGAGATTATTCGATCAAGCTGGACATCGATATGGAGACACGTTGAATATTTCCCTCAGTTAGTTTTTATAAACTGTTCCACAAAACCAGGGCTCTTTCCTTATCAAAGCTATGACAGACCCTTAAATCGGCAAGTAGAAATTTATTTAAACACATGATGCCCTTCCGTACATCCATCGAAGCTGAACCTGCGCCTCTTACAATACGGGGAGTTCATTATGCCGCACCCTGATAATTAGGTTCATCAACGATAACTGCCAAAATTATGGCGAACAGTCAGATATATAATAATTAAATAAAAATCCCACTAATCACAATATGAGTTTATTTAAATAAAGTTATATTGTGGTTAGTGGGTTTTCTATTTAATTATTATAAGAGTAGAACACAGTTGTATTCAATAGTCAGATATATATTTGGATTACAAGAAGTGATATATTTACCATAACAAGAGTTCAGAACAATAGTGAATTAAGTGTCAAACTTTTAAATTCGATGTTAGTAACAATAAATGTTTATAACTATTATTTACATTATATTTTTCAGAGGCAACTGCAAATATTACAGAATAAGAGAACATGTTGCAGTCATGGTAGGATACTTAAACAATGATTTTTTTGTTATTGTTAATTTTTTATTTTATTTTTTTTTTAATTTAAGAATAATTGATAGTAAAACATCTTCATAAATATGGCTCCCAATTTGCACATCAATGGTCGTAATTGAGTACCCAATTTAAAATATTTCCATGAATCATTTCCCTCTAATCTATTTATTTGTAACTTTTATATCATAATATAATATTATAATAAATTATTCTAGTGAGGTAGAATAACCAAGTACTCTGAAAATTACCAAATTCAAATAATGGTAATTTACATTAGGAAAAACTAGTTTCCAATCGGATACAATTCTGATTTTATCTGAATTTCTACATTTTATATGCATTTAATTTATTTAAAATAATTACAATTTCTTAAATTAGTTAGTAATTTGGGAAATTATCTCTGTTAAAGCTTTATTTCCTAAAAGTTTTAAGTCGTACACTTTCGACTGAAAATTATGTCAGTATTTAGTTCCGTGGAATTAACATGAATTCCTTTAAACTAATTAATTCCAGCTAAAGTCTGCTAATGTAATGAGCTTGAAATGGCTCAATGAGTGAAAGGTTCGAATGAAAGAGTCTCGACAAAAGTTCTTCATCCAATGCCCCTATAAACTACAGTTTAGTTAATATATTACAAACCTAATCTTGTCGAAATTTTATCCCTACAAAACAGTGCAAATTAATTTTTGATTTACGAGGAGAATATCGTGGGAAATAGAGTAAATTGGATTGTAAGCAAATGTTTCTAAACTCAATACGTATAATTTGTTTGATCTCTGTGCAGTCGGTATAAGGCTGGTCTTAGTTACTAACTTAATGGGGTTTTATGTTCCTATTGCTAATTCAAAAACCGGAAAATAGTCCTCGCGAAGATACCAAAACTGTATGATGAAATTTTCCAAGGTCCAACAGTAATTTATATTCATCACTTTAATTTAATTACGTCATCTTTAAACATAATATTCTATCATATATATATATATATATATATATATATATATATATATATATATATATATATTGCGATGTTTGCTGTGAATTTTATTAAGAGTGTTATATGGGTTTTTAGTTTAATTTCAAGTTATACGTTATTTGTGCACAACCTGAAGCGAGAATCCAATAGTTAAATTTGGTAAGAGCTAATATTTTCTATATTTTAGTTCTGATGGGTTAATTTTGTACCAAGGCAACAATAAAGTAAAATGAAATCTTTTCGAAAAGAGATGATAATCAAGCCAACCCATGAAATGCTAGAATGAAAATAAATTCCATTAATCGATGAGACAAGCTAGATCCTTGATTGGGTAAAGATTGAGCCTGATTTCAAAACGGTTTGTTAAACTAAAATAAAAAATTTAGGTAAAATCCAAATTTTTGAAATCATTAAAACTGTAAAAATATATCTGAAGGAAAAAATAAAAATAAAATAGTTATCCTAATTAAAATAAAACATAATTTTAACACATTGAAATAAAATATGGAAATGAAAAAATAATAATTCCACCCATTGCTGATCTAACTACATGTTCGCATTGGACACTAGTGGGTACGAATTAATTCCTCACGTCAATTGAGTCGTTTTGCTACAAAAATGTTCTCACTTTTAAAACGTTAAACAATATATTATTTATACGGCTGAAATTTTTGTATACGGCCCCCACTATTATTGTTCATTTCGTATGTACAAAGGAATACACTAATTACAACTAATTAAACTAGTGAATCGTTCTATTATATTTAAATGTCTGACACAAGGTCAATTTACCATAAAAATCTTTATTATTGCTATAAGTTGCAACAGTCAATAGATATCCCTTACGAAAACAGACGTCTAGACTTTTGTATGACATTTCGGTATTCTTTTCAAGCGAACAAGTTAACCAAACTACGACGACATTCATGAGTTTTTAAGTTTGCTACTAATAAATTGTCATATCTAGCTGACCTAGTCCGTAAACAGAAATATGTTGAGAAGTAGGTATAAATTTTAGGTAAAAAAATAGTTGTCTGCAACTCTTAAGAGCAAGGAGAATTTAAATTGGGTAAGGCAAAGAGTAGGTGAAATAGTTGCTGTTTAATTTAAAAAGAATGTTGAGGTACACAACAGTGGATATGAAAGCAATAGATTAATCAAAAGATTTATGTAACCCTACAACATTTATTGTTATAAAAGCAATAGGGTAAGATAAAAGACGAGAAGGGAGTTTGATATGAATAATAAGAGGGAAAATGACTACCTGTGAGTCATTTTCTGTCATGTTGAATGTAAATTTTGTTTACCTGTTTGATACACAATTGGTAAAATTTTGTTGAAGAGGTGTTAGGGTTTATTGTATTTTCGTTAAATATTTGTAAGACGTAAACAAGAAATATTGATGAATGGCTTCTATGGAAACTGAAGCACTCTTTATGAAGGTTTCATAGAAGCTGAAGTGCAAACACGTTGAACCAACAGTCTTGTGTTTACAGTACAATCGTTTCTTTCCTTCTTGGATTTATAGAAAGAAAATTATACACTTTTTAGGAAGCTTTTATATTTAGCATGTATTTTTCCTTTGTATGGACATTATTTTTTGCATTTTTCTGATTTACTGTTCGAATGTTTTTGTTTCTTTCAAACACAATAATATTTTTATTGACATAACATCATCTTGATACCATCGTCTAGGTTTTAATCGTGATCGATGGTAGTGACAAAATAGAAAACCTTGCCTATTATTTAGTTAAGGATAAGTAAAAATACAGTATTTTTTCATATCAATTCTAATGTAACAAAAACAATTTAATAATCATGAATAAGCTCTAGCTCCTAATAACGAGTTCAATCACTGGATCATTCAACTTACGGGGCTTTAAAGTCATGAATAGTAACAACCATTCATTTTGAAACAATGGAATATATGACTTTAGTTTTATTCAATATATTTAATTTTAGGCATATTCAATGAATAAATAAACTGCATTTTTGCTGTGAATTTTGAAAATAATTATATATATACTGTATATATATATATATATATATATATATATATATATATATATATATACAGTATATATATATATATATATATATATATATATATATATATATATATATATATTAATCATATGATAGCTATCTACAGCTTGTTAAGTTTAATGACATTATTTCATATATTTCCATTAACAGCTATGTTCTGGAAACAATTAAAATAAACGTTAAGGTTGACACAAGATAAAATTACCTCAAATTATAACAAAGTTCTGTTATTTACAAGAGAAAAACCACATTCAGTAATAAAATAAAGGACATAATTGCACATCATACCTTTATTAGAAAGCGCTGTGCTTAGCTTTATGTACACATAGATATTGTTCAACGAAGGTGATTGCATTGAAAATCCCAATCCAAGCTCGTCTACAATAATCCGTTCTCAGTACAAATTCCAGATAGCCTCTTTCTTATCATGAAAAAGTACAATAGAAGATTAATGTCGGTAAAAGTAGGATTAATGCGGCCGCTGTGAGATTACTAGAAGGTACAAAGCAATAAGCATATTACGAAACTACATGCCTTTTATCTGGAGAATTAAAACACATGTCGATATTTTTCATCCAGAAAATTAGAAAACATGAAACAATAATAATTTAAAATAGGCTGTAATTCAAAATGTTTGTTAAACAGCTGAATTTTATCAGCTGTCATCGTAACTTAAGGTTTTCTGGGGAACACGTTTGTTGATCCTCGTTGAGAGACTCTCAATAACAATTAGTATTAAAAGAAAACCAAATAGATGTAAATAATTTTGTTTGTGGTAAATTAAGAAATATTCAGTTACCTCCGTAAATCATCAGGGTTGGTACGAAATAAAGGGGCTTTGGGTTGTTGGTTGGTGGGTCTAAAACAAATAATTATAATCTTTTACAAACAACTCGCCGTATGCTTTTACCGGTAAAATTAAAGCTGGCGTAGTAAATAATAGATAGAAATTATTTGTCTGTGTGTGTGTGTGTGTGTGTTGTGTTTGTGTGTGTGGGATATATGTGCATGTGTGTGTGTGTGTTGCAACGGTGCTTCACCCCGGTAACCTTCAACCTGTCGAAAGTTGTCTATCACCGAGTTACATGAGCAAGTATTTAAAATCCCATCTAATAAGTATACACTGGGAACGTTGTCTATAAAGTGTATTTAAAGTCATCGTAAGGTCAGTGATCTGTCATATGGTCTAATTTATGTCAGCTGAAAACACATAAAATTTATCACATCATAAATTTGCCTTACCATGCTTTGAAGACAACTCTCCACCATGCTCCTGCTTTAGTGAAGTCCGTGCAAGATAGAGTCTTACCATATCCTCGTCCTGTGTTCATATGGTAAAACCTGCCAGTGAGTATCAACTCCTGGGCTTTAAAGCAAAACCAACTAGTCCTTAAGCTAACTCATAATTTATAATTTAATTTAATTAATTTCTCTGTATGGGTTGCTCGATTATCTTTAGGTTGCACATTGATTTCTAGCTATTTATTATTAAATAAATATGACTGATTCTAATAGGCTAAATTTTATTAATTGTATTGATTTTGTGAATTTACTATTATGATTTACTAGTTGGGAAATATTTAAATTTATTATTTTTGTACACAGGATTTACTCCATAAAAATTACTGTTTTGGCTGTTGTTGAAACTGAATTTATTAATAATGAAATTAGTAAGTGAAATAAATTCTTAAATAATAAAATTCTGAAATCAGATCTTAAAGTCCTTAGTTAACAAAACATAAATGAAATTTTTCTTAAATAAAACTAAAATTATTTTGCTAATTATTGCAGAGAGGTTGGTTAAGTTTATTTTAATTATTATAAATTTCAAATTGAATTCAAGATCTTATTTTGTGCCGGCAGTTAAATGACATTCATTAAATTTACATATTGTATTATTTAAACGAAATTTGTTACTAATTCTACTGCTACAGAAATCATTGATTTACAAGCTTATGAATTTATATATATAATTTGAAATATTTTAAATAAACTAAAATTCAAGTTTTATCACTCATTCAAAAAATACTCAATAATTAGTGATTGACTTTGTTTAGTAATTTCTGGTTGAGAAATTATTTATATTTTTCTACAAGTTAAATATTGATAAATATTTTTTCTCAGTTTATTTAACTACTGGTTGTAACAAACTTTACTGCATTTCTTTAGATAGTATGAATGAATTTATTTTATAACTATGCCTAATCTTCTGTCTATGCTTTTCCATATACTTTACTATTTCTCTTATTTACAAACATTTGAACATTTTTATATAACCATTTTTATAACTAGATAATTTTGTAATTACCAATTTAATTTTCAAGGAAATAAAGCCATTATTTATAATTTTACACATTTAAAGCATTTCTTTGAATCTTTGAACGTATTTCAAACTCAAATTTAATTTTATTACTAAATTTGTATAGAAATCATGACTTGCCCAATTATCGCACATTCCAAGATACGTCCCAAGGTCCAAGGAGATGACTTTACGCTTCCAGACTGGTAGTTCTGCTCGTCTGGAATTTGGTTCATCCAGGAAGCAGGAACTGACAAATTCGGCGAAGCCAGTTTCTTTACAAATGAAATTTTAACCGTGATTTTTCATATTTCAGACTTCAGAGTTTTCACTAGACATAAATTAAGACATACTACATTACTCCCGCACTCCGCGGCCTCGAGTTTATGCTATCGAAATCCATTTTGGTAATTTTGATAGTTTAACAGAAAACTACAACCTTTCTGGTCAGTGGCCTAATTACGAGAAAGCCCCAAAAGGCTCAGCGATAGTTATCGTCTCTATTCCCCCACTCCCGATTTGCTTGTCTGACTTGGATTTTGCCGTTTTTTCTTGTCTTAACTGTTTATTTTAAATATTGTAGAAACCTGATTTTTTCGTAACACAAAACACTCCCGAAGTCATTACGTTTGTAGAATTACAATTTATTTTAGCATTATAGACACAATGGTCAATATTCATGGCTTATAAAATTTATTTAAATTATATTTCATAAATGAGGATTATTTTAATTTTTTATTGATTTGAAACGAGACGATCTTGACCCGTTTCAGTGTGTGTGGGATATATGTGCGTGCGTATGTGTGTGTGTGTGTGAGTGTTTTATTTGGAATGTTAATTAGTTAATTATTATTATTTATTTTATTCTAATAATATAACGTTATACGTAAGTAACAGTTTCTCTAAAATAATTTTTATTTATTATTATGCCTAAAATTTATTTATATGACTACATTATTATATTCTTTTGTCCTTTTAATTTGATCTCCACTTCCACTCCATTTTAGTCTCCTTATTGGTTGTAAAAACTTTTACACTCATTAATTTCACTCCTACATTTTACTTTATTTTTTCCTGTTTTTGTTCCTGTTCAACACTTCTAATATTACTCTATAATTTTTTCCGCTCTTAATTATCGCTTAAGTTGTGCAAGGTAATGATATAGGTAACTTCTCAACTTAAACCTTTTAGGAATAAAATCATAAGTGTGGTGAAAATCGATTGGCTTACCTCAACTAGCAAGGTTTTTAGAACTTCTTAGTTAGGAAGGTTATAAGCATTTCACTAAGTCGACCATGAACTTTAACTCTATGTTACACGTTAATTGGAACCATCTTACATTTTCCCAATTTACAATTTGTTACTTATTACCGATACTATTTTATACATAACACTTTTATAATATTCACATACTTATTGTTTTTTTTTATCTGGGCCTAATTCCATTAATATACATAGATTATTATATAATTCTTTAATTTTTAATAAAAAAAATTATTGCATATAAAATTTTGTAATCGGAATATGTTACGTTTAAATTGCTATCGTTTTGACGTTGCATTATTTAAAGTTTCTACAATTAATTCAATTAGTATCAATTTAAAGACATCAAGAAACAGCGAATATTGCTATCTGAACAAAGCGTTTATTTTAAAGTAAGGAGATAATATGTTATGTCATGGTTTTAAAATATTTAATTTTTTCAACAACTTAGTCCTGATTTCAAACTATTATCAAATATGAATATCTAATACTGTATAGTTCTGCACTTGAAATTCACGTTTTAGTGTGTGTATGTGTGTGTGTGTGTGTGTGTGTGTGTGTGTGTGTGTGTGTGTGTGTGTGTGTGTGTGTGTGTGTGTGTTTGTGTGTGTGTGTGTGTGTGTTTGTGTGTGTGTGTGTCCCTGTGTGTGTGTGTGTATGAGTGTGTTTAGATCGTATTTCTGTTTTAATAGTGAGTGGTCATTTTCTGTTCTTGACGTTGAGATTCTCCGTACAACCTTCTTACCTAGTGATATAAACTTTCTTGCGCATAAGGTAAACGTTCATAGAAGTTTTCTAAGCTCACAAGTTTGCTACTCAAGTTACATGACCTGTTGTCCATTCATAGCATAATGTCAGATTTTCTTTCTTCAAATAAATATCAAAACGGATTTTCGTTCTGTTTTCAGATTTCTTCCTTCGTATTACTTTAAAAATAGGTAATATTGAAATCCCTTAAGATTATTATACGAGGTTTATTGTTTCACAGATATTGGAACACAAACTAAAATTCTACACTTTATTTATTTTTAAATTTCTTTGACGTCACCCTTATTGCATTGACACAATTTGCCTCTAAGTTGGTACTAAGTCTACAAGGACATCTCAAAGCAAGTTAAGATTCAATCCAACTTGAAGTTTTCTCGCTTGAAATATGTCTCAGAAATTAGGATTTATTTCTGTTTAAAATTGTTGCTATATTTGATTTGAAAACTTTAACACTATTACCTTCAATAACTGAGATTTATGGAGAACCGCGTCGGAACAGAGATATACAATGCATCAAGGTCTTGTACGTGTACATGAGACGGTAAATAGGTATCTACTAACCAAAAGAATAAGAAATTATAAAGATTTAGTTTCCTAACGGACATTTCGAATTTTGTGTTACATCAAAACTTTACAAGTCATTCATATCTAGTATTTTACGGTTTACAATGTGTCTAATTTGTAAATTTCTATTACAAAAACGGTACCCTAATGATCATTAATCAGGCAAGATAGCTCCTTAAAAGTTTTTTTTTGTCATTAACGTTGCGGCTTTTATACAACAAATTAGTGTCCAATCACAGTTTCTTAATCTCAGTCGGTCTCAATCATGTTTTCCTTGAAGGACAGTATCATTTAATTCACATCACCCTCTCAAAAT
This sequence comes from Prosapia bicincta, assembly GCA_036971475.1. NCBI lineage: Eukaryota > Metazoa > Arthropoda > Insecta > Hemiptera > Cercopidae > Prosapia > Prosapia bicincta. The sequence goes on from JBAIZL010000001.1 coordinate 182,935,161, forward strand.
ACAGTTTTAATCGTTAAGCACAAGACTTCATCAAAGATTGTAAGAATAAACGTTTACCTAACACAAACATTTTATTTAAACTTTAAACGAAATAAATACGTTGACAAATTACCTTAAATTGCGCGTTAGCAGTAGCGTAAAACACAGAGCTTTATAGAAAACGTTTTTCAAAATTGACAACATAAGTATCAAATACTAGCAACTAGGCTGGCTGAAGTTGAAATCCGGGAGATGAAGAGTAGGTATGTTAAATGATTTTAGTTACTGAGTGTCCGGATAGCGGGTATACACCTTTAGTAATCAACATTAAGGTTACTTTAGTTAGGTTATTTTTCCAAGCGAAACCATATGTTTCCACTTCTCCCAGCAACAGGAAAACATAACCTTTCCCTAATGCTACGAAACTCCATCCTAACATTATTCTTACAACTGTGCACAGTTGTAACACAAGATAAGAGTTGGCGATTCTCACCGATAGTCTTACAAAACAATAATTATTGCACGTTACAGGTCGGATTTAAAGCTAATTAAAACCAAAATTTAGTATCAGATAAAGAATATATAAAATAAGATTCATAAAACTGTGTTTAACGAAGCAAGAACGAGAAGTTGTGCTGCTCGAGCCCACAACTCACGTTAAATGGGTTGTACAATTTTCACTTAAGACTCACTCGGAGAACTTTCATTTTTTTTCTGCTGCTTAAAATATACAGTAATGAAATAAATTTGTAGGGAATCCTAAATATTTTGTATTCACTCTTTGTAATTACGTTATTTTTTAAAATCTATATATTTACTTGCACGCAATATTGCTTGTGCATCCAAAGTGCAATTAAATCAAAACAACTGTTGTTCGATTTACTTTGAAATCCCCTACATTTCCACAAGGCTCAACAACATTCTTTTAATAATTTAACTATAATCTTGGACGAACCTTAACATTTCTTACTTGAAAAGAAGACGATGTTATTTTAAAATGTCTGCGTGTGTTGCAATTGGTCTACTCTCTGTTTGTAACACGTATTTTATTATTTTATTTTATTCTGATTCATTTATTAACACGTAGTCTAATAATATCAACATCCAAACTATCATGGAAAATCATTTTTGATACATAATTTAGGTAAGTGAATATTTTCTAACACCCATGGAAATTCATTTGAAAGAAGGTAAAAGCGAAGAGAGAGTTAAAGGAAAATAGTTGAATATACGGAACAATCTTGTACGTTTCGTGTCCTGGATTTATGAGGTAATAGAGGAATAATTACCAGAAACTGTTGAGGTATGAATATAGTAATATGAACAGATATTGATTCAGAAAAAGGCATATAGGTCGTACGTTGAATATTAGTATATCATTGAGCTTTCAAAGATTCTTGCAAACTCTCCCTTTTAATTTTCCGTTACTACTGTGCTTGAGGATTAGTTTTACATTAGTATAAACTGAAATATCTCACCAACCGAAAAAAAAGTAATATCGCATATAATGTTTGTATAAGATTGTGCAACATAAGTAGGACAATATATGTAAGTAGACATACTGCATTCTATAGTGGGCCTGACCACACATTACTCCCTAAAGTTCTGTACAAAGATTGACAGTTCTCCGCTAATAAATGTTCTTACTAATATGCTGTTGTTACAAATAAACTAATTTATGGAAGTCTTGATTGAATTGAGCGAAGAAAAATTGTAATAACCTTCATAAGTGAAAAGCTATAATTGATTAAGAAAAGACTATGTTACAAAACTAAACCTGTACTGAAACCATATACTATTCAAATGGTTAATAATCGTTGTAGTTTCTGTTTGCTAGTTTTACTTGATAATGTGAGTACTTTTCATAGTGTAACTTTTGGTTAAATAACGAATCATTTTCAATGTACGTCTTACCCACTAAAGATAAAACACATTTTAATTAAATTCATTTAAGTCTTGATCATTGTGAACTCTTATAAATGTTTTTTGTCTGGCTATGCACGTTTTGCGGTTAGAGACCAATTGATGCCATTTCTTCTTCCAGCAGAATTCTTCAAAAAAATGTCTTCTTCCATCGGTCGATGGCTGGTAAAATTCAAAAAAGCAAAAATCAGTATTGAATAATATTTTTTATTATTAATATCCCCGTACATAAGTTACTCCTATTTTTATTCTCTTCGTCCCCCCATTTTTGAACTATTTTCGCTCCTTTTGCTGCCTACAGAAGGCCTTACAGTATACTTTATAGCTGTTACTATTTATAATAGCTTATTTCTCCTTGATAAATATTTAATTTATCCTGCCACTGTATATCGAAGTATCTTCTTGTAACTGGAATGTCCAAAATAGAGAGAGACATGAATTGACATATATAAATATATTATGTATATGATTTATTGGTTAGTGACCATGGCATTATCTGACCAAGTCTATTGAAATATATGCATCTACTGGCAACCTCTTTCATAGACATATTTAATCTTGAGGTCTGTTGTATAATTCGCATTATTTAGAAGAAGTATTTTTGAAATATTATAGTAATTTATTTAAATTTTACTTTAGTTTACCATAATAATTTATTTTTATTAAATACAAAAAAATATACTCGAGGACTTCTTACTAGGTAACATTAGCAACCAACTTTTAGATGACAAACTCTACTTTAATTTGCCCTTTTAAAAGTGTTTACAAAACAATTACAACTAATTACCTAGCTAAACTTAAATCTTCGTTAATGCTTAATAATTAGATTCTTAGCCTGAGAATTAGCGGTTCGCGTATTTTCAACACCGACGTCGTCACTGCCTCTTTAATTGAGTCCTTTCCTCATCTATTTCACTTATTTTATTTAATTTTTCTCTAATACTTTTACTTTGTCTTGGTAGACCGTTATCAACTTGCTTCCTTACAATGTCCTTACAATGTTATGCATACAATTACAAATCACTCCTAAAATAACACTCCTCATCTTATTACACCTAAAATTAGGCTCACCTTTTTACAATAACTCTACAAGCATCCAGAAGCTCACACGTTGGGTCCCAAAACTCATGGTAGTTTATTTAATTTTTTTATTTTAGTTTACCATAATTATTCATTTTTAATAAATAGAAAAAAATATACTTTAGGACTTCTAACTAAGTAACATAAACAACACACTGTTAGGTGACAAACTCTAATTAATTTTTTTTACTTTTAAAAAATATTTACAAAACAAGTATATCATAGCTACCTAGCTGAACTCAAGTCTTCATTAATGCCTAATAATTAAAAATACAATGTAATTAATTTTACTCTTGGTTGTTTTAGAGGTTACTGTTATCTGGATGATCCATAAATGAAAATTTAATAATGAGACATTGATAAAACTTAATTATCATCTGAATATTGACCTTTTAAAAAACTGTTTTGCGGGTTGGCTGAAAAGATACTTAGTTACTACATTAAAACAATGTTTTCATTGGACTCACTCTCTCTCTCTCTCTCGCTGCATCTCGAATAGGTCGGCCGTTCCTCGACTCGCTTCCCTGCACTACTTTCTTTACACTTAACGACTCTTTTAATATCTTAGTTTTGTTATTCTAAATTTTCCCTTTCCCTAATAAATTTATCCCTTAGTTATTCACTCGTTCCCTTCCAACCAGTTCCCGTACTCACATATCCTACCAACGCCTATTTTCGGAATCCAGTCCTTCACCCGTGATTTTGCGTTTCTCTCGCACTAGCGTCCTATTCCTCCATCTGGCAATTTCCAACCAAACACAAAACAATTTTTCTAGTAAAACCAACACCATATACGCTGTAGCTTCTAGTTGCAAAAATGTTTATACTTACTGACGGTTAACTTATACTTTTTCGATATCTTGTGGCCATTGCCCAAACCTTTTCTAAAGATTCTAAAAATTTAGCGACCCTTTAGCGTCTTGTTTCATTTAGCACACAAAAAATGTTTAGTGATTCAACCGCCTTGAAAAATAAAACGTCTTGGATTAATTCTTCTAATGTTTACGACAAAGATTGTAGTGTGCCGCCTTTTGACAGCATTTTAAAGACTTGAGTTTTATATTTTTATATAAGAAATAAACTTATGTTACAATATATTATTTAAAATCTCAGTATTATAATTTAAAATAAATTTAATTGTTCAGAATAAACTATAATATAGGTGAAAACTACTCCAAATGAAATGTGTTTTGCTATATTTCCTCTAGAAAGCTTTGTACATAACAAACATATCGTTAGAGCTGCAATCCCACTGCGACTCTCTGATAAATCGGGCTAGAAATAATTTATGTTTCTCCTTGGCAAAAGGATTAACAAATAAACACATTAGCCGCTGCTATATCATCTGTGATTAATTCATAAAAAAACGTCCTTCAATATACTTAGTGAAGGGTGCATTGTATAATAGTTAAAGTAAATAATATACGTAAAATTTCACTAGTCCTTGTTTATTGAACTTAGTAACCCCTTGTGGTAGCCCATATTTAAAAGTTATTTAATATACATCCGTAATTGTGTGTACAAAAATCTTATTTTTTGTTTCTAAAGTGACGGTTTTTGGAGGGTATTGAATATTCTAAAAAGTATTTACGAGAAACACTTTAAAAACATCCTCAGTATACGAGAATAATATATGTTTAAGGGATAAAGCAAATGCAAGAAAAAAGTGCGCATACAATTACATCATGTAATAAAAGGTATGAAACATATGAGTGTGTATATATATATATATATATATATATATATATATATATATTTGCATACCCTACACATATTATTTATAAGCAGTTATATATATGTGTGTGTGTGTTGTGTGTGTGTGTGTGTGTGTGTGTGTGTGTGTGTGTGTGTAATTTAGGGGTTGTTTACATAATAAATCCTGTACAGAATATTCACCATAAAGAAAAAATGGTAATAGGGAACGATACAATACGAAGAATTCTATCATTATGCTCCGTATGTCCAAACTTCCAATGCAGGAAGAACTAGAAGCGTGCCACAAAAAAGGGATATATTTAATTTTTAACCATAGTTAAATAACGTAGAAAGAATATGAACTACAATGCTTCGTTATAATTTTCTGAGGTTTATACTATGCCTAAATGGAACGAAAGTCACTGTGGAATTTACAAGTTTCAACCTGTCCACGAACATCTTGAGCCAATTGATCTACTCAAGATATATTTACTAATTTTCTAAAGTGTTAAACCCTATCTCTATATCTGTCTTCTAGATTTTAAAAACATATATATTATTTATAAAGTAAAGAAAATATTTTGAAGAAAATAAATGTTACAAATGTTTAAACTCAAAATTGGAACTTAAAAATCTATTCGTCGCAGACAAAATAAAATACGTTTAAGTATATTCTGTATAATACTAGATAATGTAATTTAAGCTGCAAAACTAATAAGCTTATTCATTTGACTTCTACCCAAAACCTTTTTCATTCACGCCACTTTTGTCCTGCGAGTACGGAGTGTCCAACAACAGAAACAAGTTTCAGAGTTTATGAGAGTCTAGCTAGATATTTATGTAAATTTATATAGACAGTTGTCAAGAAAATTCACTTAAATCAGAATTTGTGGCATTTCTCAGTTAAAAGTTTCGTTTGAAAGTTAAATATTATAGATAGTCTGAAATATTTATGGGACAATTTTTTTAAAGGCAAGCGATAACTAAAACTTTGAAAACAAGCCATTTTCAGGTGTCGTTAAATAGTGTCTAGGATTTTCCTTTGGAACACTTACTAAATAGTGTTACGGTTCTTTGTTTATGTTTACATAAATTGTAAACTTTCGTAAACATAGTTATACCTGTAAATAAAAATGAAGAAGCGTCCAAGTGAAATACCGGTTGTCCCTTTTTACAATCTTTTCAGAAGTCATTCTTAGACTATTTAGGCTTCTATTTGTAATCTGTAGAAGATAATAACTATTTAAACTATTTACATATTATATAAATTAGTCTCAAAGTTCTCACTAAGGTAAACAAAAACGCCACAAGCTTTAAATATGTGTAATGATTTTGTTTACATTTGTTTTATTCAACCTCGCTTTTTGCCTCTTTTAGACAATTGTTTTTTACTTGTGGAGGGTGGATTTTTCTCCCACTAAAACATGAAACATAAATTTCCTAATAGGTGGTGTAGCACAGCCCAGTTTAAATTTGTAAATCCTATCCAAGTCAGATGTCCACCCTTTTAACATTGATTAGTCAACCTCTAATTTATAAAACGGGAAGGTTTATATCTTGAAGTTGTAATGGTCTCAGCCTAGTTCTGTGGCAACTCTGCATTTGATTTATTTTATTAGAGCACATTTTCTGTCACACTTACTGTAGAAGTGTCCTTTTAAGGAAATATGCTTGCCACCTTATTAAACCTATTCTTCTCATAGACAAGATGGTGATAAAATTTGAAGATAAAATTATTTTCATTTCGGCCTGAAAACGTGATTAGCTCTTTGACGTGTGAATCTAAAAAGTCAAATGTTGTGTGAACAAATGTTGAATAAAACTATACACCTTATCACTCCCCTTGTGACCAATAGATTTATCGTATATATAAAAGATACTTTGGTCAGTAGATAGAATGTGGATGTTAAAAATGTACACATATAACCGTCTCTTGAAATGCACTGAATTTGTTGTAATGTTGCCAACGTGATGGTTTTTTATTCCTGCACAGTAAATGTTCGCTCTTTTCCTTCTTATTTTAGATTGTCGCTTAATTTCATACCTCCTGTAAATACACTGCGTAGGATCAAATACTATAGTGATTAACTGTAGTAGAATCTTAATTTTTAGTTTTCAATAGTATCAGATGTTTCAGCATCAGTTTCTCCAGAAATCCATTCTAAGTCGAAGTTATATATCTTAGCTTTGAATTCATCACATTGAGAACACGTATCGCTCCTCGGATAGTGCTCATTATTAAATTCATTATCAACTTTGGTGTGAAATATAACTCTGACCGCCTTTTGAAACATACTGAACAGATTTATAATTTTAAATCTTTAGATGGATACATTGTTCTAGTATCTTTGGGGCTGTATTGACTCTCTCTGACTTGTAAACAATTTTGCATGTAGTATCCCCTATAAATTCTTTCTGTTGGCATGTTTATCTATCTTATACTTTATTAAATTTTACCCCTGTCGATTTTATATTATGTATAACTACAATCCAACAAATAAATATGCCTACTAGTTTGGCATCTCTATGATATCTAACTCGGCACGAATCAAAATCATCTCTGTGTCTAATTTATTGAGGCTTTTGAGGACTATGCCTCGCCACTGGCAAAACAGTAACCGATCCATATAAATAGCAATTGATTTCATTAGGAGATTTCATACTATTTATACTTGGGATAATTTTTATCGATTATTACCAACCTCGTTGAAGCATTTTGTTAGGAGGGCCTGGTTCGTTTCTCTGAAGACGAACCATTGCCGTAACCTCTGACATTCAACTGTGATATAACTCTCCCTTGCATGTAGGCAGAGCTTTCTCTTCTTCTGATGAGTTTCCATCTTGTGACAGTACTAATTGGAAATATCACCAACAAAACTATATTCTTGATAGCCTTCAAACTTTACAGTTTATTAGCAAACACCGATTGGATAAAAACACAGAAATGCATTCACAACAGCAACTAGTAAACAATATGGCTGGCAACAGTGATACCGCCACTCCAAAACTTACACATTAGAGAAATGGATACTTTAGCATCTTGATGTCAAGACTTTCAAGGCCTTGGCATAATCCTCCCCAATATGGGTATTAATATTAGCTAATTTCCATTATATATATATATATATATATATATATTTATATATATATATATATATATATATTTCCTTATTGGAATACATTGACGGTTTCAAAACTTGAACAATTGGTTTTAAATAATTTTATTTAATTTACGTTGTAACTTTGTGTGTACAAGTATTTGTAATGACCTGAACTTTGTGTGCTGGAAAGAATTTGCGTAACAGAAAATCTTTTACTACGAGGTGAGTAAACATAATTTTAGTACAAAAGTTGCACTAACTTTCGTTCAGTAATTGTTCATTTTAAACTATTCAGTAACAGTTTTTATACGTATTATTATTATTTCTGGAGTAGGGTTCGAGGAATGGTTCTAGACTATGGTTGAAATTTTTTGGCCTATATTTCAGATATGTTTTTTGGCAATCATATTTATTAAAATTTGTGTGTATAAAAACGACTTGTACAAATAAATCTAGCACTGTCATTTTTACACCTCCTGCTCTAATTGCATTTATGTTTACGAAATGTTGTTTGCCAATATTAATAAAGCAAAAACACGTCTGAATATGTTACACTTTCATAGTTAAGGTCTAAGTTGACAAAGGGACATACCTCTCGGAACGGCCATCATGAACACTTATAAAATTAAGTATTACTATAGTAAAATGTAACATAGCTACAAGTGTTTTTAGTTGAAAGCTAGTACCTGGTGGGATGCTGGGATCAATTAATTACCTTATAAAACCTTTTATAATTAGTTGTTTCTATTTGTAAATAAATACTATTCAAATCACAATATGTTTTTTTGTAAAATTGTTGTTTACCTAAAAGAAAGCATCAACAAGTACAATATCTGAATTCATAGAAAAAAAAGAATTTATAGTGTAACCCTTTACATGCCAGTATATTGTCCCTAATGATATCTATGTAGATGAAGACACACACACACAAATATATATATATATATATATATATATATATATATATATATATATATATATATATATATATATTCACAGTTATATGTACTGAAACATTCCGAATAGTATTTATTTCTTTTGTTAACCCAAAAAACCCATTGCTGAAAAGTTTATCTTGCACGGCTTTAAAAGTTCTATAAAAATTTTGATATTAAGAAGAATATTGTGTTTTTCAACCGTTATGTACTTTTAAACAAAATGTCTATTCCTCTCCTTAGACGAACATTGAAAAAAAAGAAAAATCTATACAAGAAAGGTCCGTTAAAGAAACTCATATTTGGGCAAAAGTTTAGTATTAAACTCATAACAGTAATTAGGAATTTGAATAATAAGTACATTTATTTTCATTGGAAATAACCATTTGACGACAAAATCATAATTTAAGTGAATTCAGGAAAACGCTACCCAGACATAAAGGGTTTTCAGTGCCCCTAACAGAAATATTAATAGACTACCACATTTTTAAGTAGCTTTATTTAAATTGAAACAATCGAAAAAATAAACCCAAAGATGTTGTTTACTTATATCTGAGTTACAATAAATAAAGAATAATAATGTGTATATGTCTATTTTGTTACGGAGTGAGTCAATAAAAGATCGTTTTATAACAAGTTGCATTAAAAACTCCCGACTAAATTCTTTATACGTACATATAAGCATCGTTTACAACTTTGCTGAAACAAGCCTCTCTGACTGAAATAACACTTGTGATGTAGCTTTGAGTATCTCGGCTCACTGGATGGTGCTAACTTTAGTAATAACAGCCTCAGTACATTATAAAACTCTTGCCTTGGCAAGGCGAGATAAGAACTCATGACTTTGCGTCTGCCACACACTTGATATTTTAATATAACGGGTGTTAAATGTTTGTATAATTTATACCGCCTCTGCTTTACAGTGTTACATAACCTTATTATTATTTCCTTTATATCTTACAATCGCAAATACTACAGAATAATAAAGATTATATTCAAAACTTTTCGAGTTACGGCCAAATCCAATAAAGCATCCTAAAACAGTGAAACAGTAAATTATTTCTGTGAAATATATTGACATTTTATTTTTCCGATACTTTCAAAATAACCCAAATATCTATAAAAAATAATTTAAAAAGAGTATTCCCTACGAACTGGTTGGCCTAAAAAGAACGATTTCTAATTCATCTGTAGTAAATTATGTTTTCTTATACATCCATTAAATCCTTAAAATACACTCAAAAATTAGAGGTTTGGAAAAACTTGGAAAATTTAACACTATATTAGGTCATGTTTTTCTGTTTTGTAACGTTTTTAGTAGTTTATATAATTTTTAACACGAAATTATAAAAACTGTCTGGATTCTGGAAGCAGAATAAAGCCTTATGAACATGTTTTGTCTGACCACATGTTTCAGTAATGCGTAAGTAATGATGTTCCAAAATGGGTTATATATAGCTACCTGGTTACGAAAAAAGTTACGAAAAAAGTAACCAGAACGATTTAGAAGGAAAATATACCGAAACTTGTTTGTTTTCACCTCAAAACATTGAAAGCATAAAACGCCTATGATTCTTGTTTTGCAAAATTACAGAAATTCTATTTATTCTACTTGAAAACCGCCTGGTGATGGACTACAGTACCAGTTTCCGACATTGTTTGAAAAAATGGGTCATTTTGCAAGTCACAGAGCTCTTACTGGGGGTAAGTACCGTGTTTAATCTATAGGAGAGCCGGGACTATTTCATATAGGATCACGTTGATACACCTCCAATGATGTTGCAATGCGCAGGCTCAAGAGAGTGAAAGGGAGAGGGAAGGACCACGGCTTTAGGCCCGGCGCACATGAGCTTGAAAGTAATCGGGACGACGAGATAGTTTCTATCTGATACCTATCGGAGTTGCAGCGCACATGAGATAGAATGTAAGCGCGCGTCATTTCAAGCCTGTCTTTTTGATAGTTATTTTCCATGTTGGGGACTGGTTTCACTCTTATGTTGTTTCTCCTACGAGATGGATCATAAACAAGTGCAAGTTTACACAAAGAATGTAGTTTTTTTCATTCTTAGTGTACAAATACATTAGTGGAAGGGAAAGTAAAAGAATAAGATATTGGATTCACCCATTTAATAATGTCAAATATTTAAAAGTTGCGTTCAAGACAGTTTTAATTGATTTAAGGGAAGATAAACAAAAATTCTTTAATTATTTTCGAATGTCTACTCGTTCGTTTTGTTGCATGAATCAGTGATACAATAAGAGGCGATGAATCCCATATAGTCCTTTGTTGTTTAATTTCTTCTAAAAACAATTCTACATCCACGTCCAAATCTTCACTCTAAATGGCTTATAGATTTAATTGCTAAAAATATATATAAATAAATATAAATATGATATTAAATAAAATTATTAGAAACTAATAAGGAACAATATTTAAAACTATAAATCATCATTGATATTAATAACAAATTATCAACCTAATGAATAATAATGTGTTACACATTGATGTCAATTGGTTATTCAATCATATTTAAAGTTAAACATATAAATAATATGAAATTAGTAATTATATTATCGAAAACTTACCTAATAAAATGGCATAGATAGAAAGTAAGCTGCGGTGCATGTGCGCTGTTCCATTAGCCACTGTATACTTGTGGAACGCTGGCGATAGAATTGACGCAAATATAGGAGGAGAAACCTGCGTCAGTCCTGATACCTGTCGAGGTAGGCCTAGGCTATCCGATAGCTATCTGCGTCCCATGTGCGTTGCCCCATTACTCCCAACGTACTTCTGCCTATCCAGCTTGAAAACTATCTCTGCGTCCCGATTACTTTCAAGCTCATGTGCGCCGGGCCTTATACTGTAGTAGCCGCGCTTGTGCGGAAGAATTTGGCGCGTTTGTTCAGTTTTTATAACCTAAAACTACTTTTTCAAGAGTAAAAGTAAATATTTACGTTACGGTTTGAGTTAACATACTAGGTCTATCAGTTTCAGTATTTTGTAAATACATTTATCACATTGACACTTGGTTAAAAGGTAAATATTTCAGCTACTAGTAATAGTTCTAGACGCAACCTGTTTCTTGTAGTTTTATGTTTAGTGTTATGGCGTCGTTTGATACGACAACAGCATGACTGCAGTTGATACGCTGCTGTTGGGTCAGGTTGATATGGTGTATCAATTTATCCCATAAGTGTTTTAATATTGTATTTTTCCTTTTCCTTTCCATTGTTTTGGAAATGTATAATTTTCAAAACAAGGATGTGTGGAATACGGACAAATCTGGAGTACAGGGCTTTCAACGAAAAAAGTAAGATCCTCGCCCAGTCTGTAACACTACTTCTGCTGAGCGAGGTCAAACTGTAACTATTGCAGCTGCAGTCAAAGCAATTGGTAATTTTATTCCGCCTCTTTTCATTTTTCCAAGAGTGTTTTATAAAGAATATTTGATAAAAGGAGAACCATCAGGGTGTATCGGGTTGGATGTCTGGGTCATCGTTTCTAATTTTTACTAAGCACTTCCATAATTATGTGAAGACAATCCCCGAACACCCTTGTTTCTTATTGCCTGACAACCATGACTCACACTTGTCAATTGAAGTCCTAAACTTCTGAAAAGGCAATGGGATTGTTTTTGTCATTTCCTCCCCATACGCCCCACCGCCTCCAGGCTCTTAATAATTCAATTTATGGACCGTTGAAGAACTATAACTTTTCAAATGCGGAGGTTAATCAGAAATCCTGGTAAAACAATAACAAATTATCTTATTTCTAATCTTGTCAACATCGCCTTTGTTAAAGCTATGACACCAATAAATAATGTAGCAGGCTTCCAGTCTACTGGAGTCATGCCTTATTACCCAGACATTTTTAATGATGAGGATTTTTTGTTCAGTTTCGTAGCTGATCGTCCCATTAATCCAAACAACTGTGCAAGTAAACCTCTTCCGAAGCAAGAGCCTGAACCTTCCACATTAGCAGAAGTCGAGCTCACTCACCAGACAACACGATGCACATCTCCTGGACTTGGAGCGCCCTCTCCCATTGAAAAGCCAGCAGAAATTTTACCTGTGCCAAAAGCTGGAGAACGTAAGAATTGCAGAAAATGCAAAAACCCAAGAAATCCTATAGATACACCTATACAATTGATAGAATCGATCAAGAGACAAAAGTAAGATACCTCAATAAATCTCTTAAGATAGAAAAAGCAAAAACAAAATTTTTCAAAACGTATGGATACGAAAAAGAAAAATGCAGTAGCAACCAAAGTAAGCCAGAGAACGGTAAAAAAGAGAAACAACTGAAGCCGAAAAAACTAGACAAAGAATTTGGATCCAGTAGGGACGAAGATAAAGAGACATTTTATTAGGTGTGTTTAAAGAGTTATTTTAGTTCCATACCTGGTTAAGATTGGATTCAATGTATATGCTGCAAAGAATGGGCACACGTAGACTGCGCAGAGGATAGCCATACTAACACTGGCATTAACTGCAATTCAAACGTTTGAGTCAGACTGACGTTAAAAATTAAAAATTAAATTGGATCTTGGTGTTTTAAAAACCAAAATTGTATTGAGATTTTAAAAACCTCTGTATATTTTATTTTTTGTGTTAGTGTTGTAGTCAATATTTAGGTTTAGTTTTAATGATTTAGACTTTATTGAGAAAATGTTTTTTGTTTGTAATTAATTTACTACACTAATTCGGTTTCGCTACCTTTGTAAGCAATCGAAATTTTAGATTTTCACATTTAACATATTAGTAACTTCTAAAACTTCATTTCCTTCTTTGCTGTTTTATTTTCAAGCCGGTTAGCCGCCGACGCTATAGCGTACCAAATTCACCCATTATTGTATCAATTTGACCCAGCCTGGGTTAAGTTGATACAGTTTACATTGATTTCAAAAACATTTTATTTTAACATATTGAATAACATATTAGATTATTAAAATATACAATAAATGATCAAGTAATAGTTAACTATTGGGCCCCCATATTAACAGGGGAAAGAAAAAAAATAAAAAGAAAAAAGCACAAAATGTACAACAAAATGTCTCTCCTATCCTTTAACCTATTACGACCTATATTTTTAGGTTTAAATATAATAATAAATTAATTATCTAATGTTTTAACATTCGTCTGGAGTTGCTAGTTGGCCATCCCTGAGTTATATAAATAAAAAACATCCCTTAACCCCTAATAATAAACTATTCTTACTTAACTTAAGAATGACCAAATGTCCAAAGAGTGTGTTTAACAAATACCAAAGGTAAAGTGACAAAGAATATAAATAAATAAATTTACATGCACATTAATATATATATATATATATATACACATTAACACTATTCTTGTTAATCAATTAGAATGGGCTGTGGACCTGAATCAAATCTTTGTTTTTAAGTCAAGGCGAAACTGAGTTATTTAACTGATGAAATTAAATAGATATATCGCAGCCTCACCGCATTGTCCCAGTTTTGTTCGTAACTGCAGTTTTGGAAAAAAACCACGCCCGTCTATTATCACCCCTTTATGCCTCATGTTTAGCAAGAGATGAAAATACTAACAATTTTTTTTTAATGTTTTTACAGTGGGAGAAATGACAGGCAGTTTTGTATTTGTGTTTCAACAGAAACAAAGATATGTTTCAACTGAAAGAAATAATTTATAATAAAGGACCTTCATCTAATGAAGTAAACCTGGGACGATTTCGGTCGTCACAAGGATATCAAATAGAAAAAGAAGGATTACTCATCAGAGAAAGGTTATCTATAAATCTTTGATGAGTAAATAAAAAAAAAAAAAAATTGAAGTAATTAAGTTTGAGTTAGAAAGCGGTTCGTTGTACTTGTGTATTATGTTCTAGCAAGAAGCGTGAGTCTTATTGAAAGTAATCATATCCGTGAAAATCCAGAAACAGGAAGGTTTAACAGTAGTATTGAACACATCAAGTTACAAAAAAATTAAAAATTAGACAGGGAAATACAGTAGGTGAGAACCCATGATGTTGGTAACATTGTTTCCGAAACTAGTCCGTTTGTATAAACGCTTCACTAACAGCAAAAACTCTAAAGTACCTTTCCCCACTCTTACAAATTTTAAATTCACCAATAATTAATTTTAGTTAGAGTAGTAGTTAGCTTTGATCTTGTTGGAAATAGATGACTTACATCAAAATATGTAACATATACTTTAACATGGTAAGATACCCGACAGAGTAAATATTTAAACATAATGAAATGTTGGAATCCTCTCGTGGCTTTTTTTTCGTGCTACTTATCCAATCAAAAGTGTCAACAACAAGCTTAACTTAGACAAACAACCCTTTAAGCCACAGGCGCACAAGATTATTTCCTACGTCCTTTATTGCTTTGCGTTATCTCACTTAATACCGTAAAATTAAATTGAGATATTCACAAAAAACTAAAGAAGAAACGCCATATAATTCCTGCTATATACGCAATATAGTGTTCAGGGGTAAAGAAAAAAAACTCATACGTATAGGGATAAGCCAAATGATCAACACTCTCTATACCATATCTGGGTATACGTTTACCCTCATTCAGATATCATAGTCGAGGAAAAGACAGCAAATGCAGAAACGATGATACAGTATACTAAAGTACACTCATTGATATCAACTGGACAGAAACCCATGTATTACTGTGGGTTATAAACTGAAGTAGAAGTTAATGGTTTTCATTACTTCTGAAACAATACAAAATATTCTCATCAATGGATATATATAATGCTTTTATTTACACCTTTAAAAATTTCTAGAGTAATTTTCTACAGTGTTAAATATATTCCAAATTCCTAACCACAATGATTGCTTTTTAATCATGATACAATATTCAGCTAGTCATAAATTATATAATTTATTTCGTCTTAAACAAAATTAATAGTTGACTCTTATAAAATACTAATTTAAAATTAGGGTTTTACGAGCGTCTTACATAATTAGCAAATAAATAAAAACAAAAAACTAGACACCCAATCATCTGTACAACGCCAACAGGTATGTTTGTATTTCTCTATTAGTCAGAATGGGTTCTTTTGTCACTACTACATTGTTTAAGTGTGAGCCATGAGTCTTCCGGCAGAGTCTGTTCATTTCTTTTTGAAGGAGTTGGGAATTGGAAGGATAAACATTATTGATTACTTGCGACGACCTCCAAGGCTGCCCTTGAGCCGTCTTACTTTCTGTGGCTACGAAGATTCAGCCCATGTTTGTCAAGCAGTAAGTTGTTACCACACGAAAGTCTTTTAACCCTTCGTAGTCCTGTCTCCCGTCCTGCATTCTTTTTTTTGTTGTTTGCCTGATAACAAACGGGTTGCATTCAATAGGCCCACAGTCAAGGCGATTCCATTTAAGTTTCTTTAACCCTATCCTTTCAGTCCGAGTCGGTATGACCAATAACATATTTCCTGTAAAAATATAAAACTTATATTATATTTATATTTGTTGAATCTATTTTAAATTGAGTAAATTTAACTACCTGAATAAGTTCAAAGTGAAACATGGACGTTTGTTAGACGGTCCCGCTGTGGCGGTATGGATTCGGGGGGCCTGTAAAATTGTTCATAGGATCGAAAAGTAGAGGAATTTAAAACAAAATTGTTTCACAATTGGATTTAAAAATTGAATAAACTGCTATTTTCCAATGTAATAGAGATTAAAATAACGAAAAACAGTAAATAAACCATATTTACTATTCAATATTATGAAATTACATTGGGGATATATCTACTTGTAAACTATGGACTGTACATAGAAGTAAAAAATGTTTCTTGGATAGGAAAAAATATTTATAGAAAAAGTCGTTACTCATTTCATGCTTACAAAAAAATAGCATTATGAGAGGTTTTAAATAATTTCTACAGATAAATTATATACATGGAACTGATGTCCAAAATTGTACTTTTGTATTACCATGTGGTTACAGATATAAAACAAACATTATTTACAGATTTGAAGTGCTTGCTGAGAGGCGCTTCAACCTCTTTTGTGATGGAACAGCTCTGGTGGATGCTGAAGGTAAAACACTAGTCAGGAAACTCCTAAACCTGGTAAGAAGAAAGGGGCTATTTGACTAGATCAGGGAGGTAAGTACAATATACCTTAAGGTAGCAGTGCTTCTGGCAGTTTAAACCCGCTCCCAAGTTAATAAAAAATATGTAAAAAAAATAATGTTACCCTTAGGTCAGAGGCTTTATCAAAACTATGATTATTAAAGATATTGAAACAATAATATTTTTTGTAGTTGTATTATTCTACTTTTAGATATTATAAAAATACTAGATGCATTCAAATAAAAGAAGACCATGGATAAAAACAATTCAATATATAGTTAAAAAAATGAAAATGACTATTCAATTATTATTTTTTGCTACAATAAACATATTTATTGCATTAAACAAGCCAAGATGATTCCAGATATTAAATGGTTAAAATACTGAAATAAACGTCTTCAGAAGACGAACTAAAGCAATGCCGATTTGGAAAAGTAAAACCAGAAAACGTACTGAAAGTATTTTTAAATTAATAAAAGAAAGAAAATGAAAAATATATATTGCTTATTTTCTATGCAATATGTATAAAAGAAAAACAGTTACGATTGCTGGTTTGTTCTTGACAACCTGAAATATAAATAAAATGACATTTTCAAACATTTGTGAGATCGACAGTGATGATCTGAATTTTCCAGCCTCGACTCTTCTTGCACTGTTAGGGATTAATATGTAGTAATTATATTCGCACAAATACAATATTTTCGGTTTCAAAATCCATTAAAATATAGTTTTGACTTACTGATTTATTCATTAGTCTTTATGTACTTTTCCGTTACTTGTAGCCTAGCTAGATAATGCTTACTTGATTTTACTTTATTCAATGCCAGATATTGCTATTTCTGCCATTCTACTCCTAGCCTTCAAGTAGAGAGAATGGTGACTTCGCTCTTCCACGTTTTGCAATGGTTTGTGCATGTGGAGCGAAATATATAATAGTTTGGTACAAATGTATAAATGCAACTAACAAGCTTATAAATTTAACTTGCTTTTAACAAAAAAAGCCTGCGTTGACCTCTTACTGAGAAGAGCCTTTGAATTCTGACCATGTTAGAGTATAGATTGGAAATTTGCTAATAAACCTAACTATATCTCTTTGTGTTACAAAGACATATTTAGAAACTGGACAATGTTATATTATTCCGCAATTTTATTTTATTTTCGTGATATTTGACGACCATATCGATACTATCCTGTAGTTTTTTGGTAAATATTGGAACAACAATATCCAGTTAAAGAAACCAACTCTGGATATACAGTGCAGCTGTATTTTCATCACTATGTTCGTCATTTGTATTTCTATATATTTAATTCACAAAGAAACAATTTATAATTACCAAAGCAAGCAAATATAAGAAAATGTTCAATAATGATATGATCTAAGAGAATGTATATTCTCCTAAATGAATGTATATTTTTAAACACGATTATATAAAACTTGAATTAGGAAAACATTACTAAAGTAAACTCCCCATGCCTTGCGAACTCAGGTTTTTTTTAAACACTTATCATAAATAAAATAAAGTTATATTGTTCTTCTTGACTTTAATTACAAGGCCCCTGAAATGTTTGTTGACAGCTGAAGGTTATTTCAAGAGCCATTAACTTATCTATTACCGATTTAAAACCTATTATTTCTACCAACATCTTTAGTTTTAATCATTTTTTCTATTACTGTCAAGAAATCTCATTATTATTTTCCCTTCTACCTTAAAAAAAGCATTAAAAACATTTTAAATTTGAATTTCAACTGAGAATAGCAAACTAAAATTTAATTTTTGTTACCCCAGAGCCCTATTCATAATATTTTGGTAGTAACAATGGTAATAGTTTAAGGTTGTACAATGGAGATTTCGACGACAACAATATGGAGGTGGGGGGGGGAATTTATATACATTTATGAGGAATAGAATTTTAGGTATTGGAAAGTTGACGCAGTGTCAAGGCCCACTAGACTTCGAACACAACGATTCTCGGTTCGAATCTGGCTGCAGCCCACAAATTTTAAAATTTATTTATTGAATAAATATGTGAAAAAAAACTTTATTTACATCAATAATTGTCCTCCACTATAGGTTACAAAGATGTATTTTAAATTGATTTAATGAATAAAAACGTATGTTATTAACAATTGAACATTTGTACAAGATGAATAGAGTTTGAGCTAATATAAGGAATTTAATAAAGCTGTATAGCTTAAACTCCAATGGTCCTTAATATATATAATATTAGAAACCCGCAGAAAATCTACTGGTATAGAATGAACAACAAATCAAGATACATCATTTCAAATAGTCAGAAACTACAATACTTCGTATCTCTAAAGCGCGATGCAACAGATACAAACACGATGCACCGAAAAACGGGACAAAGGAACTAAAATAAAATAGCGAGTTAAAAAATATCCACTCTTGAATGAAAAAGGAGTTTTTTTAACAAACATACAATCCAACAAAGAAACAGTGAAAATGGAAGTGGATTAGATCGGAGCCACAAATCCGACATTTAAAAGACCACAAAAAATATGTTAAAAGAGAACACGACCTGGGGCAATTAAATGTTCCCTAAACGATATTATTCGCAATAACTATAGGAAATAAAATAGATTTGGTAACCGAAAGAAATCTATAACGAAACTATTACTAAAGAATAAGTTTCTGAGATTTTGGGTGTGAAAAAAGTGAAGTTATTAATATTATTATTATTGTATTACACTTTGTCATAAGATTGATGTATGATTGTTTTTTTTTCATGTAATCATGAGGATTTTTCCTATCAAGGTTTATATTGTTTTTCATAAAAAAGACGGTAAGATAACTGATGATTACACATATTAGGCAGAGCAATAACATAAAATAAAATCCTTTTTCTGTAGCATCGGTAGGTTAATGGAATCATCGGAAGCGCATCAGTTAAATATATTAAGCGGATATATATTACACAATAAAGTCTATTTCCTCAATGTGTCACCACCGTGGTTGGGTTAGCTACCATTGATTTTCCATAAACAAGAATTTAGAATTATTCTTACTAAACCTAATTTCGATCTATAAACCTTTCTGAGCCTTGAATGTTGTAGGCTTACATTGTTTTAAGTAAGCAAATACATTAAATTCTACATAATATCGGTATAAAATAAATTACCTGGAGTTGTCAGAATAGAGGATCATAGGTAAAATAACCTTAGATATCACTTTACAGGATGAGTTAAAATGCACATACGTGTTACAGGTAAAGCTATAACATTACTGACTTTCAGCCTGTAGTGAGTACAATAAGATATAGGTCTTAAAAACATAAATTTACCTAATTGAAATTAGAAGAGAATTTACTTAACAGCAACATAATTCAGTAAATGTAAGAGAAAACTACAAAAAGGAAAGAGAGTTGACACACACACACACATCCGAGTATAAGGGTACCTTTCCTGGTGTGGCGTTGACAATGCAAAACACGAAAGCCTCGTATGGTCTCGAGTAAAACTTGTCCTAAACGCTTGCCACTCCTACACACACACCAAGAGAGAGGGAGAGTCCGCTGTAGGCCAACTAATAAATATATGCACGTATCTATATACAGAGTAGAACAGTGCTAGAGCGACGGGCGGGCCTAGCGGTAGCAGAAATATTCTTGTTAGACCTTTCACCGTTATTACGAAATAAACAGAAGACTCATTTGTATTCATGATATTAATATCGCAGATGATGCAAACTACTACTGTCGAATGCGATATGACTAAATGGTTGTATTTATGACTAGGAGGTGTAGAGGATTTCTTCTTTATTTCGAGTAGAGTTACAATTGGAATACTGAAAAAATGCAATTGCTTAATGTATTTTCCTTGGTAATAACTACCTACAAATTGTCGGTATTATTACAAAATGTATTAATCACTTGACAATAGTTTATGACTATCCGAACTTTAATTCAAGAATTCAACACTGAAAGACAGGCTGCAGTTCAAGAATACAGGAGTACGGTTACTAAAGTTCGGATAGTAATAAACAATTTTTTAGGTGATTATTAATATTCACTGAACGTAATTCAAGAATACAATATTTAATTGAAATAACAACAAAATATTATATGCATAACACTATGTCTTTGCACATTACCTTTAACGGCACACTGACTACTGCTTTTATTAGATAGTTGATGGGTAGTTAAGGTAAACTGGAACACAATATCACCTACAAACCACGATAGTGGCAAATTTGACGTGTTGTTATAGGTGGGATAAGTGAGAAAAAGGTTAGCAAAGTCCTTGAGAAGTGGAGTCCATGTACCACATCCGGTTTCATAGGAAGCCAGTTAAAACACTTTTGGTTTTGGCACAGTGAATTGCGAATATTATGAGATTGAATAAAATTAAGTTTGTGTATTGGATCCATCTATGCTTAATAAATGTACACGAAGAGCTTTTTTAAACGTTTTTGTTTCCATGGTTACGTGGATTTACTACAGGGTTATATAATGTGTTGCAACATTTATAATGAACCCTTGAGCCAATGTATGGCGTCACTAAAGCAGTGCAAATTCGATATCTCCCTTTGACATTGTTGCCAGGCACATTACATCGTGTAGAAGCCAACGCCTGCTACTATCTGTGTGTGTTAGATTGCAGTCGCCGGACAGAAGTCACAAAGCCCAATGGTTTAATAAATCACAGCCCAGCTGTTCGCACCTGGCAGACTAATGGCTCGTATATTGTAATTATTAACGCAGCGTATATACTCCCGCCTTTGTTGCGTACTTTGTTCCAAGCAAGAATGTTACGCGTCACTCATGTTGGAACACAATGATATGCAGTAGGTTATTCTGAGGATCTATACACTCTGATAGGCTTGCTCCGGGTGATCCACTGAAATATTGGTAAAGTATCATATGCGTGGAACTTTATGAGGGTTACACTGCACAAATTAGACATTATTTATATTCTGTTTGGGCTATTGGTTCCTTAAACGTTATTGCTTTAGGCCCTGTGTAGAATGTATAGAGGAGACAATACAATTGTTTACAATTTATTCCCTTCTTTTATTCGAAATAACTGCAGTTGACATAGACAACAATCTACCATGTTCTTGAGAGTCAGAACATTTTATACATTTATTCAACAGTTTTCCCTTTACAGGCGGGATAGATTAATTCCAAAATTCAAACAGTGTAATTTAGTACGAAATACAAATTCTTGCGATTACCTTTGAGTAATTAAAGTTTTGTTTTAGACATAACAATAAAACGTCTGTGGTAAATTTCTTGTTGTTAAGGGTAGTAAAAATGCATGAGTTTAGCGGAGCTCAGAAATAAAATACTTTTTTCACGATGAGTTTCGTGATGATATTTCCCTTTTACGTTTTTGGTAAATAAATTTCACTGTGGTGGAGCAAACACCTGTTAATGCTTGTGTGTGTCAGATTATAGTAAGCCACACAAGGCCCAAAGCTTAAGTAAATCACACCACCACCGCTGTTTGCACCTAGCAGTGTAATTGCCGTATACTGTAATTATTTACGCATCCCATTTACTAGCCCCAATGCTTCGTCCTTAGTTTCGACAAAGAAAGCTTTTTTAAATTTTATTTGACCACGTTTCTTTGTATATACACTTTTTTATTTACTTTTAGACTAACACGTCTAATCATTTCTGGTGCAACCACGGTAATCGCATTTTTTACAATCAAGCTTATAACATTCTAGTTTTTCGCCGCCTTTATAAGGGTTAGTTTCGAACACTGCCGTAAACTATAATTCAGAATTCTTTCTTTAAAAATATCCAGAAATTACATATCTACGAGCAATCAAGAATTTTAAATAATTAATACATAAATAGATTTATCTGCCTAAGCATTCTCTATAGAGCTTGGTAGAAAAATAGTAAGCATCATGCAAAATAATTTTTCCATATTTTGCTATGTAAACGTAGTAGCTATTTGATGCACATATTGGCTCTATTTAGGTAGGAAGGTGTGAAATTATAATTTTTTTATCTGAATACAGATATCAGTTGCGTACCGTATAGTTTATTATCTATGCTGTGAGACTGCATAAGTCGTATTTTACATTATTTTGTCATATTAGCTGTAAATAATAATTCAGTTATCAAAATTACTATGATAATATAATTTCTACAAAATTGTTTAAATACATTCTTAATTTAATAAAGATATTATGTACACAATGTATTTCAAAAAACTTGTCTACATATTCATCGATTTGTACTCTTTATTCGAAAAACAAATGTGACAATTTTGTCAAGATTAAACCTGATTATATATAATATATATGGGATATAATTAGAGATGATAAATTATCCATCCATAAAAATGATATGAAAGCTATTTACTAGCCCTTACTTGAAGAATGTAAATATTTCTGGAAAAGATGTTTTAAAAGTATCTTTAACACTTTCAACCTTGTCCGTGTTGTTACACTGGTTTATAACTTATATGCCAGAATCTCTAACCAGTGCCATACGTGTATAATTTTGTACATCCTAATGGCAGGCTCCAGAGTATGTGACATTATGTGAAATTAGTGGTATAGGAGTATCCATAGCACAGCTACAAAATCGCTGAGTGTCAAGAAGTAATTCAAGTCACATACTATCACGTTGGCTTTAGACGCCAAGTCTTAGCTATGCGTTCACATTTCTCAGCTCTACCTGTATCTCTTGCGTCACCTCGGTATACCAAGTAAATCTCCTTTAGCAAACGCTAGACGAAAAGCTGATCAGCATTTCACATGAATACCCTTATAAGATATTTGATTAAACCTTATATTGACAACAGCGCGGTGTTTTGAAGCTCCTTAACATCCTGCAGCTTTATTGAGCTCTTACTTTTTCCTGGCACTAGCAATTTTTCATGTCTACCCTCCTAACGAGCAGTGACTGCATTATATTTGTGTGACTGCTTAAGCATAACTCCTGCGCTAAATTTTACTACAATTATTCAGATTCAATATTTGTAGAATTAAATTTAAATGTTCTAGCTTGCTTTCTTGTTTTATAGGCCAATGTCAGGAAGTCTATCTACGATCGGGTCGCACTCCGATTTAGCCTGAAATTTTAAACATTATGTTTCGCGCATAACGTAGAATATTATTTGCCAATAGAAGTTTAAGATACTTCTTCTGTAATCCTAGAGATTGGCGCATGGAGCATCCCGTGCATATAAATGGAGCTTTTTAAGACGATAAAAACATAACGAAAAATTGGCGACTAACCTCTGCGACTAATAGATCGTCATGGGAAATGCTGGTCTAGTTGGAAAATGCATAGTACATCCAAACTGAATCTTGCTTGAGTCCCATGTAATTATGTGAAAATTAACTTCATAAACATTTCCGAAAACTTTATGTTGATGGTTTTTCAGAGGATTTTCACTTATACCATTAATTGCTAGGTCAGAAATCCTCTGCATACTAATTGTGTTGAAAGTCCTTAGAGTAGCTTCTAAAACAAATATAGACACACACACACACACACACACACACACACACATATATATATATATATATATATATATATATATATATATATATTATAAACCTTGTTGAAAACTTAAGGATAACGATTTTTCAGGAAATTTTCATTCAGCCCATTGGACTGCTGAAGTTAAATACCCCTATATATGAATGATGTTGAAAATAATTGGAGTGGTTTTCGAGAAAAAATTTACAAATAAATACACATATATATATATATATATATATATGTATAATATATATATACATATATATATATATATATAGTTTTCGAAAAGATGATGATGATTTTTCAGAAAATGTTCACTTATCTCCTTCGATTGCTGAAGTTATAAAACCACTATATAAAAATTTTGGAAAAGTCCTTAGTAGTTTCTTGAGAAAAACATTACAAATATATAGACATGAAATTTCTCAAATACTTGAAAATTTTTAAGAAAACTTTCACTTATCTCATTGGATTTCTGTTAGTAAAAACATTTATACATATACTATATATATATATATATATATATATATATATATATATATAACACAAAATTGGTTGTGTACCAATATAATACTATTATTGGTTGTTTAAGAATATTAGATATTTGCGTATTAATACTAGAGTAAAACAATTCTTGTAGTGGTTTTTCTTTTAAATTATAAATAGCTGATGAAAAAAATTGTGATTTTAAATTATTAAAGAATAATTTTGAACTCCACACTGTAGGGAAATCATTCTATTTAAAAATAAAAAAATATTAATAATTTAGTTTTGTGTAAAAGTTTGAAATAGCATTACAATATACAATCAGAACATTTTACTGCCAATGACATTTATTGAGCAATAAATTTAGAAAGTTATGTGGAGAATGTTCTCCAAACTACTAAGGAATTTAAGTTATATTGGACCGTAAAAATATTACAGCATTTGAACACACTTAGGGGTTGAACGCTATTGAATAGGGTAGTATTTTCGGTTCAGATGTCAATACTGAAAGGCTGTAATTTATTGAAGTACGCAGCGACTGATGGTTGTCAGTGGATCTGAATACATAATGCGACTTCCTCTATACGCTTGTCATTAACGGAAAAGGATTTTTTAGTCACGTGACAATGGTTATTTATTGTAAACCGTTATGTCTAGAATGGGTTTTTTAAACAAATTTTAGAATATTTTTGCACTCTAGAGATACTTGGTTTTTAAACCATATCGTTAGGAATGTATACGTAAAAAACCAAATGCCAAAGGCTGAAAGAGAAGAGGGCTCAGAGAAACAAAACCAGCTGAATATACCCGGTATAATCATCTTCCTTACACCAACGCTGTCTATTCACCGAATGTCCCCGCTGCCTATACACTGCAACCTTTTGCAGACCGTAGTTAATATATCTGAACGACAATAGTGACCCCATCCTTCCTTCGATTCTGTTTGAATGTTTATGCTATCATAATGATAGTGTTCCAAGCCCGTGGTTCTATCGATGGTCCTAAGTTAATTCACTTAGTGTTCAATAACCGTGTTTTCTCTTTTCTAAATCTAAAGTTTTCCTTATCTAAGTTAAAAGTAAATGTATTCATTGAAAGTTCCCCTTAAAGGCTTGTAACTTTAAAGTGTTTGCAACTCATTAACCTGCGATCGGTCGTGCCCTGTAATATAATGTAAATGGTCACACGTAAAGGAAGCCCTTAACATTTACAAATTCAATATTCATAACAAATATTTTCATTTATAAATACATTTATACTTACAAAATTTTCAAGACATATATAAATTACAAATTTTATAACAATCTAGCAGTAAGGAAATATTTAAAATTAATTTCCAGGAAATGTTTAGATGAACGGAATCCTAGTAAACTTGCAGTTATTTTAATTTCCTTCATGACACATCGTGCAAATTGAGACCTTCGATCTAACATCTTCTCGACATATTGATGTTACATTCATGACCCTACTGTTTCGTACAACGGTTCTTCGTTGTTTGACAGTACGCACATCGTGGGGCCTTACCTCCAAGATTTTCTAAAATGAAATCAAGTTCCGCTTCAAATAGTTAGATTTTATATAAGTAGTATAGTTCTTGAATATCCATGAAGTGTTTTTATCCATCGATTTAAAAAAAAATAATTTATTCTAGTAAAAAACATTTTATAAAATATTTTCATAATTTGGTAACAACCTTACGTGGATGTTGACTTAGGATAGAACACCATATATATATATATATACATATATATACATTTTTTTTTTTTTTTATTTATTAAAACTGGTCATTTCTGACCAACCATTAATTTACATTTGATAATTAGATTTTAGCTTTTATTACAAAGAATCCATTGATTTCTATTGCATCTTGTTTGATGTTGGAAGCCAACCGGCGTGAGGAAGAGTATTGTTGTCACTCTTGTCGTTCAACGAGTTCAAATGGTTTTGTCCTTTTGAGTCGTCTTGTCAGGTGGTTGTTGTCGAGAAGTCTCAGTGCCTCAGGATTTTCGTGTTGAGTGAGCCGATTTACGTGTTTTATGGCGTTCTGTTTTATGACTTCCTCGACCATGGGTACACCAAGATCGCAATGCAAGTCACTGTTACGCACATACCAAGGAGCGTTGGCGATGTTTCTTAGTACTTTGTTCTGGAAGCGTTGTATCCCTTGTATGTGACATTTGCTGGCACAGCCCCAAAGCTGTATACCATAAGTCCAAACCGGTTTGAGGATTTGGTTATATACCAATAGCTTGTCGTATATTGATACCCGTGAATTTCGACCGAGTAGCCAATACATTTGCCTGTAGCGAGTCTGGAGTTCTGTGAGTTTTATTTTGACATGCTCGACCCATTTAGCTTTTGCATCAAGATTCCTGCCGAGATATTTAGCTGAATCATGATATGGGATAACACTTCCATTCATTTCGAGCCTCTGAGGGTTTGGGATCCTCTTGTTTGTAAAGTTCACATGGACTGCCTTCGGGTCGTTGAGTTTGATGCGCCATTTCTTGGTCCAAGCCTCAACTGAATCGTTTGATCTTTGTAAGCGTGTTGTCGATTCTTGAACGGTTTTCGCTGTCGCTGCGTTTGCTGTGTCGTCTGCGAAAGTGGCCGTGATGACGTTGGCTGTTTGCGGAAGATCACTGGTGTACAGCAAGTACAGGATTGGTCCCAATACGCTGCCTTGTGGGACTCCAGCTTGTATTTCCTTGAAGTCAGAATACGAAGATTCGTGGTTTACTCGAAACAGTCTGTTCGATATGTACGATTTCAGTTGATTCACAAACTGGGCTGGCAGAAACATGTTGAGTTTGTGAATCAAGCCTTCATGCCAAACTTTATCGAAGGCTTGTGAAACATCCAGAAAGACAATCGAGCAGACCTCCTCACCTTCCAGTGCTTTTTCAATGATGTCAATTAGTCGATGCACCTGTTCCACCGTAGAGTGTCCTCGCCTGAATCCAAATTGATGGTCGATCAGTAAGTTCTTTTCCACGATGATAGGTTTAAGCCTGTTGAGAAGCAGCTTTTCAAAGAGTTTTGACATTATGGGTAGAAGTGATATCGGCCTGTACGACTTAACCTCTGTTGCTGTTTTGCCGGGTTTCAGGATCATGATCATCTCCGCCACTTTCCATGTTGCAGGGACGTGCATAAGTCTAAGGGACGCATTAATTAATAATAAAAACATTTTTTAGTCCCTTTGTTGTCAGTTTTTTCAGCACTAGTCCTGTGATTAAATCGTATCCTTGTGCTTTCTTCGTGTTCAAGTTGTATTTTAGTTCTCGTTTAAGCTCTTTTAATGTCACTTTTTTAATAATTTTAGACTGATTATTAGTGTTTAGGTGAAGTTCTTCTTCATTCGTGGCTTCATTCGGCTTGAAGATATTTTCAAGATGATCTCCAAACGTGTTAGCATTTTCTTGGTCCGATCTTGCCCATTCATTGTTCTCTTTCAGGATGGGTGGTACATGATCGATTTTCCTTTTCAGTCTTCTCGTTGTTTTCCAGAGGGAATAGTTAGTGTTTCTGTCTGCAGACAGATTCTCGAGGAAGGAGTTTGCAGAGTCTTCTCTCAGTTGGTGGATCAATCTTTTGATTTGTTGGGATTCTCTATTGAGATGATTTTTAACGACGGGATCTCTTGTACGCTGCCATTTTTGCCTGGTTCTTCTTTTGTTCTTTACTAGGTTTTTTACTTCCATAGGGTAGTTGTATCCAGGTGTTTTATGAGTAATTGTTCTAGTGTTATCCCACACTGCTTGTTGAATAAGACTGGTAAATTTTGTCACCGCCTCGTCAAGATGATCCCCAGTAGACAGGTCAATGTCGAGGGTAATTCCCTGATCTAGTTGTAATTTAAAACTTTCCCAATCCGTAGTTTTAATGCATAAAGTCGGTTTCGCTGGCTTTTTGATGATAGTTTCGCTCAATGTCATGATGATCGATGAGTGATCCGAGTCCAAGTCATAGCTGTCCTCCAAGGTAATGAAATTTGCCGCAAATTTTCTGGTTATGAAAAAATCCAGAACGTCTGGGGTCTTATTTCTGTCTGTAGGCCAGTAGGTCGGTTTCCCAGTTGAATGTACTTTACATCCAGTTTTTTCTATTGCATTTTTAAGTTCTCTCCCTTTTGTATTATCCAATCGGGAACCCCATAGGGAATGTTTGGCGTTAAAATCGCCTCCAAGGACGAATCTCTCTCCTAGATGTCGGATTATCATTGTGTAATCGTCTTCTTTTAGGTTATGTTTCGGGGGGAAGTAGACTGCTCCCACTTTGAAGTTTTGTTTCATTAACGAAATGCTTAACACTGTCAGCTGAGCTTCCTCTTTTCGAATGTTGAGATCCTCATATATATATACATATATATATATATATACTCTGCTCGAGTAGTATAGTCAAATTTATTGAAGTGTTTTCAAGAAATAACCCT